>JAZGTL010000008.1:16307500-16660000 GCA_037349345.1 Oemleria cerasiformis | reverse complement strand
ACCACTGGGAGGCCAGTGTGATAAGGAGGTATCCCTGGTATTGAGATGAAGGTTTCTTGCATCTGCTTTCTCATCTCGCGAGCATGAAGGTTTTTGCCAAATACTTTATTAGTTGTATTTTGACTCGTGACCTTCTGAAAGGCGGCGGAAAAACTCGTAGATCGCTTCCTGGCTTCAAGGTTTATTATCCCAACTACTGTGCTCGCCAGTTTGGATTTTGTCAGGCCATCCTGGTTCCATTTGTGAGAGGAATGAACGGAAGGTACTTCATACCGACTTGATGATTTTGGAACTACGGCGTCAATCGCCATTTGGGATGTCTTATCTGTTGTGCTCATGCAATTTTCGAATGCCATAGAGGCCTCTTATGGGTGTACAACCACTTTTGATGCATGGTGGGCTGCCTATTTTTAGGCAACTTTCAAGGCTAGGATTGGGGTAGTTTGGAATCATCAATTCCTTCTACTGGAAAAGCTAGTCAGTTTTGATCCAATTAATTCAGTTCTTCTTGCCCATCGGCTGTCCGAGAGTAATGCTACCCCTTCCAAAGGTTTGCTTTCCATGGTGATACCTTTGTCTCCTTTTATCACATCATCTAATCCTTTCTTGTTATTCAGTTGAGTATGGAGAAACAAAGTTGCTGGTGATAAGAACTGATAAACCCCGGCTCCAAATTGAAAACGCCTCATATGATCCTGCTATCCTTAGTCGATTGGCAAGTCTAGAAGATTTAAGTGTCACGAATGCAAGTATTGCCCATGTGACCGCATCAGTTCCAGTCTCTCTCCTGGTAGAGGAAGGCGTAAGAGATCTCATGTGGTAAGCCTTTTCTTTGAAACTTCTTTCTAATGTCTCTTTGTATAGTTCATTCTTTGCTGATTTCTAGTTTCATAGGAGAGAAAATATGAGGATGAGATCCCTTTATCTTTCTTTTCCTAGGAAAATTCCTTAGCAATCCATTTTTATAGACCCGACTGCTTCCAATAGTCTATCTTTGGTGATGCTCATGGAAACTCCATGTCAAAAGGGGTCTCTCCCAATCCTCATGAGTTAGGAGTCCTTGTTCCAGCAGTTTGTGAGACATTACCTTAGTAGGGTGGTCATTCTCATCTTCCATAGTCAACTTGATGTTTCCCACTTCGGGATCATAGAAACTGGTTTCAACGACTATGGGGCTGGCTATGAAAGGCCTTGAGTAAGCCTGAATTATCTCCTAGAAACCTCCTTCGTAGACTGTTTTAATATGATTCCAGATGATGATTTGTTGGTGCAATGTGGAAGGGACACATATGCTCTTGTGTATCCAATCCCTTTCCCATAAGTACGTTGTAATTGACGGTACTGTCTACCACGAAGAATGCTAACATCATTTTCTTGGAACCAACCTCAATCTCTAAAGGTAGAACCCCGTGAGTTTTGGTAATGGTTCCACTGAAATTGGACATTATAGCCGTAGTCGGCAAACAATCTTGAAGGGTCTTTCCAAACTTCTTTGAAGGTAAAACAATAATGGATGCTCCTCCATCAATCATCATCCTATCAATCGAGATCCCTTCTAGATGGGCTGTGATGAAGATAGGTCTCAAGTGATCCGTCATCTCTTTAGTAGGATTCGAGAACATCATACTTCCCTTATTCAGGTTGGATTCCAAGATGACGTTATGATCATTTTCATGATCCGTTGGAATGTCGATCAAAGCTCGGGATGGTTCGTGAGTAATGACATCCCCTTTCGTGTAATTTACCTGCTGGTAAACTGCTGCCAAGTGTCCTGGTAATACGATTACCAGGTCTACTTTCGCTTGAACTTCTTGTTGTTTCTTGTCAAACAAGCCATCCATTTCCATGACCTCTGACAATTCTCTCTCAAACTCTCTTAGTTTTTCTTCGGTCATGTCTTGACCATAATCATCATGAGTGACTTGTTTAGCCTTCCCTTTTGAGGTTTGGATCTTTGCATTCTTGAATTACTCCTTGGGTACCTCCTCTTGAGCGAAGCTAGCAAACACGATCCGCCTCCTGACCTTGGAAGATGTTCCATATATGGAATCAGGTAGGGATACGGTATTGATCACGATCTCTTTCTTTCTCTAGTTCTTTTCGGGAGGACTTCTTGATTCTTTCCTGGTTACCGGGGGGGTCCTTTTGGCTCTTTTTCCTCCCTAGGAAGAACCGCCCCTAAGTTCTTTTGGGCGTGCATGTAGGCTCCATATTGTCTTTGGATTCTACGCTTTGCTGATCCTCCCAATTCTTTAAATGGCTTTCCATCTTTGCTAGTCTCATTCCCCTTTCCTTCCCAGATCGTTGCTTTCTTGGGCTTAGTCTTCGCGGCCGTCTACTCTGGAAGAGTAGGTCTCTTGCTGCTGAAACTCTGTTGGCTAGCTTGCCCCCTGGTCACTTGACTAGCAATCCATTTGTGTTTTCTTTTAATGTTTCCCAACCTCTAGAAAACAAAGTTGCAAGGTAACTTTCTTTTGGGGCTATGTGGACCAAAGTTCATTTCTGGGATCTTGAGAAAATCATCATCCCGACGATCCTTTGAATCTTTAAGTTCTAGGTCTATTTTAGCACCTGGGGTCGAGATTTCTAGGACACACTATGTCCTACATTTTTTGCAAATTATTACTCCAACAACAACTGTGGCTAACAACTTCTCGGGTTGCTGAGTTTCTTCCTGAGGTCTTGGTTGATCCTCCTTTATTATCCTGGCCTTCTTTTTAGATTGAAGCCATTGTAGGTTGAGCCTATTTACTGCGGTTATCGGGAAATGATGAGTATCTACTCCCATTGGTGCTTTAGGAATTGGGGCTAATGAAATGTGCCCATGGTTAATCAAACTATGAATTGTGTCTCTAAACTGGACACAGTTGACAGTGGCATGATGTGGTGAGACATGCCATTTGCATAATTGTATTCCTTTATTGTCCTCTAGTCGAGGCATCTCCTGCTTGGGATAAGGTTTGATTACTTTCACCTTCACTAACTCGTCGTAGATCTCTCCAGCTTTGGTAAAGTCAAATGAATACGAGTTAAATACTGGTACCTTATTCGCAAAGTAACCTCCAGTCAGGTTGATTGGTCTTTGTTCCTGAGCGGGGTTAACCAACGATTTAAGGGTCACTGGTCCCTTTCCAGTGGTATGGATTTCAGCTGACGCAAGTTCTAGTTCATGCCCCTCTTCTTCCCTAAAGGATTCTTCCTTGATCTCCTTGTGCTCTACTTGATGCACATAGATCTTGTTCTTGTAGAATGGGGGTACTTTAGAGTTGTGTTTTTGTCTCTGTTCCTCTTCCAGGAACCTCTCGAACTTGGTTGCTGACACCACAATCTATTGAAGATTAGAGAAGGAAGTGTCATCGAATCTCTTCCCAAGAGAGAATCTCAGGGCTTTTTGCCCTATGGCCACCATTTGGGCATTGTTCATAGGGAATCGACATTTCATTTTTAATCTCTTGAACCTAGCTATGAAGTCCTCTGTTGACTCATACTCCCTTTGCTTGATGGCCGTTAGATGACTTATAGTGATCTCAGGCTCAATTCTGTAAAATTCCTTATGGGATTTGGCCTCCATTTGCCCCCAAGTGAATATGGATGCTTCAGGTAGTGAAGTGTACCAAGAAAAAGCATCTTCAGGGAGGGAACTGCTGAACAATTAGAGTTTGAGGTACGAATTATCTTCTACGGCCACACATTATGCCGAGAATCTCCCGATGTGTTCTAAGGATGAAGTGCTGCCATCTCCATTGAAGAGTGAAAACGTTGGTGGCTTGAAATTCCTTGGGAATGGGTCATCTTGGCCTTTGTAAGCCGAATATGGCTTTCTGTACACAGGAACATTGGCTCTTCTCGGGGCAACAGCTTGGCCTTGCATCATTTGCTTGATCTCTGCCATCTCGTTCATGATGGCTTGATGTCTGGGATTATGTGGCGCTCTGTGATTGATCCTGATTTCTTCCTCTGATCCAGTGTCGTTTGGATAAATTTTCCTCCACTTCTCCATATTGCTTCTTTCTCCACCCTAGGTAATCATGGTTGGCTTTGATTGGGATTCCTTCCAATTGACCATATGTGGTCTATACTTGGAAGATATCCTGATTTCTTCCCTAGCTTGCCCATCATGATTCTTGCTTGTTTCTGGGGTTTCAACCCCGAGTCCTTTTGAGAAATTAGATCCAAGGAAAATAGTTTCTAACACAGGTGCTCCAAACCCCATGGTTCGCTTGCCTTTGTCTAGGCCTAAGAACCCCAAGGTCGGGATGTTGGCTTCTAACCTATTTTCAGACTTCTCTCGCTTGAGCTCTTGGATTTGTACATTCATGGCTTCGATCTGGGTGAGGAGTGGTGTCATGATGTCCTTGAAAGCATGCATTACATCTTCTAAAGCCACAGATACCTGCGTCTCCTTGGTAAAAATTTCTTCTTCTACCCCGTCTTGAGGAGGCTCCATGTCGACTGGTGGTAGAGATAACTCGGACACCGTCTCTTGGGAAGGATCTTTTAGAAATCTCCCTCTAGCATCTCGACGTCATTCAGAATTTCTGAACTTGGACATGCACTAAAAAGAGTCCCACTGGGCGTGCCAGATTATGTTATGCCCAAAAATGCGACAACGGGCTCGGAGTCACCTTCAATGGATCTCTGTCGAAATATACGTTTGAAGGAGCGGGCTCGTGTGAGTTTCTTTAGTGATGGTGATGGTGTGGATTTGTTTGGATGTTGGATTTGGATTGAATGTTGCGAGCTTAGGGGCCTTGATACCACGATCTATCCCTAGATGGGCTGACCAGGAAGTATACATGCCTTAGTTGCCTTCAAAATAGGCGTGCCACTAGTAGAAGCTGCTACTAGACAGTAATGAATGAGTTCTGTTGCGGCCCAAGAACCTGTCCTTAATAAAGTGATTGTGAGGCGAGCAGGCAAATAGCTCGCACTGTTCTTTTCTATGCCTTCGTCTTAATGTATCCAAGGACTTTAATAAATTTTCTTTCCAATCTAGTCAAAGTTCGGGTTATGTTAATTTCGATTTTTTCATTTTAGCAACTTGTTATTGGTTAGAGTCAGTTAGATGCAAGGATTTCCTTAAGTCGGGATAATGGTATGGGACTAAAACACATAAATGATTCTATGACTTAGAGCAGCCATACAATGTCACGGTTGGTATATTCTGAATACTGATAATTCCTCTTAAGAAAATCCTTTGAAATGTAAAGAAAGTAAAGTACAATTACTGGAAAGTAAATGAGGAAATGTTAAATGCAACAAACGAAATACAAGTGCTGTAAGTAAATATTTCCTTCGCAATCAAGCCTCGTTGAAGGGCACGATCTTCTAGAAATTATCAACTGGGATGAACATCAGTCGGAATCATGTCATAGGTTGGTAGATCATTCAAACGACGGTGATACGTCAAGGGTTGTGTGAATGGGGACCTCAAAGACTGGGGTGAATGATAGTCGGGATGAGGTAGTGTTTGGGAATCCCTCAGGGACTGGTTTGGGAGGCAGTCGGGATGAGGAGAAAGTTTGTGTGTTCCTTGTCGGGAACTGAGAAAGAGGTAAGCAGAGAGAATGAATCTTGATCCTGGATCGAAGAAACAGGTTGTGTCTAAATAGGCGAGCCTTTAAACAAAGAAAGTTTTGAGGGTTTGCAGTTGTTTTGAAATTGATTGGTTTGATCAATTTGTTTGTTTAGTTGATTGATTGGGTGTCCTTTGAGAAAAATATTTCTTCTCCATTTTATAGGCGGTGTGAAGCTGATTTGGCTTTGTCAAGTAGATCTCTGCGGTTCCCGCGTTGCAGTTGGCTTGTCTCAAACATCACCTTTGCCCTCTGATCCTTTAAGCGCGTCAGAATCGACTTTCTCTTCTCCATGTTTCCACGCTTGCACATTCCAAGTGAGTACTTTTGGGCTGAACCTTGTGAATTGAGTATTTATTCTGATTGATCACTTGCTTTGGCATAAAATGAGATTTTTTCGGATGTAAACAGTACCTGATGAGGATCGATGATGATGATGATGATTTGAACAGTTGGGTATAGAGAACATTGTTTGTAATGAAATCTACGTGCCATGGAAAACCATGGATGCATATAGACTTCATCTTCTCGCAGTACGTGTTGCTGTGCATGCATGCATGCTCTCATTGCCACTCGTCAACATATGTCACGCACAGGGCACTGAATGGTGTCTCATAATTTTTCATCTTTCATCGCTATGAAGTAATTTTACAACATCTGGCCGAATTTTGGATTTATTTGATATAATATTTTATGAGTGGACAAGGGAGAAGTCAGGAATATATATATATATAGCTAGCTTTTGGTTTAAAACAATATTTCTCCATCAATTATATTATAAATTTTGATGTGTGACATAAACTGTTGGGCCAAGAGTTGAGGTGTGACATAAACTCATCGTGGGCTCACCCAAGCGGTGAAGCACCTTGGCGAGGGGCATCCTTAATTTGATCGTTTTAAGCTTGGATCTGCGCGTTTTGGGCCTTGATCTTCCCGTTTTCGGCCTGGAGAGTCTCGAAGTTTCTCTTGAGCTTCAACATCTCCTCGGGATTGGCTCCCCGGGAAGAACTCGAAGAGCGACTGGAGACATCTCGAACTATCTCGTTGCCCACCCCCCAGACGATCTTCCCTGAACGCCTACCAAGTCGTCACTCCAGATGGCGATCGACCTCTCGGGATCCGATTGATGCTGCTCCAACGACACGTCGGGATGCTATTGCGTAAGCTCATCCTATGTCTGTTGGACGACTTGCTCCATCGCCACCTACAAATTTGAATAAATATTAATTAGAAATATAATTATCAAATTAAAAATTAAAGTTTAATCTGCAAAAAATAAACTTACGTGAATATTGTCAGCCTCTTGGTTGCCCCGACCAGCGTACACTTGCCCACAGGCATCCACCTCCGGGAACATCGACCCAGCGATGCGCCGATCCTCCTACCTAGCCGATAAGGATCATGACCCCCCTGTGGTGGTTGAATTTCTTCGCTCCCCAGTTTGATGTGTTGGCAACCGATTTTCGCTATTCATTAGTAAAAACAATAATTATATTTTCAAATGGAAAATAACATAAAAAATAAATAAATAATTTAACTAGGTGGATAGTACCACATAGCTGGGGGTACACGAAATGGTCGCACAACCAAAACCACCCTTCCAGTTTCGGCCCGTCCAATTCCTCTGGAGGATATGCTCGAGCTTCCTCCTGGGAAGGCTAGCTCTTGTAGTACTTGTGGAACTCGAACTTCCAGTCGATGTACCGTAACTGCCAGTGGCTTTTCAGGTATTTAATGACGTCGGTGTCCTCCATGTTGAACTCAAATTGATCTGCAATAAATATTTGAAGTTAGTAAAATAATTAAGAATAATGAAAATAATGTAAAAAAAAAAGAAGAAACATGTACCAATAACTTTCCCAAATAACGCGTGATCTCCTCCGGGGTTGGGTTCCTGAAAGTATCCACCATCATCAGGGACTTGGTGCGAAGAATCGCGCCCATGTCATGCACCACCAGGCTTTGGATTTTTACGGCCATTGTCTAGAGGCAAGGCACTTACACCACCGGGATCTTTGCATTCGTTGTCCTGCAAATCCGCTGGGATGTCAAACCCCGGTTGATCCCGCGCACGTTCACCGACTTCCCTACAAATTCGATGAACATTAGTACAAAATATGAGTAACAAATAAAAACAGTTGTTTAAATAAACAAAATAATCAACTTACCCTTAGTGAGTACTCCGACAACAGTCTCCTGTTCGTTTGCTCCGGGGTTGTCTTGTGGGGGTTGAGGGTCAGTACGGGGCTCCCCCCATTTCTTGATGTGCTGTCGACGAGCTGATCGCACACCGGGTCGCTGATGATATGAGATCGGTGCTTGAACAGACGCTTCTGTGGAGGCTACCGAGGCAGGGGTTGCCTCCTCCGCCGCATGATCAACGGGATCAGGGTGGGGGTGGGTTCTAGATGTGATCAAGGTACGATACGACATCTATAATAAGAAATTTAAAATAATTAATATAAAATTAACCAACATATTTTTAATTTAATAATAAAAAAACCAAACATTTTTAATTTTAAATAGTAGGATAAACTACATAAAAGTACCCAAACTATAGGGGTCATTTCAATTTCATACCCCAACTATGAAATTTTCATCTAGGTACCAAAACTATCAAAACACTACATCTAGGTACCCTCTGTTAGTCAATATGTTAGTCAAACCGTTAATTGTTGAGTTGTCATTTTTTGGTAAACTGTTTGTGCTGAGTTGGAGTCCATGTGAATAAAAAAATAATTAAAATTTAAATATATTATTAAAAATAATTAATAAAATTTTAAAATAAATTATAAAATAAAATTATTAAAAAAAAAAAATCTTAAACGGCTTCTCTTAGCATTCATCCATTTATCTCCCCATCCTCGCATCCTTAAAATCTCAGATATTCAACCAGGCCATGCTTCCCCAAATTCATCTACAAAATCCAATTATGAACCAAATATTGTTCATCATCTTAGTTTGGCTGGGCATGAGGGATGAAACGTCTATTAAGTGCCAAGTGAACCAAATTCTCTCTCAAAATCTCAATCTCAAATGGAGGGCATTGGCAGCCCCAAATTCAAACACCAATTCTCACACAGCACCACTCGAAGAAGACGAGTCAGTAGCGATTCCGGGTCACCTAATTCTCAATATAAAAAATTTAAAAAAACAAAAACAAAATCAAAATCAAAACCCTCTTTCGTCTTCTCCATCCTCTCCGACTCGTCGTCCTCTTCGCGGTGAGATGTTTGACCTCCAGCACGTCGCCGCCTTCCTCCCTTGCACCAAGATCATCGCGAACATCGACTACGCCGTCACACCCGGATCTGACCTTCGCGGTGAGATGCTCGAAGATGGCGTTTCGCCGTTTCAAGCTCGCATCCGCACTACAGCGGTCGCCCTTCGACTTTGGGGGTAGAAACGGCGCGTTGTTGTGGGGTCCTTGACTTGGCGGCCTTGGTAGCGGCTACGATTGCGACTGGTCTACGGTTTTAGGGTACATCGACGATATGTTGGGAGGAATTCGGGTCGGAGATGTCGGGAGAGAGCTTTCGGATCTTTCGGGGCTAGAAGGGGATTTTGGAAGGGGGCGAGGAGGTCTAGGCCAGAGCATTGCTAATTATGTGGGTGTGAGGTTCACTTCAGCGATGGTAGTAGCCTCGATGGAGTCATGGTGCGGTGGTTGGGTCTAGGTCGGAGTCGGAGTCTGAAGTTGAGTTTGGAGCTGGGTTTGCTAGCCCAGACAGTTTAAAATGCTATGAGGAGGCGTTTAAGATTTTGTTTTCTTAATAATTTTATTTTAAAATTTTATTAATTATTTTTAATAATATATTTAATTTTTGATTATTTTTTTATCCACATGGACTCCAACTCAGCACAAACAGTTGACCAAAAAATGACAACTCGGCAATTAACGGTTTGACTAACAGATTGACTAACGGAGGGTATCTAGATGTAGTGTTTTGATAGTTTGGGTACCTAGATGAAAATTTTCATAATTGAGGTATGAACTTAAAATGACCCCTATAATTTGGGTACATTTATGTAGTTTATCCTAAATATTAAATTCACAAAATAAAAACAAAACCACATATAAAATTAACCAACATTTTTTAATTCGAATAATAAATAAATTAATAAAATGAAAATTTTTTTATTGAAAATTAGTAAATTGGCCAATAAAAAATAAAACCACCAAATTCTAATTTTTTTAAATAAAACCAACACAAATCAAAATTAAACCTAAAATACTAATTAATCCAAACAAACTTAAACCTAAATTACTAAACTCAAAATTCACAACATTATACCTAAATTTCTAAATCCAAATTTCGGGAATAAAACCAAACTTACAAATTAATCCAAATATACAATAATAATATCCAAAATCATAAAATTCACATATCCAAAATTTATGAAACTCGCATATCCAAAAATCACATATCCTACATTATATCAAAAATTCACATAAATATTTTTTAATTCACATATCTAAAATTCATAAAATTCACATATCCAAAATTCACATAAAGTTCATATCCAAAATCATATGCAAAATTTATAACATTATACTATTTTCAACATTATCCCAAACATCAAAATTTCAACAAATCATCAACATTAACCCAAAATTACTAAATTCAAACAAACTTAGTAAACCAAATATTTATATTCCAATCCAATCCAAATTCACAAAATTCAAGTAAAAACCCTAAATTCACAATCTGCAATTTTGAGAAAAATTCACAATCTGTTAAAATCCAATCCAAATTTCAATTCCAATTTCAATACAATTTCATAATATCCAAACCAAATTTCAATTGAAATTTCAATCCAAACTAAAATTAAAATATAAACCATCAAAATTGACAATAATCAATCCACATTAACAATAGAGAGAGAGAGGGAGAACGAGTTAGACCTTGAGATGACTGCTGGCGAGAGAGAGCTGCGGCGGCGAGACAGAATTGGCGAGAGAGAGAGAGAGATGCGGTGGCTGAGTGAGAGGCAGAGTCCGAGTGAGAGAGAGAGCGAGAAAAGGAGGGAGTGGTATTGGACGCCAGCGACCTTGGGAGAGGAGGTCTGGTATGTGTTGTAGAGAGGTGACGATGGGGAAAGAACGAGGAAAACGAAGAAGAAAAAGAGTCAGTCGCGACTTATCAGTGTTTGAATAACTTTGCCTGATGAATCCTTCGTTGGGCAAATTTTAATGAATTTTTCGGGTAACAAAACGCGGTGGATATTCGTCGGGTCAAAAGTTTAACTTTCGTCGGGCAAATATACGTTGTAAGTTTGAGTTTTCGCGAAAATTTTGGCGAAAAAAAATTGTGCATTTTTTTAACATCGCCCGACACATATAGTTTATTTGCCCGATGCCTCCTAACAAATTGCCCGATGAATTATTAAATTTGTCGGGAAAAAGGCTTATGTTGTTGAGTTTATGACTCATCTAAAAATCAGGTCCGACGATAGAAATTTCAAGATTGGGATCGTTCACTTATTGGTTTTACATGCCTAAAGCCCCAACGATTGTTATCGTCATGTTTTACAGAGCTTATGTGCCTCGATCGTTAAGTTTGTGAATTTCAATGGGTTTTTCGTAGTTTCGGTTCAATTGACATTCGAACGATTGAATTTCAAAAAATTGACCTTTCAATGTTTACTTTTAAGTTTGTTGACCTCACCCGTCGAAAATCTTGATGTTTTGAGGATTTAAAGCCGTTCGATCGCCAAAAAATGTTTTGTTACTGTTGAATCGTCGCGCACCGTTATCTAATTCCGAAAATTCCAAATTGGCTGATTTTTCACGTAGATGATCTATGAGTACGTGCAGTAAATGTGGACGGTTAGATAGGTCCATTTCATTTTGTAAATTATTGAAAATCTTAAAATAAGCATATTCATCAAGGAGTTTAAACACTTCAAGGAAACTTCATTGCATTTTTTGAAGTGTTGGTTCCATTCATATTCAAACGATTGAATATGACCGATCCAACCGTTCATTTTTTGTTTTCATGTGCCTAGATCTCTCCCGTCAAAAATCAAGAGGTTTTGATGATTTAAAGCCATCCGATCGTGAAGAAACGTTGTGTAACCGTTGAAACGTCCCGCACCATTACCTTATCCTATAATTTCCAAATTGGGTAACTTTTCCCGTAGTAAATCTATGAGTACGTACAATAAATGTGGACGGTTAGATCGGTCCATTTCATTTCGTAAATTATTGAAAATTGTAAAACAAACATATTCATCAAGGAGTTTAAACACTTGATGGTAATTTCAATACATTTTTTGAAGTTTTGGTTCCATTGATCTTCAAACGATTGAATTAAACCGATCTAACCGTTCATTTTGGGGTTTTACGTGCCTAGATCTCGCCCGTCGAAAATTGTGAGGTTTTGAAGATTTAAAGCCATCCAATCGTGAAGAAACATTGTGTAACCGTTGAAACGTCGCGCACTGTTACCTAATCCCAAGATTTCCAAGTTGGGTAATTTTTCCCTTAGGCGATCTATGAGTACGTGCAATAAATGTGGACGGTTAGATCGGTGCATTTCATTTCATAAGTAATTTAAAAATGTTGTTTAATAATTAAATATAAATTGAATGTGATATATATGGCCCGACAAAGATAAATCAATATTCGTTGGGCATACATTTCCAGTTTCGTCAACTGTCCACCGAACAAAGAACCACGTGATATTGGACGTCTTTGCCCGACGAAGGTACATGAATATTCGTCGGGTAAAGGTTCTGACCCATTTTTCCCAAATTTCTATACACTATTTTATCAAATAAAAATGGTCAAAACCGACTATGCTTATTGAAACTTTTGTGAATGAAATCATAAAACATACATATAAATCACACTTATTGATTTGAAGATGGATATTACATATATAAATGAAATAATTTATTTACAACTATCATTCGGTGTCAAATTCGCTCTCCCCTCCCAATCACGCTCGTAATCCGAGATGTGCACAATACTTGATTCCTCTTAATCACTTTCAATTTGTTCTAATTCCATGAGATCAACAAAAATGCCATCAATCGCAATTGGTGGGATGATGTCATTGGTCCGTACTCCATCCACGTTTGGGGTGGATGCTGAGGAATCCACCTGGTAAACGATTTGGTCATCGTCTGTTTCCCCATCTTCTTCATGACATTGGTCATCCAAGTCCCAAATATTTCTATGATTCACCATCTCAGCTACTTTCCAACCAGGACTAGCTTTTTGATCATCCACATAGAATACTTGTTTCGCCGTACTAGCGAGGATGTAGGGATCACTCTCAAACCACCGGGTGTTTGTGTTGACAGAGGTACATAACTGATCTTTAATGACCCTGCATGGGATATTTGGGTTCGTATCAAACCATTGACACTTGAACAAGACGACTTCCTTGCAGTTCGCGTATAACACCTGAACCGCACTTAACAATCTACCGTAGAACCCCGTATCAGCATTTTCCCCATCCCCCAGCACAAAGACCCCGATGTTTTGTGTAGAAAATTTGTCGTCTCGTTCTGTGCACACGAACTTAACTCCGTTAACGTGACAACCATCGTACGTTTCTCCACGAAATGGGCCAATGGCCAGCTACATTAATTATTTATTGAAATTTGGCGAGTTGTCATATTTCAGCTGTGCCATCTGGTAAGATACACACAAGAAACAAAATTGGTAAACTTAAAAACAATTTAAGAAATTTGCAAATAAAATATTTGACTTACATGCTCGGAAAACCAACGTGGAAACAGTTGTTTATCCATTTCTTCCAAATTCGAAGGATATTAGGCATTCATCAACGCCTCGTGCTGCTCCTGGAAGGGCCAGACTTCGTCACAGTTGTTCAATATGAACTAATGAGCCACCTCCATGTCGCTATTGGTGAACGGCTCTGACACTGGACCAGTGTCGAACAGTCGTGCGGGTTGGGCAAATAGAGATAGGGTCTCTAGACGTTAACCACCGTCGTCATTGCGCGAGGTCCTATTGAAGGAAGTTTCAACTTTCCGAAGGTTCATTGCACAAAATGGCAATTCCTCATTTGCAATGTACGCCTCCGCTATAGAGCCTTCAGGACGTGTCTTGTTGCGGACGAACAGCTTGTACAATCCTAACATTCTGCAAGGAAATATACATTATGATATACATATATACATGATAGTAAGGAAATATTATCAAAAAGCAGTAATACGTTATACCTCTCGATTGGGTACTTCCAACGATAATGCACCAGGCCAGTAAGTTTTGCCTCATCTGGCAGATGTATTAGTAGGTGCACCATTACATCAAAGAATGCAGGTGGATATATTTGCTCTAACCGGCACATGATGGAGACAATATCCTTGTTAATTTCTTCGAGGTCTGCCTTTACCAACGATCTGGCACAAAGTATCTGGAAGAATTGAACAAATAAACTATGGTCTCAACAACACCAGGCTCCAAGAAGGGCCGAATACCAATCAGAATGAGTCATTGTAGCAAAACATGATAGTCATGGCTCTTCATACCAGACATGGCCCCACCGTTGATGCTAACGTTTCAGGATATGTTGCCGGCGTACCCGTCAGGAAACTCCACACCCTGCAACCCCTTCAAGAATTTTTTCTTATTCTCCGGCGTAAATGTATAACTTCGATAAGCCATGATGTATTTGCCAATGACGACTTTTGACCACAAATTAGGCCGAATCCCTCTTTCTTGCATTACCAGACGAGTCTTTTTTGTGTCATATGACTTGCCTTCAATGGGTAAAGTCATTCCCACAGTACTCTCGTCAACATTCTTCTCGATGTGCATAGGATCCGCGATATGTTTGATTTTCAATTTCGACCAATACGCCAATCGGAAGAATATGCTCTTTTTCGTCCAATTTTCCTGTTCAGCTGGTTTCGGTCATCGTGTGATGAAGTCATGTATACTGTTTAGTTTGGACAATATCTCATCATCGTACCTCTCCCTTGGTCGAGCTCGTAACTCTGATTTGCCACCAAATGAGTCAGATTGCATTGGTAATCGGTGATCCCAAGGTAGAAACCTTCTCGCACCCAAGTAGCATAGCTTCAATGCGTCCCAAAAGGACATTGTGTCTAGTCCACATGTTGGGCAAGCAAGATAGCCATTGGTGCTTCATCCCAACAACATACCATAAGCAGGAAAATCATTAATTGTCCACATTACGGCCGCTCGTAGAGTGACCATTTCTCCACTGCACTTGTCGTATGTTTGGACACCATTTTCCCACAAATCCACCATTTTCTCACAAATCCACGAGCTAGTCAATCAACGGCCACAAATACACATCGATGGAATTACTCGTTGATTTGGGCTCCGGTATCAAAGTACTGAGGATTGTGAATTCTTTCTTCATGCATCTCCAAAGAGGTAAGTTATATGGAACCATAACCGCCGACAAGTGCTATAGGGCTTTGTAAAACTCCCAAACGGATTAAACCCGTCAGTAGCCAGCCCTAATCTGGCATTTATTGGTTCCGCGACAAACTTGGGATACATCTTTTCAAATTCCTTCCAAGCCTCTCCATCGACCAGATGCCTCAGTACATCATCATCAATGCGTTCATCCTTGTGCCACCTCATATCACGGGTTGTGTGGGACGACATGTTAGAATCTTTGTAACCTTGGCTTCAGTGGAAAATAATGCAACACGTTGTTCGGAATCTTGTTCCTTTGAAACCTAGGCTCACTGCACACGGGACATTTTCCAAGCTACTCAAATTCACCATAAAACAATACACAGTTGTTCTTGCATGCATGGATCTTGACATACCCTAAACTGAGGCCCATCAACAGCTTCTTCGAGCTATAATGATCTTTCGGCAGACGTTTGTCTTCAAGGAGCATTCAGATGATGATGTCCATCATGTGATCAAAATGCTTGTCCGTTTGATTATACTCAACTTTCATGTGCATCAACTCCACAACTGCCCCTAGAACCGAAAAGGATTTACAATCGGGGTACAATTTGCACTGAGCTTCTTCCAACAACCTCTCGTAATGGAGCTCAGAGTCTTCGGGTTGAAACCTGGGCGCCTCATTGTCCATATCATCCGATGCGGGAGGAAAATCATAAGTTAATAACTCAATGACTTGATCATTATCACATTGCCCATCCATAGCACTTTCGTCCCGACGGGTCCCAAGAATCGAAGATGTCGATACGGAAAATATTTCTTCACCGTGATAGTTCCAATTAGTGTAGTTGTCTACGATCCTATTCCATTCCAGATGAGTTTGAACCTCATTCAACGACATCTAACTGCAGTTGTTACATTTACGGTACGGACACCTGATACGTCTTTCATCACTGCAATGACTACGTGCAAAGGTAATGAAGCTGCCGATCTCATCCAAATACTGATAAGAAGATCTATCCAACATTTGCATCCAGCCTATGTCCAGTGTGCCTGCTTTCACAACATATAGTCAACGTAAGTAATTGAGTTAACATTGTCCCGTAATTAGAACAAGTTAATATCAAAAGTAGCTCGTCTTCTTATGCCTCCGGTGATTTGGCCATATCCCATTCGAGAGTGCACGTTCTATGCTGTGTAGTTTGTGTTAACATCTCCCTATAGTTCCCCAAATGCACGACGTAGATATTATAAACAAATATCTAGTATGCATTCGGAGAACATTGAGGAGATACAAACCAAATTTCCCACAATCAAAACCTAACCTCGTAGACCGCAAACTACACAACACATAGTTGCGCACCCCCAAACTGTCCGAATAAATGGACAATTCAAGAGTCAGTCAATCAACCCGATTCACTGACTCTCAAATGGGTCTATGGTTTTTCATTGAATTTCATTATACGACGTAGATATTATAAACACAACACATAGTTGCGCACCCCCAAATGTACGACGTAGATATTATAAACAAATATCTAGTATGCATCCGGAGAACATTGAGGAGATACAAACCGAATTTCCCACAATCAAAACCTAACCTCGTAGACCGCAAACTACACAACACATAGTTGCGCACCCCCAAACTGTCCGAATAAATGGACAATTTAAGAGTCAGTCAATCAACCCGATTCACTGACTCTCAAACGGGTCTATAATTTTTCATTGAATTTCATTATACGAAGTTAATCAACCCGATTAACTTCACATAAATGGTTATGAAATATGAACATATTTCACTCCGTCAGAACTACATAAAGCGCTTTACGAAAAATATCAAATAAATTCACAAATACAAACATATATTAATTATGCATATCACAGAGTTTACAATTTTCTAATTTCCGTACATATTTTATATTTTCTTATTTTCTTATTTTCCTAACATATTTTCTAATTTCAATAATTTCATTGCATATTTTTTATTTTCCTAAAATATTTTCTAATTTCATAACATATTTTCTATTTCCCGAATTTCATAACATATTTTCTATTTTCATATTTTTTTAACAAATTTTTTTATTTCCTACACAAATTTCCACCAATTCTAAACAATTTCTACACATTTTCCACAATAAATACACAATTTCCTAACATAATTATATAAAAAATTCTTAACAAAATTAAATTGAGAGGCAAACACACATACCTTTTTATAAGTATTCCTTCAAATCAACCACAAATTTCCTAAAACACAAAACATAATTAGTTTTCAATCAAAAATAAAAATTTCAAAACTAAAAAAATTAAATTTCTCAAACCTTCAAAATTGATTTTGGTGATTGAGTGAGAAAGATATTTGATTGGTAATGAAAATAGTGATGAGATGATGATTGTTGATGTTATATAGCTAGAGAGAGAGAGAGTGAGTGAGTGAGTGAGTGAGAGAGAGCGAGACTTTGATGAAGGCAGAGAGGAAGAAGAAAAAATGGACGTCTAGGTTATGTAGTGTGTTTAGACTTTTGCCCGACGAATCATATTCGCAGGGCGAAGTTTAATGACTCGTCGGGAATACTTTAGTCAACGCCAATTGTTGTCCGACGACCAATATTCGTCGTTAGAGCTAATCTTGTCCGATAACAACTTGTTCTTTCCGCCAACATCTTACCCAGCGAGCCTTTATTTTCGTCGGGCTAAATGTATTTAGACGGCGAAAACTATTTCGTCGGATAAAATTTTGTCGGACAACCTCGAATTTCTTGTATTGATTAGTAACCGACCACTTTCTTTGGTCTTTAAAACTAATTAATGTATTCTTCAATCGTACTAATACACAACTGTACAAGTCTTTTATGAAATTTTCCCCATTAAATATCAATATATATACAACACTTGCAATATAATCTCTCCTTTTTTTTCGTAACGAAAAAAATATAATCTCTTTTTCTTTTGGGAATTAATAAAATCTTGCATATCACAATCTTGGAAAAGCTGAGCATCTGATTCAATATTCATATATGGGTAGCTAAAAAGAGCCTCATTTTTTGAACTTTCCACTTTCCAGTATCCGATTGTTGAAGTTAAAATACAAAGAACCCCCCCTGGAAAAGACACCATTATATCCTAATTCTTACGCGATAGCAAATTGCTGTCGATCTATATAAAGAACAAATAAATTTCACGTACATAAATAATTAAAATTGACCTATATTTATTCAAAAGATATTTGGCCTGTAACAAATGATATCAACATATATATATATATATATATATATAGTATTATTCAAAAGATTTTGATTGGTATGGTTAATCTCATAAAGTAGTCGAATGTTTAAAATGTTTGATGATTATAACAACACATAGATAATTAGATATAGTCGAATTGGTCTATTCAGATAGCTAGCGACCACAATACTTTAGCTGTGTTTTTATTAATGTCAAGTGGAAGGAAGCCGGGCGGTGTTATATACTAAGCAAATTTGTACAAAAATAGAATCAATTAATCTAGAACGTAAATTTTGAATAAAGCAATTTGATTCATTTTTTTAAAAAAGAATAAACCAAGTGGGTGATTTTTTTAGCTCCAAGTGTTTGTACAAAATTGAATACATCGACTTTGGACTAATTTTAAGTCATAATATAAATAATTTTTATATCAATAATGTAAGCAAAACATAATTATAAGATTTCCCATTACAAACTAAAAATATAGTTGATCGAGCATTATCCATCTTATATTTGATCAAATAATAAATTTTAATATTTTATCTCAGTTCGATTCTCTTTGATAGATTGAGTTAATTTAAATTTAAGGGAAGAGTAAACCCTTGTTTTCGAACAAAAAAAAAACCCTTGTTAAATATGAAAATGGATATATTTAACTAAATTAAAGAAGAACCTTGGAAAAAAAAAAAAACTAATAAAAAGAAGAAAGGAAGGATGAAAGAGTTTGGTCCAACTTTTAATTTCTGAAATTTTGTCTTTTACCCTCAGGAATCTGGGCCTGAGTAAAATGCTCTTATCTTTATATCCCTATAGCTTGGGACAACTTGATGTTCATTTGGCAATGCCAAATTGGAAATGACATTTCTATTTTTGGACTTTTGGCAAATTACAATGCTAATATATTTTTTTTTATATGAATTTATTACTAATATTTCAACCTGTTAGATTCAAAATTTTAGGTGTTTCAATTTAAAATTTCTCATTATACAAAATAAATAAAAATCTCAATAAAATAGGTAATGACCAATAGGATTCAATAATGTCATATAACCAAGATCAAAACCTTTAATTAAAATGATTCAATAATGTTATATAACCAAGATCAAAACCTTTAATTAAAATGATTAACGGTTGAAGGACGGACCACATGCATGCAAGCAGTACTATTGAATTCAAATTATGTATGGTCCAATTCTATCAAAATTGAAGCAAAATTTGTTTCACAAAGCGGTGGTCCGGTGGCCAAAATGGACCCTCATGTTCATACCACTTGAGGCAACACACCATGCAACAATGTCGTGAGCCTTCCATGCCATGAAAGTGAGACCTCAATATATTCATTAACCAGTTTATTGCTCAATTAATAAATCATCTCACTTATTACTTAATGAATTTCATATTTATCTAATACAAATAATTTCTGATTCGTATTTATAAATATAACATTCTTATACATTTCAACTATACGAATAGAAAATTATTGATCAATATTTCATGAGTTGTGATGTTCAAATGTTTAAGTTAATTAAATCCTCAATTGTTGTTTTTCAGGAGGGTCAACTTGTAATCAAACAAAATTAAAAATTAAAAATTAAAAATAAAAAATAAAAAAATAAAAACTAAAAACTAAGACAAGGATATTACGATAAGTTCGACATGAGCAACTTGGGTTGATTTTCTCCTTTTTCAAATATATTTGTCTTTGGCTCAAGGACCAACTTGGCTCTATTTTTTAAACCCCACATGAACTTTCATCAATATAATATTCGTCAATTTTTGGCTTTGAAAAATGCAACCAACTCATCTTCTCTCTGTTTGTGTGTGAGAGAGAGAAAAGGAGAGAGATATAGAGAGAGTCCTTCAGAATTAAGATCACCCACCGGAAACCATACAAAGCAAGCAGAGCAGATCAGAAGAAGTTCAAACAAACCGCAATTTATACCCACAAAACACAAAAAACAAAAAACCTACCCACCGAAATCTGCTCACCCAAAAACCGCCTTGTGAAATTACTCAAATGCCTCCCAACCCACCCAAATCCTCAACTTTATTCCACCGCGTCAACACCGCAACCACCGCCACATCCGCCATCGCGGCGCAGTACCAAACCCAGAGGGGAGGAGGAGGAGCGGTGGCACTGGTGACGAATAACAATAACAAGAAGCGGGCGCCGGTACCGGAAGCGGTGGCGCGTCATCACACGCACGGGGTGGGGCCGAACCAGTGCTACTCCGCCGTGATGCAGGAGATCGCGGCCCCGGTGTCGACCGTCTGGTCGGTGGTCAGGCGGTTCGACAACCCGCAGGCGTACAAGCACTTCGTGAAGAGCTGCCACTTTATCGTCGGTGACGGCAACGTGGGAACACTCCGAGAGGTGCAGGTGATCTCGGGGCTGCCGGCGAACAGCAGCACGGAGAGGCTGGAGATCCTGGACGAGGAGAGCCACGTCATCAGCTTCAGCATGGTGGGCGGGGACCATCGGCTATCGAACTACAGGTCGGTGACGACGCTGCACCCGTCAAGCGCGGGTGGTGGAACGGTGGTGGTGGAGTCGTACGTCGTGGATGTGCCCCACGGGAACAGCAAGGAGGACACTTGTATGTTTGTGGACACCATTGTTCGATGCAACCTCCAGTCACTGGCTCAGATCGCCGAGAATTTAGACAGACGCAAGTAACAACGTTTGATCATTTAATTAATGATATTAATTAATGATTATATAATTATACATTAAGTAATTAGGTAGTAGGCTTAATTAATTAGCTCTTCTCATCGGCATCGTCGTGGTTTTGTGATTTTTTCCGATGGAACGGTCTCATATATCTCAGCGGTTCAATGTTTAATGTTATTATTAATCGAACCTTTTATATCTGTATGTCTTGCCTTCTCATTCATCTCCACCGTCCTTAATGAATATCCGTCACGTTAATTCTTTGCAAATTTTGTATTATATCTATTAGAGCATCCCGACAGCGTCTCTAAAACACTTGTTTTAGTTAATTTAAGGATATTCAAAGAAAAAATGCCTATAGCAGAGGTTCTATCTAACTCTTATTTTTAGAATTTTGTTATTTTGGAAAGAGAGGAAAAGTAGGAATTTCTTAAATTTTTTAAAAGTAATTTGTCAAATTAAATTTTCAATTATTTTAATTAAAATTTAATTTTTTTATAAGAATTCTGTTGAAAATGCTTTTATAAAGTAAGAAGATTTCACCAAAATTATCTGATAAAATTAAAATGATTTCTCAATTAATAATTTTTACATTTAATATTTCTCAATTAATAGTAAAATTTAATATTTAAATTTAAAAAAATTAAAAATAAATATTTTATTAAAATAGTGGGTAGTTATTTTTTGATTTTTTTTTTTTAAATTTATAAAAAATAAATTTAAATTTAAATAATTGACGGGTGCATTAATCTAGTGTATAATAATATTAGGGTATTTAAAAAAGAAATAAATACATCAACTATATATTATATATTGTAATTCTGACTCTGGAGTAGGCGGGCAGGCTATTGATTGATATATATGGGTATTGGTTATGGTAGTGGCAGTAGTGAATGAGGCAGAGGTAGTGGGTAGTGGGTAGTGGGCTACGCTGGCTGAGAAGAAGGCTGAGCACCTGCCGCAGCTGATGTGTCAGGTGAAGGTCACAGGCAGCACAGGCAGAGGCAGAATTAGCAGGGACAATTAAACAAATTTAAATGAGAGAGTAAGAGCTAAATTCTTTTTGTATAATATTTATAATTTTCTAAAGTGGTGAATAAATAAATATATATAATATATTATTCCCACTTGGTTAGTTGAGCTCAGCAGCCACTGACAGGCTTGACTGAGGCTTGAGCTAGCTAGGTAGCCGGCGGACTCCACAAGTTAAGGCGTCTATCACGTAGGCGTCAAGCTTAACATGCATGTAATCTTGTCATCATGTAGATAATGTCGATGGTTTAGGGTAATTATCATAGCTTGTGTGTTTAGGGTTTGTAATTAGCATGGTGTTCTTATACGCACGTGCGAGCTAGAATTAATAAAATAATTATGTATCTAAGTGTAAGTAACAAAAATAGATTTTGGTAAGAAAAATGCAACTGAATGTGTACGTATCAAGTGAGGATTTTAGTTTTTTTTTGAGAAATTTTTGGATTTATCCAGCTGCTTTTATTTATTTTTGTGTTCGAAATTTGATTATATGACAAATTTGCTCTATTTTTTTTATCGGAATTTGATTACACGAATTAAGCCAAATTGAATTGGCAAGGGGACTTACAAATCGAAGAAAGGAGGCCGCTATCTTGAAGAGAGATAACTCTCCATGGATTGTTTTGTCCATGATAATTAGGTAGAAAGTAGAAAAGGACTGAGATGGAAAAATGAATATGTTGATCGAGGTACAAAATAAAAGAATAAGAGGGGGTTGTCGTTTTGTGTGGAGGGTTGTCGTTTTGTGTGGAGTAGAATGAAAGAAAGCATGCATGGGGTTGGAGAGAGTTGGAGAGTAGGGAGAGCATATTTTGCATTTAAGAATAGTGAACAACGTGATGAGAATCAATAGCTTAGCCGCCCGCCCCCCCCCCCCCCTCCTTGCAACTTGCACATGTGGATTATTTAGTAAATTGTCACTTGTAGATGGTGAATTTTCTAATGTTTGATAAGAATTCAAAATTTGTTAGAACTACTTTATCGTCAGAGGCAACTTACATTCCGAACGAAAATTAGTTTCATCCTTCGGGAGTAGGGACACCCAAGGGGGGTTCACCATGGAACCAAAGGGGTATGAGGTCCCTCCTAAATATTTTCGTTACTATTTTTATTAATATATTTATATGCGAATTACATCAATATTGTTAAAATTTTCAAAATTGTTTCTTTTTCCATTGCTTTCTATTTTTTCATTAACATGTCAATATCACTTATATTTATTGTATTGAAATCTGAGTGTGTCAATATTCATTTTGCTTACTTTTGGTTACTTAGGATAAATAATTGTACGGTTGCTTATTGGTTAATGAATAATATATATGCATATAAAATTCTTTCATTTATTACCATCATTTTTATTGGGGTGTTATGATTATCTAACGTGTTTATTCGAATATTAACTTATTTCTAAATGGAATAAAAATACTGATTTAGAAACATTTCGACTAAAAGGTAGATTTATCATTATCTTTATAAAAGCCCCTTCTAACCTAACTTTCTAGTTATAATAGCACTGGAGAAACACCTCGTAGTATTTACCGAAAAAAAAACAAGAGGAATTCTACCAGCATTCAAGCAAATTTCAAAATGAGAGACTGAATATTTGTGGATTCGGGTTCATTGATGATTGACTAGAAGTAAAGTTGTTTAATTATACAAAATCTATGAATTGATATCAAAATTTGTACGCAAAAGCTCTTCATAAAAATGAAATCTTAACCCGAGCAACTCATTATGTAAGTTCTGCTAAAATATTAATTAAGGAAACAAAATATATTAATGAAATTGCAACTTGTCGTTGTCTCTCTCTTGCATTGATTTGTGTTTAAAGAAATGCAAGTTGGTGTTGTGTCGATGGAAGTTTGTGGCTGCTGATCGACGGTGAGTTTTGATTTTTGAATATTATGGGGACTGATTTGTGCAAGTTGGATGAGCAAGTTGGAGGAGATTAGCTTTTTAATGATACTCGTGTACTTTTTTTGTGGTTTGGTTGACACGCCATTTCAGCATTCAACACGCGCACACACACACATATATATATATATATATATATATATATATATATATATATGAATATGAGTAATGATATGACCCATTCCATCCATCCATTCCATCCATCCATCCCATCTCAGCTTCCTTCTGCTGACTGCTATCATCATGCGTCTTGTATGGTTTTCTCCCTTTTTGAATGCAACCCAAGTTTATTCGCCAATACATATATATATACTTTCCCCCTATTTTATGGGCTAAAAACTTCAAATTAGAAAGAAAACAAAAAACACCAAATGACTTATAAATTATATATTAAGCGCCTTTTTTAACCGGTAAGAAAATTTTTAAAAATATTTAAACAATCGCTCATGCATTTAGTGAAGACTTATACTCCAAATATGCGCGAGAATAAATCGTGGAAGATAGAAGTTTACTTTCCACTTCCATGCAAAAATTTATGAATTTTTTGTTACGTTGAAAATTTTGAACCGGAATAAGCTTAAGCGAAGTGCGAAGTGCTTTAATCATAATATGGTCAATCTAATGTAAAAAACGAAATTAATAACTAATGTATATGATTATTTCTTTAATATCAAATATTGTATCAAAATATAATAAAATAATTATATCACGAGAGTTTTTAGATTACTGGAAAAGGAGAGGCAACTGATCATAATTAAGCTTTTGGAAATGAAAGGTTATCTTAAATTAAAATACCATAAATGAAAGGATAATATTACTAAGACTACATTTGTAAACACACACTAATTCATATAAGATCCACTAATATAAATAAGATCTCCATGTATTAGTGTTATTTACAAATATGATCGATAAAATATAATCTCTCTAGCATTTTATTAAATGAAAATATTTAAAATGAATTATTAAAAGTGAACCAACATAAATTGTTAATTTCTTGAAATATACAGTCAATAATAATAGTGTCCTGCAGCTGCAAGAGCCTGGAAATTAATGAATAAGAAGATGATGATGAAGTATGATGCACGAGATTACTTTATCTTTTTTACAGACATACCAGAGAGCCGGCCGTATTGCTTTTAGAAAGTAGGGAAGATGCAGTAGCTAGGGAACAAGAGGAAGACTTTGCATATGGCGATCGAATGGGTGCACTGCCCAGTATCGACCTAGCTATAGCTAGCTTATCGAATGCATTTTTGAGTTTCCTTTACGACTCACAGCGAATTAGGATGGGGAGATGTCAACCACATTTCATCATAGACATTTTGAATAATAATGGTATCTCTTCGTACCACTATTTGAATTTATCGAATCATTCGTATACATATATTATAATCGAAATCGTTCAACTCATAAATTATCATTTCAATATCATTTATACAAAAAATTAGCCAAATTAGAGATCATTTAACTATTATATGTGTAAACTAAATGGACGGTTCAATATGAGGATTTTCATTGTTACCAATACCATTGATTTGTTTTATACATATAAATGACTAAAGGACCTCCAAAGTTGTTGATTTTTTTGCGAATATGATCTTGAAATGATTATTTAGGAGTTGAACGGTTCCGATTATGATATATGCATAAGAATTATTCTATATATCGAAAGAGTGGTATGAGAAGGTACCACTCAAGTAGGATGTAAGTATTGTCCCACCCTGGTGATATATTCTCATATCACCCATTCGATTTATTGAATTATCTTTGTATATATATTATAATCGGAACCGTTCATTCTTTAAATCATCACCTCAAGATTATCTCCGTAAAAAATCAACAAGCTTGGAGGTCGTTTAGTTATTTCTATGTATCAAATAAATAAATAATTTTGATAAGAATTAATATTCTCATGACAAACCGTCCATTTAGTTGTGACTAACAAATCGTACCACTAACATTCATTCTCATGACATATCAAGCTCAAGAGCAGCTGACAATAACAGTAGAACTAGAAATTATAGGTAACTAATCAATTTCCACTAAATCTTGTTGAATGGCTATATTCAGTTAATGTTCTAACTTCTAACGACCATTATTTGGCTGTTATATTAAGGCATAATGTTGAGTCATGTTCACCACTAATTCGTTGTTGCGACTATCCTAATTAAGCAACAAAAAGAAACAAAATAAAACATACTTATTTACAAGTAATATTAGGAGGACAACATTTTTATATCATATAATTTAACATTTTTATATGTAACATGTGATTAATACAACCAAATATTAATAAGATAAATTCGTTATTTAACATGATATGCACGTATAAACTATGGCATCATATAATTTAATTAACAATACGGTATAAAAAATATAATCTAATCCGCATCATGAACATTTTTCTTTACTATTTACCCACATCAACATCTCACCAATATTGCATAAAATAAATAATACGATTGCTTAGCCTAGAAAAATTGCTGCAAACGCAATCCAAATAATCAAACTGCAAATGCAATCCAAATAATCAAACTGCCACACTAGACCAGCACAAACAACCAATTCAAAAATTGTTACTTTCATTGAACCACCAAGAAAAATGCCTATCCACAAACCCTGATTCTTCTGAAAAAGAAAAATATTTCTCACCCACCACTTTACCCTTCAAAAGGGTGAAAACGGAAACTCTCCCACAAGCAAACAATCAGTAAATTCATCGAACCGCGCCCAACCCTAGTTCATATCAGAAATGAACCAAATGGGTCCTAAAAAACACCAAAATATAGTCCCCATAACAACATGGGGAATCAGAAGCAGCTTGCATTCCCTCATTGCAATATTTGTGGCATCCCTACTGGTTGCAGCTGTTTATGTGACACAAGATTATAGTGGATTGCAGCTGTTGTATCAGGGGTGTACCATAACTTCAAGGGACAGTACTTCAGCAGAGGAGGACCCAAAATTGTCAATCAGCAGCAGCGGCAAGTGCAATTTGTTCTCAGGGAAGTGGGTTTATGATAATAAATCTTATCCTCTGTACAAAGAGAAAGAGTGCACTTACATGTCAGACCAATTGGCTTGTGAGAAATTTGGCAGAAAAGACTTGAGCTTTCAGAACTGGAGGTGGCAGCCCCACCTCTGTGACCTCCCTAGGTCTCTCATCTCTCTGCCTATTTTCAATATTCTTTTTTTTTGCAATTTTGATTTTTATAATTTGGGTTGTAATTTGAAATGGCTGGTTTTTTGAGTTTTGTGGGATTATTTGTTTCCATGTAAATATATACTATTATTATTATTATTATTATATAAGGTTAGGTTCAATGCGACAGCGTTGCTTGAGAGGCTGAGGAACAAGAGATTTGTGTTTGTTGGGGACTCGTTGAATCGAGGTCAGTGGGTTTCAATGGTGTGCTTGGTTGGGTCAGTCATCAGTCCACAGCTCAAATCCGTGCACACCAAATTTAATGGCTCCATGCAAATCTTCAAGGCCACTGTGAGTTTTTGTTTTCTTTCTCTCTTTTAAAAGTCGAGGGTTTAGTGATTGAGGCCTTTCCATGACCGATTGATTTGGGCTTGGTTGGGTGTTCCTTTAAGTGGCAAAAACTAAGGCTCAAATAAGAAGGACAATACTAGCTAAACTAAGGCCAAAATAATAACTTGGCAATCTTTCACTTCGTCATTTATCGTTGTTGAATTCTCACTTATTCATTTTAAAGTAAGGAGAAATTATTAGGCCATAGTATTAGTCGTGATTTATAGTTTGACATAAGAAAATGCTTCGTCTCTTGCATATAAAAAATCATTTCACCTCGTAGACAAATCATAGTTTAATATATGTGTAAGTTTTTCTTTTCTTTTCTTTTATGAATATGTGATTGAATGAGGAACTTTGCATATGTCAAACTCCATCGACAAGTAAAGAGAAATGATTCCTTTATATTAGAATCTTGGTATGATATATTATTAGATTGTTAATGATTCGGAACATGATAGATTTATGTTTCTATTATATTCCCCACCAAAGTAGCCTAAAAGTGATTTGCACACTTGTTTTCTCTTTTATGCATTAATCTGTTTGTTTAAGTACATAATTTATTTTAATTTGTCATTGAATATTACAGTTTAATGGTATTTTTTTAATATATGGTATAGGAAGTCTCAAATTTAATTTTCGTAAAATGTGAATTCGATACTCAATAAGTACATGAGAATAGAATAAAAATGAAAATTATTATTTTTTACAATTCGGAATATACTAATTTTTTATTGTGATTTAAATAAGCTAGCATCTTCATTAGGAATTCCTCACCAACTTAAAAATATGTATACAAAGAAAAGAAGAATCTTCTGCTGTCGGAATCCTCAGCTTCCTATGTTTCCTCGTTTTCTACATATGATTTCGATCACACCAACAACAACTAATGATTGTTTTAATCTGATTTCATTAATTAAGGAATATAATGCCACCATTGAGTTCTACTGGGCCCCACTGCTGGTGGAATCAAATTCCGATGATCCGGTGAAACACCGCGTACCAGATCGGATTGTTAGGGTTCAGGCCATTGAAAAACATGCAAGGCATTGGACTGATGCAGACTTTCTTGTTTTCAACTCATATCTCTGGTGGAGAAGGGCCCAAATGAATGTCTTGTAAGTAAAGTTATTTTTCTAATTTACTTACCTTATTTACTGACAGCATTGCTAACAATCTCTCTAATATAAATATATACGATAAATTGAACGAAACTCATCTTTATTAAAATATAATGTAATTAGGTAGAAGTTAGGACACCCACTTATTTATTTGACTTTGTATATGAATTTTTAATTATGAATTTGTGTGTTGTTGGCAATGATTAAGGTGGGGATCTTTTGAAAGGGAAGATGGGAATATTTGCAAAGAAGTAGAGATGGTGAGGGTGTATGAGATGGCTCTAAAGACGTGGTCAGATTGGTTGGAGGTCCATGTTAACCGAACCAAGACCAAATTGTTTTTTGTTAGCATGTCACCCACTCACCAAAGGTATATATATACATGCTTGTTTAATTTTTTTTTTTTTTTTTTTTTTTTTTTATAAATATCACGAGCTATCCCCACATTTAAAGAGTGGGTCTAATTATGACTTAAAATGTTACTTGCTTTTAGCCACAAAATGCTCACATCAAGTTTCGAACTCATGTCAGTTGGTACCAGGAAATTCATCATGCGAAGGTGGTAGTTTGCACTACAGCACACCTTGTGGTTTTTCATTACTACTAAAATGATCACATTTTTTTTACTATGTGATTTGATTTGATTTAACTCTTAAATCATAATTTGATTTGATTAAACTGTTTCTAATTAGGTCAAACCAAATTACTTTCGATTTAGTGTAGCTCAATCCGAAACTAAACTTTTTTAATGTAAACATTGACCTAAACGTTTCAATTCAATTTAATAGAGCTAGTTTCTTCAATGGCTCAGACACTTTTTCAGTCTAAGAATGTATTTCATTTAGCATTTTCCTTACTAATAGTATCACATTTTTTAACTACCGTTCTTCATATTAGTGTCTTAATTAAGTGCCGGTGTGATCATATGATTCAACTAATGTTTTAAAATCGTAATTTGATTTGATTAAAAAGTTTCTAATTAAATCACTTCCCGTTTAGTTCAGCTCAAAATCGTAAAAATTGAATCAAAATGTTTAGAGATCGATTTGATTTAGCAAGTTTGTTAAATGACTCAGACTCTCGTTTGGTCTAAAAATGAAATCCATACAACATTCTGCCTCTGATCTTCTTGCTTAAACAACTGTATGATTCGACTTTAACCATTGAAATGTGACATACATTGCAGTGCTGAAGAATGGGGCAGTATGACAAACAGTGAGAATTGCTACAAAGAAACAGAACCAATCACAAAAGAAGGATACTGGGGAAATGGATCAGATCCAAAAGTGATGCATGTGGTTGAGAATGTGCTTGAAGAACTCAAAGGGAGAGGCTTGGATGTTCAAATGCTCAACATAACCCAACTCTCAGAATACAGAAAAGAAGGCCATCCATCCATTTATAGGAAGCAATGGGAGCCTCTCACTGAAGAACAAGTCTCAAACCCTAGCACTTTTGCAGATTGCATACATTGGTGCCTTCCTGGTGTGCCCGATGTCTGGAATGAGATCCTCTATGCATACATTTTTCAACAATGATGCCAATTTAGTAACTTCTGTTTGGAGAAAAAGAAAATCTAAAGAGATCAAAGATTGTTGACAGGACCCTTCCCGAATTTCTCCTCGGAACTCAGGAAAAGTCCCGCTCCTGTCTAACAACTTCATAAAATTCCCAGAATACCCTTAAGCCCTTGCAATTAATTACGAGAATCCTGCCAAAAATCAGGCAGAACCTCCCCTTAAAGAAATGTTAAACGTCTTCCACCTGTCAGACGAAGGATTAAATAACACTTTCAAATCTCAACATCACTAATAAACCATCGATGTAGTCATAATTTACAGTAAGTCCAAAAAGGCTTATCAAAACATCTAGGTAGGAAAGGTAAATACAGAAAATTATAAATCCTACTCGAAAGTCTAGGTAAATGCGCAACTGAAATTTAATGCCACCGCCTCTAGATGTGCCCTCGTCAACTCACGGCCTGTAGGGGATTTAAAACACGAAAAGTGTGAGTGGACAAAATAATATTTTAAAATAATTTCTGAGGAAAACATACATTTCCCCCCCTCCACGCGCAAAACAATGCATGCATAATCTAAAATTCCTTCTCAAACAAATCCATAAAGATAAGCCGAAAACTTATCGGAAAATCCATTGTTTTTGGTAAAACAGCGGTGGGACCCACGAAAACCCGAATAATGAAAATATCCCGTGGTCCACAACCCTACTTTGAAAACCCTCCTCAAAGGAGTTTAAAAATTCATGTGAACAGACCTGGACACAAAATATATCATAACATATCCCACTGCTCCCCGAATGAAATCCCGAGCCGTAGCTCGATACCCTCCACACACCAGATATACCTCGAGTTGTGCAGAATCATGTACTACGCGTAGACAGCCTCAACGACCTGGTGGAAAAATACCCCTCGAGACCAGCGTCGGAGAACCCTCAACGATCTGGCGGAGAAAGACCCTCGATGCCAGCATCGGAGAAAACCTTGACCCACGGGGACAATAATTCAGTGAAAACCAAAATCCATGTTTTGAAATCCTTGTTTCTTGGCCTAAGCCCAATTCATTGAAAAACTGGGTTTATGTCCAAATCCAATAAAATCACAATCCAGTTCTAGACTCAAAAATCATGGACTCAACCGAAACCCAAAATCTATAAGGTCAAAACAACATAAAAGCAAAGTCCATAAAGCCAGGCCATAGCCCAAAACGTCATTTCCAATTTATTATTGCGAACCCGTGTCCACTAAATTCTAAATTTCAGAAATTTACTAAAAATAATATGTAACAAAAAATTATTTCAAATATACATTTATGCATGCATTATAATTTACATAACCAAAGGCCACTCACCGTACGTCCAATTAGGCTCAATCATGAGTCGTACTCTACTCAGAAGTTCCCGGAGCAGTATCGTCTGTCAAAAGTAACAACCAGGGTTACAAACGATAATTAAAAACCTTACATTCAGACTCCCTAAGCCCCGGGAGATTCGTACACATCTCAATAAAAATGCAGCCACTTCGGACGCCCAAAACTACCCCTAAACGATGTTCGATTAACCCGAAACCTGTGCCAAAAGATCCGGAACGTCGAAACATGTCAACACGTGTCGCCGTTACCTAAGGACCGATCCCACGTGCCGCCACACGCCGGCGGAAGGCCGCCAGCTCGTCCACGAGCCGACACACGCCCACACTTGCTTGGCACTATTCACAAAATATTCTGTCAATCTTGACGGAATATTCTAACGGCGAAGGAATATTCTGTTTGTTACTATACCGTTAGATTTAATAGAATATAATAACGCCATTAGCATATTCCGTTAAATTTAATGGCGTCAGTGCTAACCAGAGCAACGGAATATTCCGTCGTCGACGAAATATTCCGCCACCGGACCTCAATGAACACCTGAACTTCAAACCTTCGTATCTCTCTCAATTCTCAACCAAATTCGACGTTCAAATAATGGAAATCTATCTACTCGAGCCAAGGAATCTAAATCTCAAGTCCAAATTGAGAACTCATACCTGTGAAAGCCGGAAACTGGCCGAGAAATTCCTGTCAATGTTTAGAGCTTTGCTCCGTCGTCCACGGTGATCCCCTCGGCTCCCAGAGGGTATGGTTGTGCTCGCGAGGAGAAGAGTAACCTGGCCTTCACGCGAGTTCAGGGGAGAGAAAGAGAGAGGATGAGTCATGAGAGGAGAGAGAGGAAAATGAGAAGAATCTGGTGAAGTCTGAGTTAAAATATCTACCCATGGTAAATTACCAAACTTCCCTTGAACATTCTACAACCAAAACTTTCTCATACGAACTCCATTTTTCGCTTGCCACCTGTCTACAAACTCGTGAGTTCGAGACCTACTCAACGGTCCCCGAAAACTACCAAATGTGTCTCTAACCAAAAAGTGATTTCCGAGCCCCCTATAAAACCAAGGGTAAACTCGTCCTTTACCAAATTAATTTATCAAAATTCACTAATTAGATTTTCGGGTCATTACAACTCACCCCCCTTAACTAAATTTCATCCTCGAAATTCATACCTGTCACTGGAACAATTGTGGATGCTACACCCGCATCAGTGCCTCCGTTTCCCACGTGGCCTCCTCCACGTTATGATTCCTCCACAGAACTTTAACCAGAGGCATAGTCTTTTTGCGCAATACTTTTTCCTTCCAATCTAGAATTTGCACTGGTTGCTCCTCAAAGATCAGATCATCTCTTAGCTCAATTGGTTGCTCCGCACCTTTGACAGTCCTGGAGGTAAAGCAAGCTTGTAAACTACTGGCCCTATCCTCCCAATAATCTTTTAAGGCCCAATATAGCGAGGACTCAGCTTCCCTCATCTACCAAAATGTACAACTCCTTTATAGGGGAATAATTTCAAGAATACCCAGTCTCCGACCTCAAACTCAAGATCTCTTATTCGTTAGTCTGCATAGCTTTTATGGCGGTCTTGAGCTGCCTTCAACCTTATCCATAGGAATGTGATCCCTCTTCCATTCCATAATAGGTAATGGTTGTAGTGCCCCATATGGTTTATGCCTCTCTGCTTTTACTTATTGACAAGTCAGACATCCACTCACAAACTCTGTTATTTCCCTTTTTATCCCAGTCCTCCAATAGTGGTCCTTAAGAGTAAAAATTTCTCTTTTCAACTCTGGATCATTAGGTACGCACAACCGGCCATCCTTAACCAAGGCCCCAGCATCCCTAATCACATAATCATGCCTAGTCCCCGCCTCTAACTCCATCCTAATACTGCATAACTTAGGATCCTAGAGATGAACTTCAATAATTTGGTCAATCAAATCATCAATAATTCTATCGGTGCCATCTTGTACGGTGCCTGTGATATCTATGATGAACTCAATCTTCCGATAAGGTGGCAACCCCAGAAGATCCACTCATTCACCGCAGAAATAGCCTTCACTCTCACCGGAGTATCCCAAGAATCGATCACGTGAGCTACTTCTCAGCCGTCAAAGTCGATATCACTCCCAATGGAAAATACCCTACGGTCACCCTGGAACAAATGTTCCAGCAAACCGGGCCTCTGGAATACTACCCTCTTGTCGAAACACTCAATGGAGGCATGATGCATGGTTAACCAATTCATCCCACGAATCACATCAAAAATCTTAAATGTCTAAGGGGATTAAGCCTGCCTCCAAATCATAACCTCCCACTAACAGCGGAGAACTGCGTATCACTAGGTTCACCACTAACCTATATCCGGTGGGGGTGCTAATGCCCATGTCCCAACCAATCGGTGACAATTATCTATTAGCAAAAAGTGTAAAACCCCGAGAAATAAAAGAATGATAGACAACATATCAGTAACCACCTCTAGTGCAGCTCGAGCCTCCTGTTGAGTCATAGTACAAATTCGGGCGTGTGTACCACTAATGTTATCAGCTTCCTCCCCGTTTCCAGGCCGCGGACGGGGCTCACGTCTCGGAGGCATCACGGTGAAAAGAACCATAAGTCATCAATACCTCATTCAGATGTACACTAGGTGTACGGTCTACAGGAATTTAAGCCTAGTGCTCTGATACCAAGTTGACAAGACCCTTCTCGAATTCCCCCTCGGAACCCGGGAAAAGACCCGCTCCCCGTCTGACAACTTCATAAAATTCCTAGAATACCCTTAAGCCCTTCTAATTAGTTATGAGAATTCTGCCAAAAATCCGACATAACCTTCCCTTAAAGAAAGGTTAACCGTCTTCCACTTGTCAGACAAAGGATCAAATAACACTTTTAAATCCTAACATCACCAAACAACCATTGATGTAGTCATAATTTACAGTAAGTCTAAAAAAGCTTATCGAGTGGACAAAATAATCTTTTAAAACAATTTCCGAGGAAAACATACATTTCCCCCCTTCCACGAGTAAAACAATGTATGCATAATCTAAAATTCATTTTCAAACAAATCCATAAAAATAAGCCGAAAACTTACTGGAAAATTCATTATTTTTGGTTAAACAACGGTGGGACCCACGAAAACCCGAATAATGAAAACATCATGTGGTCCACAACCCTGCTTTGAAAACCCTCCTCAAAGGAGTTAAAAAATTCATATGAACATACCTTGACACAAAATATACCATAACATATCCAACTGATCCCCGAATGAAATCCCGAGCCGAAGCTCAATACCCTCCACACATCCGATATACCTCGAGTTGTGCAGAACCATGTACTACGCGTAGACAGCCACAACGACCTAGTGGAGAAATACCCCTCGACACCAGCATCTGATAACCCTCAACGATCTGGCGGAGAAAGACCCTCGATGCTAGCATCGGAGAAAACCTTGACCCACGGGGACAGTAATTCAGTGAAAACTAAAATCCATGTTTTGAAATCCTTGTTTGTATTCCTTGTTTCTTGGCCTAAGCCCAATTCATTGAAAAATCGGGTTTATGCCCAAATCCAATAAAATCACAAATTCGGGTCTAAATCCAAAAATCATGGACTCAATCAAAACCCAAAATCTATAAGTCAAAACAACATAAAAGCAGAGTCCATAAAGCCAGGCCAAAGCCCAAAACATCATTTCCAATTTATTATTGAGAACTCGTGTCCAGTAAATTCTAAATTCCATAAATTTACCAAAAACAATACGTAACAAGAAATTATTTCAAATATACATTTATGCATGCATTATAATTTACAAAATCAAAGACCACTCACCGTGCGTCCAATTATGCGCAATCCTGAGTCATATGCTCCTCAGAAGTTCCCGGAGCAGTATCGCCTGTCAAAAATAACAACCGGGGTTACCAACGATAATTAAAAATCCTAGATTCAGACTCCCTAAACCCTGGGAGGTCCGTACACATCTCACTAAAAATGCAGCCACTTCAGACTCCCAAAACTACCCTAAACAATGTCTGAGTAACCCGAAACCTGCGCCAAAAGGTCCGTAACGTCAAAAACATGTCGACTGGCGTGACCATGACCGAAGGACCGCTCCCATGCATCGGCGGAAGGTTGGCGACTCGTCCACGCATAGACACGCGCCCACACTCGCCTAGAACTATTCACAGAATATTCCGTCAATCCTAACGGAGTATTCTAATGGCGAAGGAATATTCCATCTGTTACTATACCGTTAGATTTAATAAAATATGGTAACGCCATTAGCATATTCTGTTAAACGTATCGGCGTCAGTCCTAACCAGAACAACGTCGACGGAATATTCCGCCACCTGACCTCCATGAACACCCAAACTTCAAACCTTCGTATCTCTCTCAATTCTCAACCAATTTCGACGTTCTAATAATGGAAATCTATCTACTCGATCCAATGAATCCAAATCTCAAGTCCAAATTGAGAAACCATACCTGTGGTGGCCAAAACCTGGCCGAGAAGTTTCAGTCAATGTTTAGAGCTTTGCTTCGTCGTCCACGGTGATCCACTCGGCTCTCGGAGGGTATGGTTGTGCTTGCGGGGAGAAGAGGAAGATGATGATGCCATTGGTTTGGTCTAAAACGCCGAAACGTTTTTGGGTTTCTCCCTTGGCCTTCATGCGAGTTCAGGGGAGAGAAAGAGAGAGGATGAGTCGTGAGAGGAGAGAGAGGAAAATGAGAAGAATCTGGTGAAGTTTGAGTTAAATATCTACCCAGGGAAAATTACCAAACTACCCCTGAACATTCTAGATCCATAACTTTCTCACACGAACTTCATTTTTCGTGTGCCGCCTGTCTGCGAACTCTTGAGTTCAAGACCTACGCAACGGTCCCTGAAAACTGCTAAATGTGTCTCTAACAAAAAAGTGATTTATGAGCCCCCTATAAAACCAAGGGTAAACTCGTCATTTCCCAAATTAATTTATGAAAATTCACTAATTAAATTTCCGGGTCATTACAACTCACCCCTATAAAGAAATTTTGTCCTCAAAATTCATACCTATCACTGGAGCAAATGTGGATGTTGCGCCCGCATCAATGCCTCGGTTTCCCACGTGGCCTCCTCCACGTTATAATTCCTCCACATAACGTTAACCAGAGGAATAGTCTTTATGCGCAATACTTTTTCCTTCCAATCTAGAATTTGCACTGGCTGCTCTTCAAAGGCCAGATCATCTATTAGCTCAATTGGTTGCTCCGCACCTTTGGCAGTTCTTGAGGTAAAACAAGCATGTAAGCCACTGGCCTATCCTCCTAATAATCTCATAAGGCCCAATATAGCGAGGACTCAGCTTCCCTCGTCTACCAAAATGTTCAACTCCTTTCTAGGGGAATAATTTCAAAAATACCCAGTATCCGACCTCAAACTCAAGATCTCTGATCCGTCGATCTACATAGCTTTTCTAGCAGTCTTGAGCTGCCTTCAACCTTTTCCATAGGAATGTGATCCAACTTCCATTCCGGAATAGGTAATGGTTGTAGTGCCCCATATGGTTTCTGCCTCGCTGCTTTTACTTGTTGACAAGTCAAGTATCTACTCACAAACTCTGTTATTTCCCTTTTTATCCCAGTCCACCAATAGTACTCATTAAGAGTAAAAATTTCTTTTTTCAACTCTGGATCATTAGGTACGCACAACCGGCCATCCTTAATCAAGGCCCCAGTATCCCTAATCACATAAGCATGCCTAGTCCTTGCCTCCAACTCCATCCTAATACAGCATAACGTAGGATCCTGGAGTTGAGCTTCAATAATTCGGACAATCAAATCATCAATAATTCTGTCGGTGCCATTATGTACGGTGCCTGTGATATCTATGGTGAACTCAATCTTCCGCTGAGGTGGCAACCCCGGAAGATCCACTCATTCACTACAGAAATAACCTCTACTCTCACCGGAGTATCCTGAGAAGCGATTACCTGAGCTACATCTCAGCCATCAAAGTCGTATCACTCCCGAGGAAAAATACCCTACAGCTCCCTGGAACATATGTTCCGGCAAACCGGGACTCCGAAATACTACCCTTTTATCGAAACACTCAATGGAGGCATCATGCATGGTTAACCAATCCATCCACAGATTCACATTAAAAATCTTAAATATATAAGGGGATTAAGTCTGCCTCCAACTCATAGCCTCCCACTAACTCCAGACAACAACGTATCACTAGGTTCGCCACTAACCTATCTCCGGTGGGGGTGCTAATGCCCATGTCCCAACTAATCAGTGACAATTCTCTATTAGCAAAAAGTGCAAAACCCCGAGATATAAAAGAATGATAGACAACATACCAGTAACCACCTCTGGTGCAACTCGACCTCCTGCTGAGTCATAGTAAAAATTCGGGCCTGTGTACCAGAAGATCGACCATGACCCCTCTGTCTCCCACTGGCCCGGCTGGCCCCATTGGATTGGCTCCGGCTCCCTGCTGCAGTACCAGATGTCTACACTGCTCTCTGACTCGGTTTAGCAGCATCTCAGTCCAAAGAACTACTGCCTGATCGATGTGGACAGTCCCTCTTAAAATGATCAGTCTCCCCAAAAAAGTAACAACCGGTATCACCAGGCTATGTAGGTCTGCCACTCTGTCTCTCGGTCGACTGCACTGAAGCCCCACTAGACTAGGTGGATGACTGTTGTCTCCCTGAAAAACCTCCCTGGCCGGCTCCACCACTGCCTGATCTGGATCCTGCACTCTTAGAAGTTCTAGAACTGAAACTGCCTCTCTTAGATGGTCATTGACTAGAGGCCCTAAAACTCAAGCGATCTCGGCGTCTCCTAGACCCACTAAGCTGGTATTGAGCTGGGAAACTCATCTCTACTCTAGCAGCAGTGTCTGATAAAGCCCTCAAAGAAGTATGTACCACAACAGTTACTGCTACTCGAACCTCATCTCTCAGTCCATATTCAAACCTTCGGCACTTATCCATTTCAGTAGCCACGAGAGCCGGTATAAATTGTGACAACATAAGAAATTTCTGCTCATACTAGGTCACCGTCTTGTCCCCCTGTTGTAACTGCAAGAACTCAGCCTCTCTGGCATCTCAGTATGAGCGAGGATAAAACTATTCGAGGAAGCGCTCCCGGAAAACTTCCCAAGTAAGGGTAGCCCATCAACTTCAAAGTATGCCACCAACGGTACGCATAACCACTTAGAACAAACATGGCTAGTCACACCCTATCCTCCGGAGGGCACCTTATAATATAAAACACTCGTTCCAAATGAGTAATCCACTCATCAACATCATCTGGGCCTAACTCGCCCGTAAACACTATCGCCCCCAGCCTTTGGGCTCGCTCAATGTCAGAAACTTCAGAAGTAGCCCTACCTTGAAGTACAGTCGTCGATCTGACCCAATTGATCCAAGGTCTGCCTCAAATCATGCTCTAATATGGGATCATGTGTACCCCTATCGTTATCAGCTTCCTCACCGTTTCCAGGCCGCGGATTGGGCTCACATCTCGGAGGCATCATGCTGAAAAGAACCATAAGTTGTCAATACCAGAATCATATGTACATTAGGTGTACGGTCTATAGGAATTTAAACCTAGTGCTCTGATACAAAATTGACAGGACCCTTCTCAAATTCCCCCTCGGAACCCGAGAAAAGCCCCGCTTCCGTTTGACAACTTCATAAAATTCCCAGAATACCCTTAAGCCTTTGCAATTAGTTACGAGAATCTTGCCAAAAATCCGACAGAACCTCACCTTAAAGAAAGGTTAACCGTCTTCCACCTGTTAGACGAAGGATCAAATAACACTTTCAAATCCCAACATCACCAAACAACCATCGATGTAGTCATAATTTACAGTAAGTCTAACAAGGTTTATCAGAGCATCTAGGTAGGAAAGGTAAATACAGAAAATTATAAATCCTACTCAATAGGCTAGGTAAATGCGCAGCTGAAATTTAATGCCTCCGCCTTTGGATGTGCCCTTGTCAACTAACGGCCTGGAGGGGATTTAAAACACGAAAAGTGTGAGTGGACAAAATAATATTTTAAAATAATTTCCAAGGAAAACATACATTTTCCCCCCTCCACAAGTAAAACAATGCATGCATAATCTAAACTTCCTTTTCAAATAGATCCATAAAGATAAGCCGAAAACTTACCGAAAAATCCATTGATTTTGGTAAAACACCGGTGGGACCCACGAAAACCGGAATAATGAAAACACCCCGTGGTCCACAACCCTGCTTTGAAAACCCTCCTCAAAGGAGTTTAAAAATTCATGTGAACAGACCTGGACACAAAATATATCATAACATATCACACTGCTCCCCGAATGAAATCCTGAGCCGTAGCTCGATACCCTCCACACACCCGATATACCTCGAGTTGTGCAGAACCCTGTACTACGCGTAAACAGCCTTAGCGACCTGGTGGAGAAATCTCCCTCGACACCAGCGTCGGAGAACCCTCAACGATCTGGCGGAGAAAGACCATCGATGCCATCATCGGAGAAAATCTTGACCCACAGGGACAGTAATTCAGTGAAAACCAAAATTCCTGTTTTGAAATCCTTGTATCTTGGCCTAAGCCCAATTCATTGAAAAATCGGGTTTATGTCCAAATCCAATAAAATCACAAATCCGGGTCTAAACCCAAAAATCTTGGACTCAACCGCAACCCAAAATCTATAAGGTCAAAACAACATAAAAGCAGAGTCCATAAAACCAGGCCATAGCCCAAAACCTCATTTCCAATTTATTATGGAGAACCCGTGTTCAGTAAATTCTAAATTCCAGAAATTTACCAAAAATAATAGGTAACAAGAAATGATTTCAAATATACATTTATGCATGCATTATAATTTAAAAAACCAAAGTCCACTCACCGTACGTCCAATTATGCTCAATCTTGAGTCGTACGCTCTTCAGAAGTTCCCGGAGTAGTATCGTCTATCAAAAGTAACAACCGGGGTTACCAACGATAATTAAAAACCCTACATTCAGACTCTCTAAACCCCGGGGGGTCCGCACGCGTCTCACTAAAAATGCAGCCACTTTGGACACCCAAATCTACCCCTAAATGATGTCCGATTTACCTGAAATTTGCACCAAAAGGTCCGAAATGTCGAAAATATGTCGACACGAGCCGCCGTGACCGAAGGAGCAGTCCCACGAACCGTCACGCGTCGGAGGAAGGCTGGCGGCTTGTCCACGCGCCCACACTCGCTGGGCACTATTCACAGAATATTCTGTCAATCTTGACAGAATATTCTAACTGCGAAGGAATATTCTGTATGTTACTATTCCGTTAAACTTAACGGCGTCTGTCCTAACCAGAGCAACGCAATATTCCGTCGTCAACGGAATATTCCGCCACCAGACCTCCTTGAACATCTGAACTTCAAACCTTCGTATCTCTCTCAATTCTCAACCGAATTCGATGTTCTAATAATGAAAATCTATCTACTCGAGCCAAGGAATCCAAATATCAAGTCCAAATTGAGAGCCCATGCCTGTGGTGGCCGGAAACTGGCCGAAAAGTTCCGGTCAATGTTTAGAGCTTTGCTCCGTCGTCCACAGCGATCCCCTCGGCTCCCGGAGGGTATGGTTGTTCTTGGGAGGAGAAGAGGAAGTTGATGATGTCCTTGGTTTGGTCTAAAACGCCCAAATTTTTTGGTTTCTCCCTTGGCCTTCACGCGAGTTCACGGGAGAGAAAGAGAGAGGATGAGTCGTGAGAGGAAAATGAGAAGAATCTAGTGAAATCTGAGTTAAAATATCTACCGAGGGAAAATTGCCAAACTGTCCCTGAACATTCTAGACATACAACTCTCTCACACGAACTCCGTTTTTCGCGTGTCGTCTGTCAAAGAACTCGTGAGTTCGAGACCTACTCAACGGTCCCCGAAAACTACCAAATGTGTCTCTAACCAAAAAGTGATTTCCGAGCCCCCTAGAAAATCAAGGGTAAACTCGTCATTTTCCAAATTAATTTACGAAAATTCACTAATTAAATTTCCGGGTCATTACAATTGTACCATCTTTATTGAATTTGTAAAAATCATGAATTTTCAAGGAGCTTGAAAGGTTTAACTAAAAACAACAAGCAATAGACAAAGTTTAGGTTTGAATTGCATTACATGTCAACAAAGGTGTGCAAAACCTAGAAAAACCAATGGGGCCTGAATTTGCTAGCAATCACTTCTGCACTAGCACATCTCAAAGCCTTTAACAAAGTTAGATCTCAAAGCCTTCAACAAAGTTATGATATCTTTAAAGTTCATGTGTTATATTATTTTCCTGTAGTACTGTGTTATGCCTTTGTTGTTGTATGTCGGCGTGTATCATGTTTGCTAGTTTGGCTCTTGGGCCTGTTTGAAAGAATTAAAGAATCTTGCGACCAAAAAAAATAAGGGGTGTCACTTAAACTTACTTTACCTTTAATTAGGCAATGCATGAATTGGTTAATTTGTACTTTTAATTTAGTACTTGCTAACAAATTAAAAAATCATGTATTGAGAATTTTTTCTTTTTTTGTTCCCTCACTGCAACCATCAATCAACCAAACATGTAATCAACTTCTATTATTAAATTAATAATAAATATATCAGCAAAAATTATAAAATAGTAAAATTATGTATTTTTATCCACTTAATAATTGTGTGAGATTGAGACTATAATCCGTACATTTTATATTAAGGTTAGTTTTCTAATCATTTTAACTAAAATTCGAAATATGTTGCATAAAAAAATTAAGAAAATGACTCGCAAAGTCCCAAACTAACAACCAACCAATCCAATAACCAACTATGATAATATATTTCTCGACAAAAAAACAAACTGTAATAATATGTGTTAATTCTCATTAAAAATATTAATCTAACATTAATATTGTATATGCTAAAAGTAAAGAGTTGGCTTGTTGAACTTTAAATTCAATTATTTACCATAAATAAACTTTAAAACTCCATTATAATAAGACAAATCCAACGAATGATTTTGCCAAAACGGTCCAAATCCAGTTGAGGTCCTTCTTAATAATAAGACAACAATATTCCTCTCGCACGGTTGTTGCATTAGTATCCTAATATTTGTCTTCCCAAGTCATTAGTCTCCTAATTTCATAATTACATGCCGCGCACCCAATCACTGTCGCTTGTATGATAATGATTGATTAAACAGTTGTTAACAAAACCCTTTTCATGATTCTATCCCTTTCATTTCTTTGGTCAATTATTTTCCAAACCAAGCGAAGACTCTGTTTTTGATGATGCAGAGGTGGAGCAGAAAGAAAACCCAATTTCCTCTTCTGCTGTTCGCCTTATTTTTGTTCATAGTCTTCTCAATTCTCCACAGTGAAAATTGCATCCTGCAAATTCAAGAAAGCCCTGATCGTGCTCATCGCCGTCAAGATTCTGTCACTTATGTAAAGCCAAATTTTTTCACCCATCAAAACAATGGTCCAGGTATGGCAGTGTTTGGTTCAGCATAATAGGCCTTCTGGGTTTACTTTTGTGTGTTTGATGAATCTTTATGCCAGTTCTTGATCGATTTCGTTACTGGGTGTTTTAAATTACTGGTCTTTCTTTAATTTGGGGAGCTGGGTTTAACTTGGTTTTGTGATTTTCAGAGGTTTTGGATAGATTCAGTACATGCAACTCCACCAGAGAGTACAGTGGCCGGAAAATTTCGTGGACTGTTCGTACGCCGGAGTCTGGTCACCGGAGAGAGAGTTTGGAGAAGTGTGATGTGTTCTCAGGCAAATGGGTGTTTGATAATACTTCGTATCCGCTGTACAAGGAGTCGGACTGCCCATACATGTCGGACCAGTTGGCTTGTCACAAGCATGGCAGGTCAGATTTGGAGTACCAGTATTGGAGATGGCAACCTCATGATTGCAACTTGAAGAGGTAAAGAGGTGCTCCTCTTTCATTTAATTGTTTTCGAATATACCATTTGGATTTTCCTTGTTAATGTGCTTGGCGCATGGCCCTGTTTGCTTGTTTGGATTTGGAAACATTTAATTCTACATGGGTTTGTCTTAATGTTTGAATCAATGAACTGAAATTTCGTTTCAATGTTATCAAAATCATGGGCAAATGTACACAATCTTGACTAATATAAATGACATGAATGGAATGTATAATTTATGTGGCTTTTTTTTAATTTAATGTTTGGCTTCTTTAATGGATTATTTGTTTTCCCTGTATAGATGGAATGCGACTGAAATGTGGGAAAAGTTGAGAAACAAAAGGCTAATGTTTGTAGGGGATTCATTAAACAGAGGGCAATGGATATCAATGGTGTGTTTGTTGCAGTCAGTGATTCCGGCAGATAAGAGATCCATGTCACCGAATGCTGCTCTTACCATTTTCAGAGCAGAGGTAACAAAATTTCCTTTCTAAGAAGTATAGGCTGCAACTGAACCAAACTTTGGTTCCAACTAATATTCGGGTCTCGTACACAGGTTAGATTGCTCTTGTCTGACTAAGGAGAAAATGTATCATTTAGGAAACAACTGAAAGTTACTAATAATCGTCATCATACTACATACTACTACACGAGATTTTGGGTGTGCTTGCCTGCCTTTTTTGGGTGCATAGCATGGCTAGCTGAATGATATATCTTCAAGATCTCAAAACCTGCTATTCATTTCTTTGTTTCTGTCATTTTCAGGAATATAATGCTACTGTGGAGTTTCTGTGGGCACCACTTCTTGTAGAATCTAATTCTGATGATCCAGTTAATCACAGATTGGATGATCGGATAATCCGCCCAGATACAGTTCTCAAGCATGCATCAATATGGGAGAACGCTGATATATTGATTTTCAATTCATACCTATGGTGGAGACAAGGCCCGGTTAAGCTTTTGTGAGTACAATTGCTTTACCATCCAGGTTTTAGTTTAGAAAGAAACGAGATATATAGGAATATAAATGAATTGGTATCCTAATTGATCATACTTCTAATTGATACAGATGGAGTGCTGAAGCCAACAGTGTTTGTGAAGAATTAGACGGTCGTGGAGCCATGGAGTTGGCCATGGGAGCTTGGGCAGATTGGGCTTCTAAGGTCAATCCTCTCGAGAAGCAGCTCTTCTTCGTTACAATGTCTCCTACACATCTCTGGTTAGCATCAAGCCATCCTAGAATATTTTTTATTTCCTAGCTACCAGTTTGGCTCTTATTTCTAGTGAAAATTTTCAATCTTTGAACTAATTATAGCTTCTTAGTGGGACTGTTTTACTATACAATTTTAAGTCCATAAAGATTAGAGGTTCTCAAGGAGTTAGACCTTTCAAAGATGCTCAACCGGTGTTTCTTCCTTCACATAAACCTAGACTTGTGGGATGCCCTTAGATGTATAAATCCAATTTTATGTGAGATTAACTCCTAGGTACTTAAGTTGAAACTTGAATTAGAATCAAAGTCTCCATTAGAAGCAAACATTAGGATTATTTTAACCTTTAAATATCACTACAACGCTTTGTAACTTGTGCTTGTTATCCAAGAAGTTTCTCAATTCCATAAGATGCCTTCTAATTTGGTTTTCTTGTGACCACTTTTGCCTTTGATCTTCGCTCACCACTATATTTTGACACTTCTTTCCGAGTATGTCAGGACATATATCATAATCGAAACTTCTGATCTTAGAAAGGATTTTGAAAACTCAATTATTACATAGGATCCTCACACTGGGGACCAATGTTGTATTGTTAATGGCTTAAAACATCGGTCCAAAATGCAACACATTCGAATATGGCCTCTGTTTACATCATCCTGATGTTAGTTTAGTTCAAGTTGTAAAGGAGATCCTAAACCGCAACTTCATACTTCTTTTGGCCGCGTTTTCAGGAGTCGAGAGTGGAAGCCGGAAAGTGAAGGTAATTGTTACAGTGAGAGATCCCCTATTGATTTGGAGGGCTATTGGGGAAGTGGTTCTGACCTGCCTACCATGAGCATGGTGGACAAGGTCCTCAACAACTTGAGCTCAAAGGTCTCTGTAATCAACATTACTCAATTATCAGAGTACCGGAAAGACGGTCACCCTTCCATTTACCGCAAATTCTGGGAGCCACTGAAGCCGGATCAGCTGTCTAACCCTGCAAGTTACTCGGATTGCATTCACTGGTGCTTGCCTGGTTTGCCTGATGTATGGAATGAGTTGCTCTTCCATTTCTTGTAAACAAATGTGCTATTCTTTGTTTTATATCTCAATTTGCATATATTGTTTTCTCAACTCATTACTCATTACTCATTACTCATGTGTATTATATGGATCCGTACTGGTGACCGATAGTGCCATCAGAACACGATCCGATTCTTTGAAAATGTAGTGCAAGTGTTCATGTCATCATTGTTCTACCAAAATATTAAATTATTGCATGCTGGGAATTATAAGGGTTTCTTTTGTTATTTTCTTGCTGACTCATGAGATACATACCAAGTTTGATTTGTTCACAATTCAATAGGCCCAAAGTTACAAAGGCCAAGCCCAAAATAAAAAGTTTGCAAATGGAACCAAAATTGCCTCTTTTTCAATGTTTTTATGCAGGTGATATTTACTTGGAACTTTTTTAACACTGTGGACAGAAGATTGCATAAATAGAGTACAGTTGCAGGCTTATATAATTGTAGCTGTTAATAAATTAGTAGTATAAAGCTGGTGACACTGCATGTCAGTGAAAGTAGCATTCCAGTCTGAGCAGCAGCATTTACATGGGTTGAATCTTGAATGAATGAGTCAGATACAGTTTCCAAAGTAATATAAAACCACAGAGAGTCAGATATGTTTCTGTAGCTGCTGTAACCCTTTGTATGGCTTCGCCTTCATCAAGGGTTTGCGACTTTGCAATCAACCAGCCTCCATCTCAAACTCATCCATTCACAATCTATAGAAATTAAATTTGTTTTTAATATTAATTTCTTTTATAATATAATTAAAATACTAGAGAGTAAATTTCTTGATGTCTAAAAGACAGAAATTCAAAATTCGTTAATAGCATTTTATGACTAAGAGCAATCTGTACTCCGAGAGGAGATTAAACCCACCATTCTAATGTGTGGGAACACCTAATTGTATTTATCAAAAAAAAAAATTAAAAAAATGTTACGAAACTATTTGGACGGAAAAGTGCCCTAGCATCATTTCTGAAAGTGGATTCGAATATTATATATGTATAGTGTGGTGGGAATTGGCAATAGCAGGAGATGATTGCTGATTGCTTTGCATGCAGAGTGAGCTAGCTGTGGAGCCATTAACATTTAACATCCATATATATTCATCTCTTTGACATCAAGATGGGGTGCCTGATCCGCTTATGCCGTTGCCTGCATTACTCATGCCACGACAACATCATTAAGGGTGCGTTTGGATAAGTAACGTCAAAGTTTTATAAAATTTTAGTAAAACTAATTAAAGATGAAGAACTTGAAAATATTATGAAATTTATAAATGATGATACAATTCAAGACATATAGATTAGATTTGTAAGTTACACTTACGGAAATGTTATTTTGAAAAGTCCATTTTTTAATGGCTTGTTATACTTACAATACTCATATTTTTATTTTTAAGTGCTTAATCACTTACTTAAAATTTTCATATTTTTAATGGATATCTTAGTAATATGATATAAATTATATATAATTTTGAAATTTCTCAACCAAACGCTACCTTAGGGATGTTGTCGTGGCATGAGTAATGCAGGCAACGGCATAAGTGGATCAGGCACCCCATCTTGATGTCAAAGAGATGAATATATATATGGATGTTAAATGTTAATGGCTCCACAGCTAGCTCACTCTGCATGCTACCATTGCCATTTCCAATTCCCACCAGACTATTACTATTACTATTACAATTATTATTACTATTACTATTACTATTACTATTCCTTTCCAAAGTCATAAAATTAAAAATGCGCCGGATATTAATTACTATTATTATTAGTATTCCTTTCCAAAGTCCTAAAATTAAAAATGCGCCGGATATTATAATGAGCGATTCAAATAGTATAATGCGAAATAATACATTTTTTGAGTAATGTTATTTGAATATTCTAAATTGATTATATTTTTTTATCACCTTATTATTAGCAGATGTGTCACACTAGATAATTTAATAAAAAGTGCCACTTAAACTTCTTTTTTCATTATTTATTTTTCAGCCACTTAATATTACAATTTAGAAGTATATTTTTCTATAGATCTTAAAAAAATGTTTCAAATTTGATAATCATGAAATTCGTACTCAATTTATACAAGATCAATCTCCTTCTACCATATCTTTGTGTAAAAAAAAGATTTTTTATTCAATATGCCTTACAAACTTTAATTTAGTTTTTAAATGGATTATGAACTTAATTTTGTATTGAAATACTCCTGAAACTCACTTTACATTTCAAAATGCATATTTTTCGTGAAATATCCCAACTTATAATTAAATTCAATGGCAAAATGTTCAATTTATACAACTCAGCTGGAGAGTATGAACAATGCGGGTCTTGGTCTCGGATTTGATCTGAAGAAGCATGTCGAGCAAAGATTGGCATTTTTGTAATCTTCCCAATTCTTCCAACAATGCAAACTTGACCCACCTTGTTTTCATCCAAACCCAACTGAATAACCCCATTCGAATTACCCAACGCGTCATACCGATCCTCCGAGACCTTCCTCAACCCAAAATCGTACGGCGACTCACCACCTTTCAGAATTGAATTGGCTCGACCGGAAACGTAAACGGGTCCGCCCGCGCACCTCGGCGAGAGGAGTGTCCGAGAGAGGGAGCGAGGCAGAACGGGAAGTTCCACCAGCTGCCCAGCCGGGTCGGAGTCGGAGTGAGGGGAAGGTGGAGGCGTAGGCGGGTTCGAATTGGGACGGTGACGTTTCAAGTAGAGCTGGAGGAAATAGAAGAGAGCACATGGTATGACTGAGCCCAAAATGAGACCTCCTCTGCCTTGAACCACGCCTTGCAGAGGGACTAACTCTCATGGATGTGGTGCCTCCTCCGCCAGTGGGTTTGGAGCGTTTGCTGGCTTGGTCGGTGAGGCGGGTCCGGGTCATTCTAGAGACATGTAGGCGGGGTCAGAGAGGTGGGTACTCCGTTATACGATTGAGGTGGTCGGAGAGTACAAAGTTTGAAGAAGAAATGGAGGAATTGGGTGAGAGAGGCAGAGGCAGCAAAGGCCAAAGCCAAAACCAAAAGGGTGTGTGAGACAGCGTAGGTTTCTTTGATCAGAGCTTCATCAAAAATTCTCCCATGAGATCCGCCCAGACAGAGAGCGAGAGCGAGCGAGTGAGATCGAAAATTCGAAATGCGAATGGGATTTGTGGTAACGGGAATTCATAGTTGAAGCCTCTGCATATTTATTTGGCTCTGTGTATTCTGGGTATTTTCATTTAGTCCTTGATTTTGGTTAATTTTAATTAATATTAGGTTAATTAGGTTTTGGTTCTTCAATTGCAATTTGGGTTAATTTTTCATGTTAACTCCATGGTTGGTTTCATGGTGGGGACCCATAATCGTGGAAATATCCACAATTTTTCAAATTGCAGAAAGGATTGTGGTAGAGGAGGTTAGAGTCGAGGACCATGGAGAAGAAAACGGTGTCGTCCGGGAGTTTAGATTCTTAGTTGTACAATTTATTCATTTTATTTTTAGATTTAACGGTAAGTTAGGGTATTGACAAAAAAAATAGCATTTTGAAACAAAAAGTGAATTTCAAGAGTATCTTAATGCAAAATTGAGTTAAAAGTTTATTTTGAAATTAAAGTTAAAATTGAGGGGAAAGTCTACCAGAAATTGTAGCGCACCTCCCTGCGGGCGGACCCTCTTGAACAAATCTTCTGTTGTGGGGGGGCCCACATCTGATGGTCATACTTATACAAACCTGAAACATCTGATGGTCATACTCATACAAACCTGTAAGTAGAAATAAGAGAGATAAGAAGATTAAGAAAAAAAAAAGAACGAAGAAGAAGAAAAATGCGTGAATTGAGTTATTGACCGATGGGGCGTCCGCGTGACTTGGTTTGTCCGTTGCAAGAGGAAGAGGGGGAATGATGAAATCGCTTTTTTACGGGATCAACCAAAAGATTCTTATCAACAACTCTTTCTCTACTTTCTTGGCGTACCACTTCTCTCTCAATTCTCAAACAGTTAATTTATTTAGAATTAGAAGACTTTAGCTGTGTGGCAGGCAAGGGCAACTGGGCCAGATTAACGTGACAAAAAACCCATTTGGGTGAGAGATTATATGGTCCCAGTTTACCACATACATAGTCGATGAATGGTCCAAAGATATGATGATATGGCCACCACCCACCACCACCACCACCACCACCGTTTTCGTCACTATCACTCACTGGCCCTGCGATCTCTGGGTGATATGGGGGAAGGGGATCACCAGCAACCTAGGCCAAAATTTCATCATTCAACTCACAATATCTCCTGGCCCGCTTAGATTTATTTAACCCACCTTTTTAACAACAGGGAATAATAATAACGATGAGAGTGGGACACGTGGTGCAAGTATTTAGCTAAAAATTTTGAAGAGAAAAACATGCCCCAACTTTGGACCAAAACCCTAACTTAACTAGAGCCCGCTAATCTCAGAAGGATAGCAGAGTTAGTGCACCATCTTTCACAAAAAAGGGAGGAAGTTAAGTTTGAAGAAAATATGATAATTAAGGTCTCGTCCTCTCAATCTCTTTCTCTTCTCACAATCGATCACGTTTTTCATTGCTTGTGTGCAGAATCTAACATAATCAAGCACAAAAAAACGTCCTTCAAAAAGAGGTTGTCAAATCCAATAGATACGTATCTTCTTACTAGCCAAGTCCCAACCCGCAATTCAAGCAACTAAATCCCTTTCCTTTTTCCTCTATTTGGACAAGTTTTTAGGTTTCCTTCTTCTGGATATTGCATTGTTTTTCATATAACCAAAATATATTTTATGTTCAAAATATGCGTGTATTTTTAATATTATTAATATCTACGTGAAAATGAATCTACTTAATTATGAATGCGCTTGACAAAAAAAACAAAAAGATTATGATTGCGTGAGCATATTTAACTAACCAAATGATTTTATATATGAATTTATCTTATTTGAAGAGATTGATCTTTATATATGAATTAAGAAAATATAATATATATTGGTATTAAGTTAGAAAATGATGAATTATTGTGAAATTGAAAGTCATATTAATTTGTGGGAGGGTTGAGCTTTGACTGACGAATATATGATGACGAGGGAATTCAGCGATCCAAACGACTAAAAACCATTGAATTGAAGAGGGATTGCGTACGTGGTGGAGCCTGTAGAGTGTAGGGTCCCCTCATCAATTGGTACCTGGGTAAAAGCATCACGACCTAAAAAAGGCTCCACTATGGCTAGAATGCCCCCGAACCATGCAGATGCGCCATGGATCCAGGAAGGGCATTTGCGGAAGAATATGCCTAGGGGGTGACGAGTTGTGGCCCCTTCTGGAAAAGTAAGTAGAGAAGTGGCGGAGAAGGAAGAGGAGGCTGTCCCCTCGTGCCTGGGACTTCGGGTAGCAGAAGATGAAAATCAGGAGGACGACTCTGCAATTTCCAAGGCCTCTCACTCACTCACTGACTTCATCAAACTCTCTCTCTCTCTCTCGCCCAATCTTATCAAAAAACTCTCAAGACTATGAAACATTATTGAATCATTCATTCACCTATTTTACACTGTAGAATTAAGTAATAACTTCTCTTTATGGTGTCACGGTGTTATTTTATGTCATGCAAGAGTCACTCTCAAATAATGAATTTCGTGCATGTATATATATATATATATATGTATGTACGTGTTGGGTGCATAAGGCAACATCAACATGTCATTTCATGAAGAAAAAGTTCCCATACCGACACCAATTAAGTAGGAAAATGTTTCCAAGAGATACAACAAAAGTAGCATCAGAAAAACAATAATTAGCAATGAAGAAGGGGGTTTTGCTTTTGAGGGATAATGGATTGCACGTATACATATATAGTAGCTCCACATGCATATCATAATGAACTATATAATCATTGAGTGAAGATCCATTGACACTACATTTTATAATCTCACAATCATTGATCATAAGATTAACTTAAACAATCAACAAAAGTCACTAGTAATTACGGAAGAAAAGACTCAAAATGGAAGGATCCCCTAAAGTCTAAGACCATCACATACAAACATAATTAATATTCTAATTCTAACGACAACATTTTTTTGCTAAGCTTATGTTGTTTAAATTTATTGTTAATTATTAACGTAAAATCATAAACGGATAATAAATTTATTTTATTAAATAAATTCCATTAATATTTTTCATTGTATAAACAAAAAATACAATTAATAAAAATGTTATTTGTACACTTATACCTTGTATATTTTAGGATACAGAAAAGTAACCTCGTCCGGCGCCGGTGCATAAACTTTGGCCCCAAAAAGATTAGGTAGCTAAGCTCCGGACGAAAAATCTGTCCATGCATTAATTAGTTAAGGACAACGCTAGAATTATTCAATTTTTTTTTATATAATTTTGTTAATTAATTTATAATCTTGTATAAATTTTAAAATTAATTTTATTTGTAAACTAAAATTATAAAATGACGACAGCTCTCTGAGAAAGTTAGATTGGCCTTTCTCTAAGATCGTCAAGCTTTTAAATGGCTCTCATGAGAGAGAGGTAATTTTGAATATTAATTTGCAGTAGCCCACCGTAGGTAGGCTGGTTGGGTTCTGTGGTTCTATAAATAAAGCTGCTCTTCTCATAGTACTTGCTACCATAATCAGATATTGCTTTTCTTTTTCAACAAGGGCTAAAAGGGTCAGCTTTAGCTTCATCTTCATCTTCTAGCTTGCTCATGAATCATGATAGATGTTTCAAAAAGCATGGAAGAATCTGTTAAGCTCAGGAGGGATAGCGCCATTGTTGCTTTGATTTGATCATCATTTAGATTTAGATCGATCTTGTGTGAATATATAGCGCTATCCATCCTGGGTTTCATGGCTTCTTCTTGCTCTCTCAAGTCTCTCATCAGCCCTTCCAAGTTTAAGGTTTTGGGCCTTGCAGGTGATCATCAGCTTAATTCATTTGTTAATTGGTTTCTCATCGTCTTAATTCTCTCGTTGTGTTGCCAATAACGCTATGTACAGTGGTACTGGTATTGGGTGTCGATTTCTATAATTAACGTGGATTTATCTTTGTGGAGTTCGATACTTTGTTGCTGGTGCGTTTGGTTTGTCCAATTTTATGTTTGGATGGCTAGTTTTCCTTCCTTTCTTGGCAACTGTAAGCCAAATATTTCCCCCAAAACCTAAGAATATATTTCTTTCCATAATCACTATGTTAAGCCTCCTTTTTAAATATATACTTTAAATTAGTCTACACCCATCAAGAGGATTCAAATTCGAATTGATATTTGTTCTAATTAATATGATTACTCATCTTAATTACATTGTGTTTATCTTTTTTCAAGTTGGAAGATGTTGAAGTACTCAGCCGTATAAGCCGCATGAAAGGTAAAGGACTGGACTAGAGGATGTTGACCAATTCCCTTCCCAAGTCATGAGTGATTGAGTGAAGGGTCTCACTAATATATTTTTTCCATTTTTGGTAATAATAGTTTTCACTCGTGCTTGTTATTTTTTCTTTTTCACCTTTTATCTTTCTGGGGATTCTATTTTCTGCAGGTTGTATTTTGGGTAACGCTTTTGTAGATGCCAAACACGAGCCTGGAAATCATAAAGTTGCTTTTTATGCAATTGCGAACATGGGACTTGCCACTTGCCACTTGCCAAGGTAGCTTTTGTTTTGTTTGAACAAAATTAACATTCATTCATTACTTCTAAATTATGATTAGTGTAAAATCCACTATAATTTAATTGTTATTTAGGCCATGTTTATTTTTCTAGTTTAATGATATGAAAACAAAAGAAATGGTATTGCTTTGATTTAAGTATTTCATTTTTTTTTTTGAGGGATTTATTATGTGAAAACTGAAAAGAGTTTTAATTATCGATGTATTAGTATGTAAACGTGGTTTGATATCTACTTAGGGTTCAATGATTGGCAGGTTGTTGCTATTTAAGGTATATGGGAAGATGGAGATATACGAGGACTAACCACGTAACGCCATTAGTAGCCATAGGAACAAGTCAACTACATTTTAAACCTTCATTTTAGCTTATGAAGAAGTTTTTTTTTATTCAAATATGAATAATCTTCATTTGTCCATTTATGTTTATGCAACAATGTCCTTTAATATTCAAGTTTGTCTTATTTATATATACATCAATTGGATTCCTTTGTATTAAAAATGTGATCAGCAATTTAAAACCTAATTGTATTGGGATGGTAATTTGTAATGTGAGGCTCTCATACATTAAAATGTGATCACATGTGATGAAAAAATACACTAATAATGTGATCATGCGTAACAAATTTGAGAAAGACCACTAACATAGAAAGACAGGAGGAAATATTAGGAAAGGGTGAATGCTTGAAGGAATAATCAAATCAGCTACCTCTTAATCTGGTGATAATATATCGACCGTGAGATGATATTTGGAAGAGGAAGAATATAATGATGAAACTAAGGCGTGAAAAGTACAAATCAAAAGGCATATCGTTGCCTCTCAAGGCCCATTGGGCTTCAATTCATGGTGACAACACGTTTATGCGGGGATGTAAGGCACAACAAAAGATATTTTCAAGAGCGCGAAATCTAACCGTTAAAAATGGTTGCTAGAAAATAAGATAAGACTACACAAAACAAATGGTTGCTCGCCTTCGTCCTTCAACATTAACAAGCCAAACACTCTAAAAATTAAAAGGGGTCTCATTTGTTTCTTTGAAGAAAATTTGAAAATGGCGACTACTCTCTCACACCACCATCTCTGCTGTATATACTCCTTAAAAACTAACACACGATTTTCTAAAACACACACACTCATCAGAAACCCAAAATGCTCGCTTGGTCTCAGAACTCTTCTCAAGTCATCGTCTCCCAAAAACTCTAACACGTCGCTGCAAAGTTCGCCGGAAGAACCGAAGCCCATTATCACTCCTGAACGAGCCAATCGGCCCGACTCAAACCCACCTTCCAATTTTCCTTCTTTCGACTCCTTCTTCATCCGCCTTCGTCGTCCAAGGTAACTCAATTACAATTTCATGACTGACCAGTTTTGATGTTCTATTTGTTGCTGAAGAAATTGTGCTTTGAATTACAGAGATGAAAGCTTTAATTTTGATGGGATTTTGGTGGACATCTTGTCAATTGCATTGCCTGCTGCTTTGGCTCTGGCTGCTGATCCCATTACCTCTTTGGTTGACACAGGTTTTGTTGGGCATTTAGGTATTCTTTTTTTCTTCTTTTTGCTTAATTGATAAAGGTTTGAGATTTTTTGTTAATTGGTGCTGTTATGTGTGATTTTGGGTTTTGTAGGGTCTGTTGAATTGGCAGCAGTTGGGGTTTCAGCTTCAGTGTTCAATTTAGTTTCTAAATTGTTCAATGTTCCATTGCTCAACATCACCACATCTTTTGTTGCTGAAGAGCAGGCATTGATTAGCAAGACTGAGGATACTTCTATTCAAATCGGTTCTGATGGTAATCAATTCTTCTAGCAAAGCTTGTCGTAATATTTTGTTTTTTGGGTCTTTTCTTTAATCAAAATGGTGTTTTGAAGATTTGCAGGGTAACAGCCAAAGCAAGAAGCTTCTTCCCTCGGTGTCAACTTCGTTGGCTCTTGCTGCTACCATTGGCATTGCTGAAGCTGTTGCACTTTTACTTGGATCGGGTGTGTTGATGAATGTCATGGGTATACCTGCTGTATGTCAAAGTTAACCAACTATGATTTTATGTCGAAATGCTAATTATGCTACTTTATTTCCCAAGGCCCCAAATGTCTCTTTTTGTATGGTAATGTCTTCGAGTTAGGCTTGCTTCTTTTCTTGGTCCAGTTCCCTTCTTCCGCATAATTATATATATCTTAAATCGTTTTCATTGTTGATTTTCTTTACTGTGGCATTTTTACTAGTATATACTCTTTCGCAAACATTTTTCTTCTTTCTGTGCAAAGTAGAGACTTAATCAAAGTAGTCTAATGAAATTGATAGAGATATCAAGTGTTCAAAGTAGCCTGATAAGGATGGACGAAAAGGATTTGCATTAGGCAAACATTTCAACTGTGTCTTGATGCATTATAAAATTGACATTCAACTGTGGAATTTTTATTGAGGTGTGCTATTATTATTACAGGATTCACCAATGCGTATACCTGCCGAGCATTTTCTTAGCCTAAGGGCATTTGGTGCTCCACCGATTGTAATTGCACTTGCTGCACAAGGCACATTCCGTGGATTTAAGGACACCAAGACGCCTCTGTATGCCATTGGTAAGTTAGTTGTGGGCTCAACTATAAGGTTCTGTTTCTTCGTCACCTTTCCTTTCACAGAAAGAAATGAAGGGAAGTAAGCTTTTAGTGTCGGTCTTTTCAGAAAAAAAAAGAGAAATGCTTTTAGAGTAGTAATAGGTACAAGCTCCAAAAGTGGTGGGGTCAGATTCCACTGAAGGAGCTGGCTATGTTCCTTCGACAACTTAAGAATTTAGTCGCGTAATGTCATCTGTTTATATTCAATATGCACTTCATGTCTTATGATTTCTTTCACCTGCATTCAAGTCACCTACATTTTTTGCATGCAAATCTAAAATGATAGAAAGTCACGCTTGTTGAGGTTGATTGTTTGTAGGTCTGCTAGGACTTCAAAGCTTGCTTTTTTGTATTACAAAGTAGCATGCATAATCATCCTTGTTATATATATATATATATATACATATGCTTCACCTTGTCCTGTACATATCTTTTAGTAGTATTTTCTTGCTGAGTGAATTACAAAGTCTGCTTTTCTTTGTGTCTCAGTTGCTGGAAACTTACTTAATGCTATATTGGATGCAATATTGATATTTACTTTCAATTTTGGAATTGGCGGTGCTGCAATTGCTACGGTGATTTCTGAGTACGTCCAATGATGTGGTAAACTTAATTGTACTGGTGTATTTTTATCTAGATGGGCCTACTATAAAATCGGGAAATTTCCTCTCTAACAGAACCCTTTTATGTCTATTTCTCGCAAGGTATTTGATCGCAGCTATTCTTCTGTGGAAAGTGAATAGCAAAGTATTACTTGTCCCTTCTTTTATTGATGGGAAAAGAATCATAGGTTACCTTAAATCTGGTAGATTCTCTGTTAAGTTGTTTATAATATATAGGCTAATGGGGATGCTTGTTTCAATTTCTGAATGTTTGTTGTATTTTTCAGGGGCTCTTCTGATTGGCAGAAGCTTGTCAGTGGTTGTAACCACAACACTAGCCACATCCATGGCTGCAAGGGAGGGCCCTATACCTATGGCTGGTCATCAGATTTGCATTGAAGTTTGGTTGGCAATATCTTTGCTTACTGATGCAGTAGCACTTGCTGGTCAGGTGTGACATTCTTGACTTCCTATCTGATATGTGATCAAATTACCAATGAATTGAACAAATAAAAATAAGTGAACCAGTGAAGTTTGAGTCCTTGAACAGGACTATCATTATTATGCCGGCGCAGATGGAAGATAGTCAACTTTGGAAAAATTCTTGTAGACAACAGGTGTATGCCTCTCTCATACCCATCCCTCACGTCCTGATCATTGTGACGAATGATTGTGAGAGGGTCATTGCATACACTAACTGTCCGTAAGAGCCAAATTTAGGGCCTTCTGTTGGGGAGCTATTCTCTCTGGTTCCATATCTGTTTCTTTCACCCTTGTCACCTGTATGCTGGTTGAAATTATCCGAACGAACTAGCTTTAATTCTTCCTTTATGGTGATGTTTCTTCACAGACGCTTCTTGCCAGTAGTTACTCTCAACAAAACTATAAACAAGCACGCCAAGTTATTTATAGAGTTCTACAGGTTGATATCTTTTCAACTATTTCATTCTCATTGGTTGTTGACATACCGTGTTTCCTCCAAATTATCATATGCTAGCGATATCATCGCTGACCATTCTTTGAATTTGAACAGCTTGGTTTAGTTACGGGAATTGGTTTGGGAGTTACATTGTTCATTGGTTTTAAAGCGTTTTCTGGCTTGTTCAGCACAGACCCACAAGTTCTGGGAATTGCATGGTCTGGTATATTGGTAAGCAACTACATATCTCAACAATTTTCTTGTTAGACACATTAGTTGCAGTCTTTAATCAGTAGACATAACACTCCTACACATACCTGATGTGGTTTGTGGACGTTATTTTCCAGTTTGTTGCTGGATCTCAGCCAATAAATGCTCTAGCATTTGTTCTAGATGGACTGTACTACGGGGTTTCAGACTTTGGATTTGCTGCCTATTCGATGGTATTCCCCAATTTTCTAATGAACATTGATTCATTATATCATCTATTTTCTTTCTCACCTCTCTTTGTCATGGGTAGGTATTTGTAGGACTGATCTCGTCCGCATTCATACTTGTTTCTTCTCCTTCTTTTGGCCTTGCTGGAGTCTGGACTGGGTTATTTCTCTTCATGGCATTGCGTGTAATAGCTGGAACATGGAGGTAATTTAGTTTCTGTATGAACGCAAGTCACACATTAAGTTGAGGAACCACCTAATTTTCTGCACTAACTGAAGCATAGATACCAAACAACGAAGCTCTCTAATGTATCTCTCTTGGTTGTAGTTTTCTACAGAAATTGAAGTTTTTGATCCTGCATTTTAAATGTTATGTGCTTCTGAGTCTCTCACTATAAGAAGCTGCATATAGTTGCAACTTGAAGTTCTTCCTGACAAATAATATTCTACTCCAGGTTGGGCACAAGAAGTGGACCATGGAAATTGGTCTGGGATAAGAGGGAGCGGAAAGGCTAGCGTGATGCTTGCTCAGTCTCCTAGTAAAACTAGGAAAATAACTCATCAGGGGTTATCGAACACAAGCAGAGACAAAGAGGTTACTCCATTAGCATGAAAACTATGGAGAAGTTACTGTTAAGGTGATGGAAAGCGTCTCCAATTATGAAGACCATCTGGATCAACGGGAGATATGGCTTCTGAGCTTCTGCATCTCACAGGCTTTAGCATGCTCGGAATGCACAAGTCGATCAGAGTCTCGGGAACTGTCTGGCCTTCGATGCTTCACCATGTTCCTGTAATATAGTTCAGCTTTTTGTATATAAACTCTTAAAGAAAAAAGAATACCATAATATCCGATTTGTGAATAGTATTATTGTAAGAAAATGAATGAATATTCTCAGCAATATATGCTGGTATTAAGAGAATCGTGTCGACATCTTCAAAATGTTTACAAAACAACATCAAAGATTCTAAATTTAAAAGACTATCCACCACAATCGAAGACTTTTTTCTCTTTTCTAAAACAAGGTACAGGTAATTCACTGAGTTTGATCCACATAAAATCTCAGAACACTAGTCTATGAGTAAGGAAACCATGAACCATGAAACTCCTGCCCAGAATCGTAACTTTGCTTCATTAAATCAAAACCAAAAATCCACGCCTAAACAATCTTCCTCTCCGTGATCCAAGCTTCCCGGTAAGTTAGCATCCGGCGGTGTCTGCAATTGGTTAGGAAGCTCAGGCAGCCTTCCCCATTGTTGTTGGTCCTGAGCATGAATGCCATTTGATTCCTCAGCAACTGCAGGCCAGTTATTCAAATAGTCAAGTCTGTTCTCTTCTTGCATTTCGATATCATTCGAAGCTCTAATGCCATATCTCGGATCCAACAAACCATAACTATCAGTACACCCAATAGTCCCCGATCCCTCAATTTCATCATCATTACAAGTCTCAAAATCAGTTACCAGATTTCTGGTCACATTTATCTGCTCATTATGCATATAGTGGTGATTGTCGCCATTCTGGCTCCCGGACTCAAGAATTACAGGCAGTCCCTTCTCCGCGGCTTCCTCCTTTATTGCCGGCGTCTCAACTCTAACATCATTGAAAATGTTGCAATGTGTCTTGACTTTATCATCATTACAAATGTTGCAATCGTTGCTTCCATTGCATTTCGTGTCTGCAAGCTCATTGTCCAAGTAATCATAATTGGACTTCAGAAGAGCCTCCAAAGACTCCAATTCATTATAGGGCTTCCAATCACCTGCTGAATCAAAATTCAGTCTTCCATTGTTGAAGTTATCATGCCTATGCTCCAAGTTTTCGAAGTTTCTAGTTTGAAAAAGCTTTCCATCTTCAACCTCATCTCCAACAAGCTCGCAATCAGTTTCCAATTCGCATTTCACATCCTTAGGTTGAATGGCAGATTCCTCAGCTTCATCTCCGCGGCCATTATTATAAGTTGATGGTGACTCATATGAGGATGATGTTCTTGAAAAAGACACAGCAGAATTGGAGTAGTTTTCGGGGAAATTGAGCCTAGCCAGACCGCCATACATGGCCCGGGCAGCTTCATCATAAGCAAGAGCAGCTTCATGGGCGGTGGAAAAAGTACCAAGCCAAAGCCGACTATTCTTCTTCTTCAAGACACTGGCACTGGTTCTAATTGGTTCTCGAATTTCAGAAACCCACTTGCCCCAAGTCCTCTGCCTAACACCTCTATAAACAGAGTCTGAATTTTCAGGGCCTCCCTTCCCTCTCATACACCCCTTTCTCGACCCCTTCGCTGGGACCTTCCGAACCCTTTTCGACCCATCTTTGGAAAATTCAAGTTTATCATTATAATCCTTCCACTTAGCCAGAGTGTCCTCTATCGAATCTCCCTTCCGTCTCTTTCGCAATTTTCCATTCCTGACAGAAAGTTTCAAAATTTTCCCCAAAGAATCAATTTCAGACAAAAGATTGAAAAAGATAACAAAAACCCAGATGGGGAAATCAGAGAAAAACTCAAAATAAAATAAAAAATTTAAATAACTTACCCGTCAAAAGTCTCTGAGGTCGTCATGGAAGCTCAGAAAGATGTTTGCTTTCTTTTTGAGTTGAGGAAATTGATGAAGGGTTTATCTAGGGTTTAGCGATAGTCCCGTGGGCAAGGTTTTGAGGCGTTTGAAAAAGCAGTTTTGGGATGTCTCTGTTTTCGGCTTGTGGCAGCAAATAAAACAAAAGGATGAGGTCAGCTTGACTTGGGGACGAAGGCAACTCTGATTCTCCCGAGAAGGATATGTGTGTGAATGTGGATGACATGGATAGCTCATGCCTCTTATTTGTGGGCTCTCATTGTGACACGTAGACTTGGACACTGTTTTGTCTTACCGTTTCTTGACCACGAGGACTTTCCAACTTGGATTTAATTGATTATTACGTGTGCAATTTGGTCATGCTCAGTTTCCTAATTTCATTTATGGTTAGTTTAATGCACTTAGATTTGATTAAGCAGAGACCTAATTAATGTTGGTTCAAAACTTCAAACCAAACTACTTGAAACAGCAAAAAGTGATCGATAAGATAAACGAAGAGTTGAGATTTAACCTTCTGGATATAAAAAGTTAAAAACCAAAAGGCAAAGGTGGACTTTTATAATGAAGTTTACAATAATAAGGAGCCTTTCCTATAAAGTTATTGTTATTGTTGAAACTTATTTTCTATATTACTATTTAGAAGTTTTTTTTTTTGAGAGTATGATAATTCATTAAGTTTATAGAAATCATACATAATTTAATGGTGAAATCATACATAATTTAATGGTGCAATCAAGGTGTCCTCATTAAAATCTTTACGGAAATTTCAATCTGATCAAAGGAAAAAGAGTGTCACATATACGTAAACTAATAGTTTAAAGAGTCCTCAACTAATAAATCAACAATTACATATGTGGGTTCCCCAAAAGAAAACGAATATCTACATCATTGGTAATGATATAGTCATTTTTCATTCGTTGTAAATAAAAACTACCCAAATATAAGACACCAAATTAAACACCATTACATCGCTTGATATCCTAGACTTTATACAAAAAATTAATAACCATATAGCTACAAATTAATTGGAGCTCAAAGCATAAATGTAATGAGATGTATAATGAAAATAAACCATATAACCACTATGTTGATGCACAAAATGTGCCAACTTAGGATTTATACTCTGTCCAATCACTGTATGCCACGTGCTATTCGTAAAACTTGTAAATAGGAAGAGCAGTTGGTCGTCGGTTAGGGATAGGCACTGGTGTGGTGCCGGCCTAAAGGGTCTTCGACGCCTAAGTCAGTGTTTTAGTCTGTAAGAGGTAAATGGTCAATGGTAATTCTGACAGAGTAAGGGTAAATAGTGAATATTAGTTACATTTTTTTGGGAAATGTGTCTCCTTTTTGTATTGATGTTTGAGGGATGCTTGATGAATAGTTTCAATGTGAGATAAATGTACTTCTACTGTGGTGCTGACACGTGGCATCCAGATGGGTGGTGGAGATGTTTCCACGTGTCAGTGAGTTGTTGGCCCTTGTTAGGGTTTGTTTGTTGTGTGGGCTTGGGCCCATATGGTATTTGAGCCTTGTAAAGTAGGCTTTGGGCTTGAGATATGTGGCACATTGAGTCTGATCCAATATGGTGTCAACAGAAGTCCCCCAAGTTCTTGACCGAGGTAGACTTCCTCGGTTGGGGACTTGTTATCTTTCCCAGGCTCGGTGGGGTGATATCTCTAGTCTCCCAAGTCCCTGAGGTGAGGGTGAGCACCGAGGGAACGATCGGTGACGCGAGTATTGGCGTGTGTTTGTACGGATGTGGCCTGAGCTCGGTATAGGTGTAAAGGCCGATCAACATTGCCTATATGTGAAGCTGATATGCGTTGTTCGTGGAAGTTGCTCCTTTCGCGAAATGGACACAGATCGGTGAGCTAAAAGGTCGGTCGGTCGGTGGAGAGGAATAGAGATACTTGTTGGCCGGGTGAGTTTGATGTGATAGGTCGATCGATCATGGGAGTTGTGGTTCGTTTTAAGTCGGTGCTTATGATAAGGCCGATCGGTCTGTATAGTTTCCGACTAGAACAGTTTGGGTGGAAGTTGCTGGGGGTTGGAGGGTACTCGGCATTAGGGAAAGGGCCGAACGACCTTATGTTGTGGCCGTTAGACCTGCTTGTCGAGGCACGGGCATTTGCTGGTGAAAACCTGAATTTGGTCGGTCTGAAGTGGTCGGTCTGATCTGTGCATGGGTGTGCGTGGGCCACTGCATATTAGCCACGTGTCTGCATCAAATGGCATTTCACTTTTTTGACCGTTGAGTGACCTGTTTGCCTATAAATAGGACAAGTCCTATTCATTTCTCTCACTTTCGATTTGAGTTTTGAGCGGAGCTGGTGCCAAAATTTCTAGGAGATTTCCGGCATAGCTTTTGCTGTGGTTTCAGCGGTGGTGTGATTTCCGGCAAGTCTTCTCCTCCGTGGAAAACAAAGGTTGGTGTTTCTTTCTCTCTATTTCTGGATTGAAGTGTTAGGATATAGATGAACTTGTGTATGAACATGTTTTGAATGGATTTTGATCTTCTAGGTTGTAGATTCCCTTCTGTTTATAGTTTTTCTTTTTTTGTTTTTTTTCTGATCGCGCGTAGATGTCAGAGTCTAGTGGTTCTGACAAAGTTCGAGATTATACGTCAAAAGTTGAAGTGTTATCGACTGAGGAAGAGGTAGCTAGTCCCTCTGGGTCGGCTGGTGATGATAGGCCGATCGATGATGGATTTGGTAGTGTCGGAGAAACCAATCGGCCATTTGTTGAGGTTGCTCGGTCTGTGGGGGATGAGGGTCATAGTTGTCAGCCTGTTGAGGTGGCCGATCGGCCTGCGAATGGAGATGGCACTTTTAGTACACCTTTTGAGGTTGATGTCGATCGGTTGATTGAGTAAGAAGTGGTTTCAGTAGCAGCGGTGAAGGTTGCAAAAGGTCAGAAGCGTGGGTATGTGTCGGTACCGAGTGTCGGTTTGGATCCTGAGGGGTTGTCTGGAGCCGATTGTGTGCAGACATCTATGCCGATTGTCACTCGAGAGTTTACAGTGGATGAGCACATCAATCGTGAGACCTTTGTTCGGTTGGCGAAACTTCGTGAAGATTACAACATACAGGACAGAGTGAAGTTCCGATTGCCCCAGCTGGGGGAGTTGCCAATCAATGCGCCAGTCGGTCATGCTTTGTTTTATCCAGAGCTCTACACTCATGTAGTCCAACTGCCTCTTCACCACTGGTTGAGAAAAATGGTGAAGTCTATGGGAGTAGGTCTCGGCCAATTGAACCCAAATGTGTGGATCGTCTTATGCTCTTTGTATACTGCTTTTGATATGGTTGGTGAAGATGAGCTGACCTATGCTCAGCTCATGTATTTGTACGAGTTCGGCTTCCAATAACAGAGCATTGGCTAGGTGCATGTAAGGTGTATAAAGAAAAGGAGAGGGGTGAGTTCATTTGTGACATACCGACGTCGCAGAAGTCGTACAAGACCAGGTTTGCATATGTGTATGGTGACTGGGAGGGGAGTATTGAAGGTGGTCCGATTGTTGGGAAGTTCCAGACTGAAGGTGTTTCATGTTGTTGGCGTATTAGGTTTTATAGTAGTGTTGTAAGGTTGGAGTCTGACCATTTGCTGTCTGCAGGCTTGTTTCCTGTTGTTGTTGCGTCGTCGCCCGAGAATAAGGTCTGCAGATGTGTGAGGAGGAAGTTGAGCAATTTGCAGCGTAGCCGACTCGTCCTTCGTCTATCTGACTTGCTTGCCGATGCTGGGCTGATAAAGTTACCGAGTAAGTTTTGTAATTTGGCTGATCGGTGGTCTATATGTCGTGATTTTTCTAATCAGTTTGGTTATTGCTCTGTGTAGTTCCCAAGGACTTGGACAAGAAAATTTGTAAGCAGGTTGAAGAACTGATGGCGAGAACCAAATATGTGACCGACCAAGGGCAAGGCACCAAGTAGGCTCCGGTGCTAAAACGAAAAGTGCCAGTTGTGGATAAGGTTGCTGCTCGGTGACTGGCTCTGATAATGGGTGAAAAGCCCAAGAAGAAGAGCAATCGGGGGCCTAAGGATCCGAAGACCGTGGTGGTCGGCTTTCCAAAAGGCACCGAGCGGGACTGCATGGAGAATATCCACCGAGTTACGGATAGTATTGCTAATACTAGGGACGTTCTGACCAATCCTGACGCTCGGTAGTTTCCTACTCTGTCCTTCGATCAGCCTCTATCCCATCCTCGGCTGGATGAACGGGTGGCCGAGATGCTGCGATTGTGTGGTGAAAGTGTTGATTTGGGGTAATTTTCTTACAAAAATGTGGAGATGCCAGTTGCCACTCTCTGTTTCAAGAAAGATTTTATGCCAATCGTGAATGGCATAGCTCAGGGGGCATCCATGGAGTTAGAGGAACTTGTCGTTCTGCCTGCCCGCACTGCTGCGGAGAGGATGGAAAAGTCCTTGCTGCTCTCAGCCCATGTAAGTCAGTTGGCCTTGTTTGTATTTATCAAATTTGGAGTATCTTGTTTATTATTTTTGGTTTCTTGTAGGCACTCGGTGAGGTCATCATCAATTATGGCCATGCCAAGAGGTGTGTGGTCAGTGCTGATAAGGAGAGAGCTAAGTTGAAGGAGCAGCTGGCACCCAAGCTTCGTCAGGTCGAGCTCAAGGCGCAGGGTGATCTGACCTGGAAGTTGGCGTCCTAGAGGAAGAAGATGAGTGACATGACTTCCAAGCTTTCCCTAGCCGAGAAGGACGTGGAGCAGTACAAGACCGAGCTTGCTCGAGTGAAGGCAGCGAGAGAGGCCGACCTGGTTCGGGCCAGGGAAGAGGCGATTGATGTGTTCAAGGAGTCGGCCAAGATGAAGGGTCTGAAGCAGGCATATGTGGCCCAGTGTGAGCAAGTCTTGTATCAGAATTTTTTCAAGTATAACGATGATCTGCCCATTATGACTCCTTGGTTAGGGTGTGACTTTACGGCTGTCGACTTCCCCTCGAAGAGTGAAGACGCCGACTCTGAGCTGGAGACGCCCGATCCGGATGTGGTGGATTCTAGTGCGCCAGCCGGCGATGGTGTGGTCGGTGGGCATCAAGACGGTGAGGTCGGTGGGCAGCAAGATGGCGCGCCGCAGGTATAGTTTGTAGTTTTATGACTTGATGTGTATCAGTGTCCTTTTTGTAATGCTCAGAAATATTTTGGCAAACCACGGGGTCTTGTCTGTGACACTTTGAATTTTGAATGCTATGTTTATGTTTTATGCATTTATGTTTGTGTTGTGTTTTGGCTGAGTTGTTAGTCAGTCGGCGTTTTATTGTTTTGTGTAGCCAACACTTATGTTTTGTGTTGTTGAATGTTGGATATGATCGGTCTAGCAAGCTAGTCATTTATGTTAGTCTGACCGGTGTGCTGTGCCAAATGTTTGATCGGTGATTGTATGATCGGTTTGGCAAGCTGGTCGTCTAGTTTAGTCCGACCGATGTGCTCTGCCAGTTGGTTGATCAGTGATTGTTTCGTTGGCCGTTTAAGTGTTTTGCTCGGTGAGTGTTGAGCGTTAGTGTAGAAAAAATGAATGTGAGACCATGTTATGTGATTGGCCGTCTAAGTGTGCTCGGTTAGTGTGAGCAAAGTGGGTGAAAAAGTAGATATCATTGATGAGTGTTGGCCGAGTGTGACCTGGTATAATGATAGTCAAGGGTGGCTTCTAAAAAGGTAAAAGAAAAAGGAAACATTGTGGTCTTCCTATCTGTTCCGGTCGATCGGCCTACAGGTAGTACTTCTTGAGGTGGTCTGCATTCCAAGGATGACCGAGGGGTCTTCCCTCAGAGTCGGACAGGTCGTAAGTCCCAGGTCGGCATATCCGTGTGACCTTGTAAGGGCCCTCCCAATTCGGTCCAAGTGATCCTGCCGATCGATCTTTGGTTGCCAGGCTGACTTTTCTTAGGACCCAATCGCCGACCTGGAAGTTATGAGGCTTGATTCTAGGAACATGGTACTGACAGAGTCGTTGTTTGTAAGCTATGTTCCTTAAGTTGGCATGCTCTCAGTGCTTCTCAATAAGATCCAGACTGAGAGCTAGTTGGTCATTATTCTAGTCGGCGTCATAGGTCATGACTCGGTATAAAGTCTCATGCATTTTAGCTGGGATGGCTGCTTTAGTTCCAAAGGTCATTGAGAACGGTGTCTCGTTGGTGGCCGTTCGGTATGATGTCCTATATGACCAAAGTACATTGGTAGGATGTATGCCCATTTGCCCTTAGTTTCATCTAGTTGAGTCTTCAAGGTATGCTTGATTATCTTGTTGACAGCCTCAACTTGACCATTGGATTATGGATGTGTTGGAGAGGCAAAACATAGGTTGATGTTGTGCCTTTCACAGAATGCCTTGAAGCGATGGTTGTCAAATTGCTTCCCATTGTCTGTGACGATGGTGTGTGGAAGACTGAACCGGCATATGATATTTTGGAAGACGAAGGTCTCTATATGACCTATCGTGATGGTGGCCAAAGATTTGGCTTTGACCCATTTGGTGAAGTAATCCACGGCGACTATGGCGTACTCGGTATGTCCTTTGCATGTTGGCATTTTTCCAATTAGATCAAGTCCCCATTAAGCAAATGGCCATGGGCTGAGCATTGGTGTGAGGTTCTCTAGTGGGAGATGTAGGAAGGGAGCAAAACGTTGGCATTTGTCACATCGCCTGGTGAAGTCTGTTGCGTCTGCGTGCATACTTGGCTAGTAAAACCCTTGGCGGAAGGCCTTCTGTGCCAGAGAGTGTGGGCCATAGTGGTTGCCACAAATTCCCGCATGTATCTCTTCCAAGATTGCTCTTCCAGCCTCTGGTGTGAGGCACTTTAAAAGAGGGAGAGTGAATCCTCGCTTATAAAGTTGGCCGTTCATGATAGTGTATCGAGAGGCTTGTCGGCATATCTTCTTCGCAGCGACTTTATCAGTTGGGAGAGTTCCATTGGATAGGAAACTGAGTAGAGGGGCCATCCAAGTTGAATTGGTGTTTATTACATTGATGGAAGAGCATTTGGTGCTTGGTTGCTAGAGGATCTCCACGGGGACATTTCGGCTTGTTGTCTCATTAAGGGAGGATGTCAGGCATGCAAGAGCGTCTACGTGGCTGTTCTCTGACCTTGGTATCCTTGTGATTGTATGTGCCTTGAAACTGCCCAAGGTAGATTTGGCCAACTCTCTGTATGAGGCCATGGAGTAGTCCTTCGCCTCAAACTCACCGTTGATCTGGTTGACAACAAGTTGCGAGTCACTGTAAATTTGTATTTGTTTGGCGTCCATGTGTTTGGCCAGGCGAAGACCCGCGAGTAGTGCTTCGTACTTTGCTTCATTGTTGGAGGCCTTGAAAATGAAACAGAGAGCATACTCTAGGCGGACCTTGTCCGGAGTTGTGAGGACAAGTCCTGCTCCAAAGCCGCTATGGCAAGCAAAGCCATCCACATGTAAGATCCATGTAGGTTGTTGTACATCCAAGGTAGGTGTTTTGGAATTTTGGATGGTCTTTGAGGTGGTTTTCTCTTTCTGTTCAAGTGGTAGGTATGTGAACTTAGAGATGAAGTCAGAAATGACTTGCTTCTTCTCCGCTAGTCTAGGGGCGAAAGTGATGTCGAACTCGCTGAGCTCGATTGCCCATTTGAGTAGGCGACCTGAATTTTCTGGCTTTTGGAGTACTTGGCGAAGTGGTTTGTTCGTCAACACGGTGATGGAAGAGCTTGGAAGTAAGGTATGAGTTTCCTGGATGATATTATCAAAGCAAAAGAAAGTTTTTCGAGGTCTGTGTATCTTGTTTTAGTGTCCTGCAGTGCTTTGCTGACATAGTAGACTGGGTGCTCCGCTCCGTCCTTCCTCTTGTTGAGTACTGAGCTGATCGCCGATGTGGATACGGACAAGTACATAATCAGTGGTTCTCCCATTTATGGTCTTGTTAGGAGAGGTGCCTTGCTCATGCACTCCTTTAATTCTGTGAATACCGTTGTGCACTCTTCCGTCCAGGTAATGTGTTTGGACTTTCCTTTAAGGGCTTTGAAGAATGGGACACATATTTCAGTGGCCTTGGAAATGAAGCGAGTAAGAGCTGCCACTCTCCTAATGAGGATTTGTATGTCTTTCTGTGTACGTGGGGGCTCCATGTCCACTAGTACCTTGATCTTATCAGGGTTGGCCTCTATGCCCCTCTGGCTTATACCCCTCTGGCTGATCATGAAGACTAAGAATTTTTTTGAACCCACTCCGAAGACACATTTGGTTGGGTTTAATCACATATTGTATTTCTTTAGGACTTCAAACATCCGTGTGAGGTTTGGGATGTGCTGGTCAGCAATCTTGCTCTTGACAAGCATGTCATCGACATATACTTCCATGGTTTTGCCTATATGGTCCGTAAACATGAAGTTCACTAGACGTTGGTAGGTGGCACCTGCATTTTTAAGTCCGAAAAGCATTACGTTGTAGCAATAGCGACCCTGGTCTATCCGGAAGGTGGTGTGGATTTGGTCAGTTGGGGGCATGAAGATCTGGTTGTAACCTGAATATGAATCCATAAAACTCAAAAGCTCGTGCTCGGCCGTGGTGTCGACCAGTTGGTCTATCTTTGGCAGAGGAAAACTATCTTTTAGTCACGCCTTGTTCAAGTCAATGAAGTCGATGCACAAGCGCTAGGTGCCAAAAGGTTTCTTCACCAAAACTACGTTGGCAACCCATAATGCGTAGACTTCTTTGCGCACAAAGTGTATAGTGCTAAGCTTGATTATCTCTGCCTTCATAACTTATGTCCATTCTGCATCATAGATACGGCATTTTTGTTCTACCGGTTTGAAATATTGGTTGATGCTCAAGCGGTGGCAGATGACATCAGTTGATATGCTAGGCATGTCAGCGTTTGACCAGGAAAATACCTCAGAGTTATCTTGTAAAAACTTGATCAAGTCTGATCTCATGTTAGGGGTGAGGGTGGTTCCAATTTTTACCTTCCGGTCAGCATAGGCTTGGGAGAGGATGGCCTCTTCAACTTCTTCAATGGGTTGTGGATGGGGAGCGGCCAAGTGGCCCCTAGGGTCTTCAATCGGTCCGTCCTTGATGTGTTGGGTAACTTGAGGATCTACTGGGTCCGCCTCGAATACTGATTCAAATACTGTCGTTGTTTCCTTAAACTGGGCAGTGGTCTTCCCAGCAAGGGTTATGGAGTTGCAAGTTCTCGTAGTAATCTGATCTCCTCGGACTTGGCCCATGCCCATAGGGGTAGGGAACTTGATCAAAAGCAGATGGGTGGATACCATTGCCTTGAGTTGGGTGATCACGCCTCTGCCCAAGATGACGTTGTAGACAGTTGGGAAATCCACCACCAAGAAAGGATTGAGGACCGTTGCTCGTTTAGCGATGGTCCCAACAGAGTGTGGAAGAGTGACTGTGCCGATTGGTGCAATTGAGTCCCCGATGAAGCCAAACAATGGTGTGGGAGACTGGTCGAGGTTAGAGTCTGGGATGCCTAGCTGCTTGTATGCCCCCATGAATAAAACATTAACAGGTCCCCCGGTATCGACCATGATTCTGCCTACATCGAAGTTTGTGATCTGTGCCCGGATGACGATTGGGTCATCATGTGGGTATACTACTCCCTTTATTCCTCCTCTGAGAATGTGATAGGTTCCCAACCGACCTTGCCTATTTTCTTCACCCATCCATCTTCAATGTTGAAGATCTGGTGGTTGCTCTGTGAGGCGCGAAGGAAGTTTTTCTTTGCTCTGTTGGAGGTCAGAGGGGAAGAGATATATGGTCCTCCGATGATTATGTTAATATGGGGGTGTCGAGGTGGAGGAGGTGCGTGTTGAAGGAATTAGTTGATCTTTCCATCCATAGCTAGAGCTTCCACAAGGTCCCTAAAGGCCACACATTGACCAATGAACACATGATGGGAATATCCCTCATCACGTGCCGGAGAAATCCCATGATACCCGAAGATGGTACACATAGTGAAAAGAAAACTCGTAACATATAATCCAAATCAACTTTGAAATCCTTATTTCCTGGCCTAAGCCAAAACCATAGGAAAATCGGGGCCAAAGCCCAAACCCGATAAAATCACAGTCACGGTCTAACCCAAAGGGCCCAGAATCAAATTTAAATTGTACTTTAAAAATTCTTAAAATTGGAATCCATAAAACTGAAATCCATAAGACCGAGCCCTAGCCACAAAACCATCTAAATGGGTCGACGCCCAAAAACAATAAATCCACCAACAACAATAAATCATTTTACAAAAATAATTATCCATAATTATCAAATTCATAATTCATACCAAATCATTTAAAACATATAAAAATATGCATGCATTATAGTTTTAGAAAACAAAGTCTACTCACCTGCAACGGGGGGGCCTAACTTGCCCTTAACTATCATGGCTCCCAACATATGGCCCTCTCAATGTCCCAGATCACAATAGTACTTCTACTCCATAACATCCTAATCATCTCCCGACCCAAAGGATCCATGGTTTACCCAAATTAGCTTAACCACGAAATCATGCACCTCCTATCCACTATGCACTCTCCGCCTCCTTCAGTACTAGGTCGCTGACAAGACAAACGTCTCGGAGGCATCTCGCTGACAAGAACCACTAAAATAATATGCACACAAGTGTGCGGTCTACAGGAAGTTAAACCTAGAGCTCTGATACCAAATTGGCAGGACCCTTCCCGAATTTCCCATTGAAATCCGTGAAAAGCCCTGCTCCTATCTGACAACCCAAAATAATTCCTAAAATACCCTTACTGTCTTATAAACATTTTACGAGAATTCTACCAAAAATCCGGTAGAATCTCCCCTATACTTTGGTTGAACCGTCTTCCACCTGTCACACGAACGATATAAAATAAAAATAAATCAAACAATGTTACACCAACCTCGTATATCTGCAACTGTAACCTCGTCTCTCATGACAGTATTAAATAACTGAAATGTCGTACTCGTGTGAACCAATCACAACTCGTCAATTCGGGTCACCGCCCACACCAACCCACTGACCACGATAACGAGCATTCGCTCACAGGTGCATCGATCACCTATCAAAGCCCGTGAAAGTCGTCGTCAACTCCTATCAGTCGACTTAACTCTCGGCTATCATATCCCACCTCTTTATCAAACCTTACATGTATCAATATCCGCATATATAAGTAAATACAACTTACCGAAATCCAATAGATTTATCTTGGTGGAACCCACACTACCTTTACATGTGCCCGCCACCACTCCGAGTTGTACCTCGATATCTTGGCCGTACCTCGCACTTTATCAAGCCTATGATGGAATCCTCCATGACATAGCTCATACCATATCGTGTATAAGGGAATCCTCCCTACCATATCGTGTATGGGGGAATCCTCCCTACCATACCTCACATCTCCTTGGCGTATGAGGGAATCCTCCCTGACATACCCCATCGAGCGTATGAGCTAATCCTCCCTGACATACATCATATCATAACATCCCGAGAGTATGATGGAATCCTCCATATCATACCTCGTATCATATCATCCCGAGAATGATGGAATCCTCCATAACATACCTCGTATCATATCATCCCGAGAGTATGATGGAATCCTCCATAACATACCTTGTATCATATCATTCCCGAGAGTATGATGGAATCCTCCATAACATACCTCTTATCATATCCACCGGGGCCAAAACCTAAACCCAAATCCCGGGCCAAAACCCCAAAACCAATTAACACATGGGTTTAAGCCCCAACTACATAACCTCGGGCCAAAACCCAAAATCCATAACCCCGATTCCCTAAAACCACCATTCCGGTCTAAGCCCAAGTCCTTACCAAAATCCTTCCAAAAACCGTTATTGAGATTCATAATCAATATCAAATCCACAAAACCACACCGTAGTCCAAAACGCTTTCAATCATTAACTTTATTTATCAAATGTGGAACCCATGGTCCATACTCCATAATCCACGATTAACGATAAATCATTTAAACACAAACATCCTTAATTCCAGAAATGTATAAATAATAAGAAATTCCATAACTCCCTGTAAACCCAAAAGTTCATAAAATCTGGCTTAATTACATAGTAAATAATCCAAATTCATTCTCAAAACCATTATTAAGTTCTATCCTCAATAATAAAGAAATATACAGGAATTCATTTCCGAACTCATTAACCGGGTCTCCCTTCCCGAGACTCGTTAAATTAACAAATATTTGAAGATAATTATCGCTAATTTTTGGAATTCCTTTTTAATGAAAAAGATATATAAAAGTATAATTATGTATACTTTATGATTTAAAAATCAAAATCCACTCACCTCGATGCCCAAACGAGCCTAATTTCCAGCTAATCAATCACCCGTGACCTTCAGTGCCACCACGCTTGTCAAAACGATATGTGGCATTATTAAATTTCAGTTATAAACCTAATATCCAACCCCCTAAACTCCGGGAGGTATACACGCGTCCTAACTAGAAACGCAGCCACTTCGGACACCTAAAATAACTCCTAAACGAACTCTGATTGACTCGAAACCTACGCCAACAGGTCAGGAAAATCGAGAACTTTAAAACTCGTGTTCACCGGAACCCGAGGAAAAGCTCCGCGCGCCGCCACTTGCCAGTGGACGGATGGGAACCCTCCCCCCCATGCGAGACTGCAGCGTGGTACTCGCCCCCTACCTCTAGTTGCGGTTATTGTTCATCGCAGAAAAATCCTCCATAATCACCCTAAACTTCCAAGCTTCATAACTTTCTCAATTCTCAACGAAATTCAACGTTCTAATAATGGAAATCTATCTACTCGAGCCAAGGAATCCAAATATGAAGTCCAAATTGAGATTAATTACTTGTGGTGGCCAGAAAATGCTCGGGAAGGTGGCAGTTACTGTTCAACTTCGTATCTCCTTCTACCAACACTATCAAGCTTCCTGTTTAATATGGTCGTGATCAGAATGAAGAGAGGAAGATGATGGTGTAATTTGTTCGTGGTGGTTTGGCCTAAATCGAAAATCACAAGGGAGGGGGTTTTGTGTTCTTCTTCGGCCGAGAGAGATCGAGAGGAGAAAAGGAACATTAAAGAAAATTCTAGAAAAGATGGGGTTTTAAAATATCTCACAACCCAAAATTACCAAATTGCCCCTGAAGCATCTAGACCCATAACTTCCTTAATCGAACTCTGTTTTCACGTGCCGTCTGTCTATGAACTCGTGAGTTCGAGACCTACGCACTAGTGTAAGAAAAACTTCCAAAAGTGCTTCCAGACAAAATGTGACTTCCGAACCCCTCTGAAACTGAGGGTAAAATCGTCATTTTCCTAATTAAATTCTCAAATTAAGTTAATTTTTTGTCCGGGTCGTTACAATAATTACGATGTTTGGCCTTCTTTCTTGGGCTGTATGAGTCGTGGGAGTAATCATTCCTCTTTCCCCCATATGAATGTTGACCCTGGTTGGTGGGATTTTGCTGACTTGTGTGTTGAGGGTTAAGGTCATTCGGCGGGTATGTGTTGATCGAGTCTGGCTTGCTTGGCTGGTATGTGTTAGCCAAGTTCGTGTCTCCTTTTTGATTCAGTAGCTCGACCCTGTCATGTATTTCTGCATGTTTCATAATTTCATTATAGCTAGACCAACCTTGTGTATAAGCTGCGTACCTGAAAGGAGTTTCTCTTAGGGCGCCCTTGAAAGCTGTGAATGCTGCCTTGTCGTCTGTCTCATCACACCGAGAGTATTCGTGGCTGAACCTGGCTGCGTACTTTTTAGAGGTTCATTGTCTCCTTGCTTCAATAGGAAGAGGTCTTCCGTTGAGAATATGTGATCAGTTTGGATCATGAACTGGTTGAGGAAAGTCATATGTAATTGCTCGAAGGAGTCTATGGTTCCAGCTTCCAATCTGTAAAACCAGTTGATTTCTGCTTCTGTTAGTGTTGAGCTAAATATGAGGCAGCGTGCCTTGTCCGAGAGATTCTTGAAGGCCACAGCCGACTGATAATTGTTCAAGTGTATGATGGGGTTTCCCTGTCCGGTGTAGAGTGGGATCTTGAGAGGCTTGATCTCATGATCGTGTCTGAACTGGTTGACCCTCTCTGTTAAGGGCCCATAACTTGTCTTGCTCCAGGTCGGCATTGGTGATTGCCCCTTTCTCGACCTCGAGACTCCTGACCCGTTGTAAGAGTTGTCGGATAAGCGGGTCAGTCTGTGGTGATTTATCTCGAGCGGCACGATTATAATTATGATTAGGCCGGTCGACCTCGATAGGTTTTTCTCTTTCTCGGTGTTCCTTGTGTTGAGGCTGTTCGGCCTGCCTAAGGGTTGACGACCCGAGGAGTACCTCCTGGTGAGCACTTCGAGGGGGGCGATTTGAGCGTCTGCGATAATGCCGGGCGGCCTCATGGTTAGGCCGTTCGGCCTTCGGCCTCTCTTACACTCTAACCCATTTGGGAGGATCCAGCTCCTTCAGAGTCTGAGATGGAAATGTGTGGCCTCGGCTCGGCCAATGGCAATCCACCTGCGTCGGTTTCAATATGAGGCCGATCAGCCTTTGTTCCTTGGGGCCGAGAAGTTTGACCTTCCTCCCAGGGGAATGTAAGTTTGCTGGAGGCGACTGGAGACCGATCTCTATGGGATCTCGTGCTCAGAGCTTGTCGAGCGTCTCGGTAGACTCTGGTTTCGCCCTGCCCCTTGCCAGGTATCATAAGCAGACGAGAGGCTCTATCGGTTGGTTCAACAGGCATCTTGGTTTTGTCTTTCTCGGTAGCTCGGTGGGCGCAATTGGTTTATTCAGCGCACTCAGTAACCACCTGCTCGGCCTCGTGGGCTTCCTACCTTGCTCGGTGAGCCGCAAGCTCTGCATGGGCTATTTTTAGCTGAGTTACCACGTTGGCGTATTGTTCATTCAGCACCTGGTATCTGAACTCGGCCTGAGTACCGTTAGACTTGACCTCGAACAGGTCTTGTTGAAGTTTTTCCAACAACTGCATGACGTTGGGAGAGTTATCCCTCAATGTTCTCGACCCTTGTCCGGGCGTTACTTCGTTGTCCACTTAGTCACCTTGCATGTTTAATGTGTGAAGGTAGAGGGGGGAATGCTCGGCCTGGTAGAGTGGTGGGCAGACTTAGTCAAAATTCTCACAGACGGCGCCAAATTGTTGATACTCAAAATGTGCCAACTTAGGATTTGTACTCTGTCCAATCATTGTATGCCACATGCTCTTTGGAAAACCTGTAAATAGGAAGAGCAATTGATCGTTGGTTAGGGATAGGCACCGGTGTGGTGTAGGCCTAAAGGGTCTCCGACGCCCAAGTTAGTGTTTTAGTCTGTAAGAGGTAAATGGTAAATGGTAATTCTGACAGCGTAAGGGTAAATAATGAATATTAGTTACCATTTTTTGGGAAATGTCCCTCCCTTTTGTATTGATGTTTGAGGGAGGCTTGATGAATAGTTTCGATGTGGGATAAATGTACTTCTATTATGGTGCTGACACGTGACATCCAGATGGGTGGTGGAGATGTGTCCACGTGTCAGTGAGTTGTTGGCCCTTGTTAGGGTTTGTTTGTTGTGCGGGCTTGGGCCCATATAGTATTTGAGCCATGTAAATAGGCTTTGGGCTTGAGATATATGGCCCATTGAGCCTAGTCCAATATGGTGTCAATACACTATAAGAAATGACAATACATATTTGTATCGAATTTAATATTTTAAAAATGTATTAATTATTTGACTTAACTTAAATTTCGCTTTTGAAAATATCATTAAATTTGTGTTTATTTTAGCATATGGATCAAAAAGTTGATCATGCCTGCTTTTACAATTATATGACTCAATCCTCCCAAGCCTTCCTGACCTCCCTTAAGCCCTTAAAGGTTGGCTACATCCCTCAAACCAATTCCTCTGTATCCTAGAGGTTGGCCGCTCAAGAATAACCAAGAGGAATCGATATAAAGCCTTCCCACTTGAACCAAGTGGTTTAGGATGCACATTTTTGTAGATGAATATCAAGAGATGTGACTTTGGAAAGATTGAAGGCTGAGCTAATGTCCAATGCTTGAGATTGATATAAAGGCTTCCCACTTGAACCAAGTGGTTTAGGATGCACATTTTTGTAGATGAATATCAAGAGATGTGACTTTGGAAAGATTGAAGGCTGAGCTAATGTCCGTCCAATGCTTGAGATTGAAGGCTGCGGTCATGTCCAATCCCATCAAGCATTGCATTGTCAATCACTGAAACTGTGACAAAGTCGCAACTGAATGAATTCCTTTCCCATCAAGCATTTTACTATGGAGTCGCAACTCAATGAATTCCTTTCCCATCAAGCATTTTACAATGGAGTCGCAATCTGCGCCTCTCATAGTTTGGGCTCTCATGGATGGAATTTGGGCTTGGGTTTGGCTTGATTTCTTAGGACTTATGTAAGGCTTGTAGGCCCAGACACACATAATAAAATGCTTCCAGAAAATGAAGAACGAAAGATGAAAGCATTGCACAATCAATCCAATTGGTTTTCTTCTTCCACTTAAAAAATGGGAGTGAGTTCCTGAAGTGATTTAACAGAGTCTAACACAAAATGCACAGGACATGATACAGCAGCAAGCGCACATATAACTGCAAGGAGAGGCTATTCTCAAGCCATCCATATCTTTAAGACCACCAAAACATGCCAACCGTATTAGTACGAAAACACTCCCATCGTTCCAACAGATCTTCATCTCAAAAGTCACCGATTGCATGATGCATCAAGAGCCGTCCTAGGATGTGTCGGTGCTAATGGAAGCTGGCAAGCTCAGCTACCAGAGAAAAGACTTCAGGAAAGAACCTTCAAAGGGACTCGATCTGGAAATACAACAAGATTCCGAACTGTAAATGGAATACAGCAAGATTCTAAATTGTAAAACAAGGATCATAATAAGATGTGGAAGAACCAAAGATCAAACAGATTACAGAAACAATGGAAAACAGGAGAGTATTGGCCATTTATGCAATGTAAAAGCTTAATGTAGAATCTCTAGCCGATCAGAAACTGAAGAGACTTGTATAGATTAATGTCACATTCGAATGTACTCTAGACCAAATGGCGACTTTGACAACTCTCTTTCCACGATCTCACAACTCTCCAGTGTTATAACTTGAAACCTAGTACGAGGCACAAGGATATGAAAACTAAGCATGAAAACAATTGTCAACAACATCGCTATAATCTATTTATACACTACAATTCTAGAGTTCTTCTTTGATATCGTAATATACTGAAAAATCATAAATCTTGTATTCCAGACTGTATTAATATGGTAAAAGCTTAAGTTCAAAATGACTAGTAATTCGGGACAGACTATAATGCCTATTGACCTAGCATTTAGTTTTCATATCACTATTTCCTACTTCAATGGTTTTTGTCTAAAATTATTGATAATTCACTATTATAGGTTGAGTGCTTCACTCAATACATGAAATAAACTAAACGAGACGGGCAAAGAACATTACCCCAACATCATCCACAAAACACCATTGGCAAGAACTAAGCAATTACTCCAACGCAGCAGACCTAGCAGCTTTGTACCTTAACTTCCTATTGTGACTTTCCTGCCAGAATTCGCCAAAAGAATGAGTTCACAACTTCCTAATGGAGTAAGCAGTAACATCACTAAGATTGAAGATGGATACAAAAGAATACGGGTATACAAAATCTATAGTGCAATTGCAAAATTCATGACAAATTGACTACATTGACAAAATTCCATCCAATTTTTTACATGCAATTCTCCGAAAATTTACTAAATTTAGTAAAGGCTCACCTGCTCATGAACCTTAGCAGAGCTCTTCTCAACAAGCTTGGTCAAGTTAGCAATTTTCAGAAGCATTTTCTCGTACAAGTCCTCCACACCATTAGTGTAATTCGTAGCCTCCGAACCCATCAGCCTACTGAGGTTCCCAAGCTCCAACCCCTCACTGCACATATCCAGCTCGCTCTGATCCTTATTAAGCTGCTTCAACTGGTCCAAGCTCCCCTCCCCCTTGTCTACATTCATAGGCGAAACCCTAAGCTCGTATGGCAAAGTGGGAAAAGGCGAGTTGGGGCTGAAATTCTCGTACTGAGCTCGAAATGCAGGCCCAATGTTGACGATTTGAATTGATTTAGGTGCGAAGGCGTGTTTGGATGTACGGAACTGATAGGCCCGGTACTCGTGAGTGTGGATGGCCTGATCGGTGATCGGAGAAGCGAAGAGGAGAAAGAGGGAAGGATTGAGATTAGGGCTGGAGAGGCCCTCTGGGTTTTGGATTGGGAACTGGAGATTGGGGTTGGAGGAGAGAGATTTGGAGACAGAAAATTCTCGGAGAGAGGGACGAAGGTGGGTTTTGCGGCGGCCGGAGAACCAGCCGAGGAGGTGGGCCGAGGGGGATTGGGCCTGGGCTTGGACCAGGCGGCGGAGGAGGATCGGGTCAACCCGGCCCGAGGAGTTGTAAAAGGAGTGGGTGGAGCCGGAGCAGAAGAAGCCGGTGATGGTGGCGATGAGAGTGGCGGAGGAAGTGGAATTAGGAGAGTCGTCGGTGAGGGACGGGGGGATGTGGTTGACGTGGCCAAAGATTAGGCCGTCGACGGAGCCTAGGGTGGTCGAGAAACGTTGGATCATAGAGGCTAGGGCTGGGCCTGATATTGCTACTTTGTGTATGGAATGATCTTCCATTGCATCTGCAAATGAGTTCAGACTTTGAGAGAGCAGAGAAGACAACAAACTGAAAAGAAATAGATGGCAGTTGGGCCCGACCTTTTTGTTCCAACGAATCGTAAATAAAATGATTTCTAAAATTTGAAAACTAAAAAACTTGCTTGTTATTATTATTACGATTGAAAAAAAAACTATTTATATTTCTATGATATAGAATCAAATGATATCGAATCATATTTGTAAATACTGATTTCTTTTTTGAGTTTTTTTTTTATTTTTCACACAATGTTGTGAATGATACATTTCAAGTATTTGATTTCGTTTTTACGAGTGTGGATTCAAATCTCACTGCACGTAGTTATAGTGTTTTACCATGAGATGAATAATATTACTAGTAAATTAGTAATAGGTTTATAAGGCCTTTTACGGTGGTTCATGTGAGTTTGTTTTATACTAATGAGTGTAATATATGTAAATTTTATCTATTAATAATGGAATCCAACATATTTTTATGGAGCAACACATTTTTTTAGTTGTTTTTATTTCTTTCTTTCTCCATTAAATAATATGGTTCATCACAATAGGAATCAAACTCATGAAAGTCAACCCCATCACACTCAAATTTTCTATATATTTTTTTAGAAGATAAGAAATTTCATTGATTAAACAAAGATACAAAGCAAAGACAAGCTAGACTGCAATATCTTGACGACAAACATGGGTAAATACCTCCAGTGATCAGGTTCGATATCTGTCGAAACGATCCAGAGGGAATAACGCACAAAATAATATAACTTGAATCCTCTAAGTATCATCAAGGCCATTACTGCCCGAATAACTAATCTTTGCAATCTCATAAAAGGGAAAGCCTAACACAGCCAACCCGAAATAAGAGTCGCTGGACTTATCGCAAATGTTTCAATCCATCGTGAATGACACCACACCACCAATAGAGGAACCCGATGGCTCGATCAAAACCCATCAGGCAACATCATGAGTCAAAACCCTGTGAAGGCAAATCGGGCTCATGAAGACAAGAGTTTCGCCGGTAACCTAACGCTTCGGGACGCCTAAACCTGTGATCATGATCGATATCATGACGATAGAAGAGAAAAAAGAAGCATGAAGACGAACAAACTTCGGTAAAATCAACACCAAGACCGGTTGGATTATCCGATTTATTCACTACATCCATATGGGTATTAGGGGAAAACCCCTTAGACCCAAATAGACCCAAAGAAGATCAGTTGAAGACGAACAAACTTCATGATACTGCCTGACGATAAATATTGTTTTGTGAAGGGTGCTCTGCATTGGATTCAGTATTCTAAAGAGGGAGAGGAGAGTTTGATTGTGTTGTTTGATTTGTCCACTGAATTATTTGGTAAGATTGTGATGCCCAAAGCAGTTTGGAGGAGGTCTGAGCGGAACCCTTCGAGATGTTTGCTATGTATCAAGATACGCAGAGTCCCTTGCGTTTTTTGAGAAACGCGAAGATCCGATGTCAGATTATGGTATCCGTCTTTGTATGTGGGTGATGAAAGAGTACGGTGTTAGTGAGTCATGGACTAAATTACTCACCATATCCCCACAGGGTTGAACAGGCCGATTGGTTTTAGAAAGACCGGTGAAGTGGTGGTGGCGTGGTTATTATCGTTGGATGGACGTTTGTATAAGTTGGTGTATCCGTACACCAAACAGTCCCATGATTTGAAATGGATTGCAGCAACTACAGCTACCAATTCATGGATTATTTTGTAGAAAGCCTCGTTTTACTTGACCAACCCCGCTTAATGCTCGTCTCCTACTAGAGCTAGAGTTCTAGATGAGCTTGGCTTGAAATGGGTTGAATTAGCTTTAATTATTTTTGCTTTATTAAATCAAATAAATGGAAATTATCTTGTATGATTATGTTATGTATTCTTTTCTTAGTAAAGTATGACTATTGTATGGTTATTGGAAGAAAATCACATGTAATCTTTCATAATAGTAAAGTTTTCAGAAAACGTTAGGCATAAGAATAGTAAAATAATATGAATAAACATAGAATATTATATTTAACATGAATGTTCATAAACCGTTCATATGTAAAATCCGCATGCATCTTTAGTAATCAAATGAAAACCCATTTGTCTTTAGGAGGCTGTGATTCTTGCCAAAAGGTGAAGAAACTAAAGCACTTCAAAGCACTATGCATCTCTTGACACTAAGCACTTTGCCCACACTTTATAAGTCCTTTCAGCAACATTCTAAATCAAGAAAGCTACAATTGTATCATAATAAATCACTAGCCTCACCGCAGGCAAGAGGCATTTTAGATAATTACACGTGGACATATTTTGTAAAATATATTAAGATCCTCTATTTGACAAAAACGAACAAACATTTCAACCCTTTTACATAACTTCAACATCAGAAACAAACCCAAGTAATGCTGAGAAAAAGATCATTTTTCTTGCATAATTTTATAAACAGAAACAAACACAAGTAATGAAAATAAAAAAATGCTGAAGAGACTGAATCGAAGAAAAAGATGTGAGTAAGGTGTGAGCTTAATTGATATAAGAAAAAAACCGTTTGATAAGGTGAAAATTGAACAATAAGGTAAGACTCGATTTCCAGAGCAAGCTTGGGGAGCTTAATTGATGCTAGAAAACAACCGTTTGAATCAAACCTGAAAAAAAAAATTCAAAAATTGTATAAACAATAAGAGGCAATACATACCAAAATTTGTTGAATTGAAATTGTATAAATATTGGATGTGGTTGGTTCACACTCTTTGGGTGTTCAAAGGCAAACAAATATTCAATATTGAAATGAAAAATCAATGGCGATGACGGTGAGTATGGAAGAAGAGAAAAGCTGAACTTACCCTCCCCAACTCTGCCAATGAATCCCAATGAAAAGATAATCTTTGGCAACTTGGCATTCGCAATTTGCTACTAAATCACCCACAACAAAGAGAAAAAGAGAGAATATCAATTTATGGGATGTGGATGCATTATTATGAAAATGAAGAAGACTCAAGTGAAAAAGAGTGATCCAATCTTAACTACTACACTCATCTACTCTAAATTCCAAATCCAATCCAATAAAAATTCAGAACAAAATTTAATAAAAATTTACCTGAAAAATCACCCAAAGCCAAAGCCAAAGCCAAATTCTCCTTCCTCCTCAACCCTTCCAAATGTAACTCATAGAAAATCTTCCTCTGCTTATTACATGAAAATTTCATGATAATAAAAAATAAAGAATTATTGTTTATTGATTACACATGAAAAGCACAGAGCTGTGGGATAACAAAAGCACAGAGCTTGTGGGATAACAAATTCATCAGAAATTATATAAATCAATTAAATTAAAGCAACCATGAACAGCAGCGTTGATAGTGCCGCCCCTGCCATCATCTCAGCCGAAGCTCGAGCTCAGCCCACCCCGCCCCTGTAACGATCTCTTTCTCTCTATCTTGCACTTGCATACATATTTTCATTTGTGTTATGATATGTATGATAAGCATATATGTATGTATGTGAGTTGTTGTTATTTTTTCACCTCAATTTGTTTAATTTCCTGATGATCTGAAGCAGGCTTTCCCTCATTTCCATCAGCATTACTTGGTTTTATTTACAATAAGAATGAAATATATTGTACCACCACCAGCATACAGGAAAACAAAGGCCTCACCTTTTTGTCCTGAGATATGGGCAAAAAAGGCTGCTTCTTAGCAGCAGGCACCGTGGGTGATAGGGAGCTAAAGTGACGAAGTTTTCGATCATGCTCACCTGTGCTCCTCATTGGAAACCCTAGAAACCCCCGCTCAAGCAGTTCCACTCGCATTACACCAGAAACCCCCAAAATAAAACAACCCTAAATCAATCAATGCCTTTTATACAACAGCTAGGCACACCATCAACCCTCAAAAAATAAGACACAGAAACCCTAGCTGTAAGCCCTAGGAAAAAATACCAAAAAATCAAAGCTGAATAGTTTTTTTATGTTCTTTTTGTGCTTTGAATTCCCAAATTTTGAAACCCTAGCTAATTGAAATTCCACAGTCCCTCCCTCCCTCTCTATCTCAATCTTGGTAAAAACATCGAACACATGGTGTGCGTCAAAAAGGATAATCAAGAAACAATAATCATCAATTGACACACCACCATACCTGTTCAGTATAGCTAATGTAAGAAAAAATTTAAACAGATTATAAAAAAAAAATCTGGAAAAACACTAACTAAGCAATGCCCAGCAATTAAATTTCAACAAAACAATAAAACAGCCCCGAAAAAAAAAAATTATCATTTAACAAACCCAACTTTATGCACAATTATGTCCTAAACAAATAGAGTGATAATCAGAAGGAGATTAAGCTCTTCATCAATCATTAAGTGAAAAATAAAAGCCTGGATGAAAAATCATGCAAGAAAATAAAAAGGAAAAAGCAACAGTTGTCCAAACAAAATGAAAGGAAGCAAATCAGTGAAGGCGAGTATACCTTAGCCCAGGCCTTAAATAACTTAACCCAATCTTAAATGAATTCGAAGACAGAAGTTTACCTCAAAATTTGACGAAAACTCAAGAGGATCGTCTCCAATCCTTGCAAGAAAAAAATGACAAATTACCTTTATGATTGCAGAAAGTAACTCGTCTCCTGCTATTTGTCTCACTTTTAGTATCAGATCATGCCTGGGCATCTTCTACTCCTGAAAGGAAAATAATAATAATAAATGGCTATAAAAATGAGGACAGTAAAGTTAAAAGTAGAAATGCAACGCAGTAAAAGGTTAAAAAATACGTACTTTGTGATCTTTATAATGCTTGTTGATCAAAGCAATGGTGGATGGAGGCAAAAACTTTGAAAGCACAGCAATTAGAGTCGGAAATGGCATCCAACGTGAAGTCGGTTTCTTAATCAGTTCTCTGATCTTAAAAAACTCTACAAAATCAAAGAAAAAGGTTAGAAAACGAAGAGTAAATTGCCAACAAATTTACAATTTAAATGGACACAAATTTGCATACCTTTCAAGCAATTAGGGCTCTGAAACTGATGACATATTCTGGCAAAATGTGAGTGTTCATGTAGGTGCTCCATATGATATATTTATTGGGACAAAAGATTGTCGACACCCGGATCGACCTCCTGAGAGCTCGGATGGTACTGCTGAGAGCCAGGAAGCACAACCTCTGGCCTCCCCAGAATCACACTGCAGAGCAAAACATGTCGTAAACCGTCTTCATCAACATTCGAGCTTTCAATGCTACAAAAAGTACAAAGCAAAAACAAAATTTGCAAACCAACTGTTGAAAATTGAGAGTCTTATTTGAACAAATTCAGCTTCTAAATTAAATAATCAACAAAGTCAAAATTGGGCCACACGCAATTTGCAAATGTGAAGAAAAAAACAGAGTTTTCAATGGAATTGTTCAATTCCAAGTTTAATAGACCAAGAGATTGGGAAGAAAAAAATAACTTACCATTCGAGAGGAGAATGGTCAGGACCTAGATAGACGCCGGAACCATATGACCCGAAACCCTGCTTAGGTGAAATCCTAAACCCATCGTACTGATGCAAATCAAAACCCAGATATGAGAAGAATCAAGACATGCAACAAAACTAACACATCAATTAATTAGAACAAATTTTAAACCTGACCTGGAATTGATGATCCACGAACGACATGTGCAAGTGAAATTTTATTTCCAATTGAATCTTTGGTGGAGAAACAGAACAACTTTGAGATGGTGGAGGCGCAATCGTCACAATCCTTGTCTTCTTTGCTCGGCTCGGGTGCGCTGGAGACGGAATGAAGTAGCAGTTTCAGCTCTTTCTGGAGTCTTGTTTTTTTTAATATTTTAATTAATAAATGTAAATGCCCATTCTACCCTCACAATATTAGAAATTTATCTGATTAAAATGGGCATTTTCGGTATTAACAAAATTTAACCAAAAACGCCTCCGGCTTTATATATATATAGATAACCCCACATATGTACACATTACACAACCTACAAAAAACTTATAACATATATGTACACATTACACAACCTAAATCAATAGCCCAGCATTTGGCACTTATGTTCCATCCAATTGAAATAGATGGCAGTTGGCACTTATGAGAACTTTTTGTATGCTAATATGGACTCCGTATAAACAAAAGAAGAACAAAAAAATTGAATATATTAAGGTATTCTAAAGTGGTGGTTTAGGTGAGTTTAATTCCTATATATAAGAATCAGGTCACATGAATTCGATTCCTATAAGTTATATCACGAATTCTACACTAGTGAGTGTAATATTAGTGAGTTTTATATGTTAATGGCGGGACCAACTTATTTTTATTAGTCATCACATTTTTGTAGTCGTTTTTATTTCTTTTTCTCTTCATTAAATAATGTGATACACCACATAGGAATCAAACTCGTGAGAGCAATGCTCTCACAAATAAGAATTAACTCATTACACTCAAATTTTCAGACTAAGTGTAGGAGTTTGATTTCTATAAATATGAATCAAAGTCAAAATTACCGGCTTACTGTAGAAGACCTAAAAGTGGGTTAAAAATAAAATCACTATCAATATAAACAAACTATTTTGAAGCCAAAAATAAGCTTAAATAGTTAAGCAATTTCATGACATTATCCCAACATCCATTTTTCTGTTTTCCTTTTTTTCAACAGAAACATAATTTGAAGGAATACAGTTATTATCATCAACAAAAAAAATCAAACAATAAAATCTATATTTTTACATTTACTACTTTACCAAAGAATTGAGATGAATAACCTACCCATCTTCCTAAACCCTCCTCTTTATGCAAAATCAACACTAAATTAAACAACCCTTTTACTCATTTGTCTTTTGCTGCTGCTACTTCTGCTGCTGCTACTTCTGTGCCTTCTTCAGCAGAACCACCACCAGTTTCTTCAGGCTTAATCTCCTCCAGCTGCTGCTGAACTTGCTGAGCCTCCGGTCGCGCAGCCGGCGATGGATCAACACAATGCAGAGCCAATTTCAATGTGTTGAGCAAAAGATCACCAATGGCTGGCACATCCCTCATAAGCTCCAAGTCAAAAACTTCATTTGTCCACTCCTCTTTGACAATTGAAGCCACCCACTGAGGCAAGTCCATGCCATTCATTGCCTCCCCTGGAGACTTTCCTGTGAGGAGCTCCAATATGATGACTCCAAGGCTGTACACATCAGTCTTTGTTGTTGTGTTCTTCTTGGCCTTTGAGGAGGACAGCTCTGGTGCATTGTAGCCTAGTGTTCCTGCAGTTGCAATCACATTAGTGTTGGCGGCCGCCGTCATCAGCCGGGAAAGCCCAAAATCTGCAATGTGGGCATTGGTCTGCTCATCAAGGAGAATGTTGCTGGATGTGAGGTTTCCATGGATGATGTTCTCCTGGTTGTGCAGATGGCATAGTCCACGTGTCACGCCGATTGCTATGTTCATCCTTGTTGGCCAATCAATGATGGTTTCTGGCCCTCTTGCTGCACAACAAGAATTACACATTAGAATCGTAGGACATTGAAACTCATGAGATATTGAGACTCAAAAAATCTAATTAGGCCAATCAATAATGGTTTCTTGCCCTCCAGCTGCCCAATAAATAAGAATGCACATAATAAGTACAAGATATTGGATCAAAGTTCTGAAATTTATGAGATATTGTGACTTAAACAGTCTAATTAGGCCAATCAATGATGGTTTCTAGCCCCCTAGCTGCCCAATAAATAAGAATACACATAAGAAGTATAAGAATTTGGATCAAAGTTTTGAAATTTATGAGATATTGAGACTCAAAAAATCTTACCATGAAGGAAGGATGCAAGGCTACCCTTAGGCATGTAATCAAAGACAAGAAGCTTCTCTCCCTTGGGTCCCAAGTAATAAGCCCTCAGAGCTAAGAGATTCGGGTGGCGAATCTTCCCAATTTCGGCAGCCTCAGTCTCAAATTCTTTCTGGCCCTTTGTAGTTTTTTCCCTGAGCCTCTTTACAGCAACTTGATTGCCTTCCTCCAATGTTGCCTTATATGCAGTCCCATAAGTACTCTTCCCCATTATCTCAGCAGTGGCACATAACAAGTCATCAGCAGTGAAAACAAATGGGCCATCAAAGTGAACAAGCTTCCCACCAGCTTCACCGCCATATTCGACTCCAGTGGTGGCAGCAGCCGCCTTGTCAGTGCTCCCAGCAGCAGCCGTCGTCTGCATGACAGATTTACCATTCTTTCCTTTTGAAGCAGACCGTTTCCTCACCAAGCACACAAGCAAAATACAGCAGAGCAGAAGCAGAGCCGCTAGGAGGGCGCCTGCCGCTATGAGAATGATGTCCTTTGTGCTTAGTTTATGGTGGTGCTTTCTTGGGGCTGGTCGCGGAGATGGAAGAGTCTGCGGTGGAGGAGAAGAGCATGGGGTTGAGGAGCTGTACCCACACAGCTGAAGATTTCCGACAAAAGAGGTGGAATTGAACTTTTTGGAGAGGAGGGATGGGACTGGGCCGGAGAGATTGTTGTGAGAAACATTGAAGGATGTGAGATTGGCAAGGCTTGCAAGTGAAGCAGGAATCTCCCCACTGAGTTTATTTTCAGAAAAATCAATTTGGTAAATTCTAGAGACGTTCCCAATTGATTTTGGGATTTGGCCACTGAAATTGTTCTTCCTCAGGTTGAGTACTGAGAGGTTCTGCAATCTGTCAAGGCCTTCTGGGATTTGGTTTTCGAGGCGGTTTACCTCTAGGTTCAAGGAAACAAGGGAGGTGAGGTTGGAAAAGCTAGAAGGGAAGCTTCCATTGATGGCATTTTTAGACAAGTCTAGCTTCTGAAGCTTTGTGAGGTGCCCTAGCTCTTCAGGGATAGTCCCGGAAATCCGGTTATTATTCAGAGAAATCTCTTCCAAAAACCCCAATTTGCTCAGAGAGCCAGGGATGGTTCCAGAGATGAGATTATGATCAAGGGTCAGGATCATGAGTTGGTAACTTCTGTTTCCAGCTTCAACACCCCAAGTACTTGGAATGGGACCAGAGAGGTTGTTTTGTTGGAGAGCAAGGATGGTGAGAGAAGGGGACTTGGTGAGACTACTTGGGATTGAACCAGAAAGTGAGTTGAAGCTCAAATTGAGCCTAAACAACTTGGTGGAATTTGCAAGACTTGAAGGGATTGTGCCAGTGAGTGAATTGTTGCTTAAATCAAGAGTTTGAAGAAGAGGGGAGTTACCAATGGAAGGAGGGATAGAACCCGAAAGCCGGTTATTGAAGAGGTAAACGCCTCTAAGATGGGGGAGGAAGCCAAGAGACCAAGGTACAGGCCCAGCCAAGACATTGTCATGGAGGCTGAGCTTTCGAAGGGCTTGAAGCTGCCCAATTGTTTCGGAGATTCTGCCACCAAGTCTCTTCCATGGAAGCTGGATTGCAATGACCTGTCCCTTGACACACTTGATTCCTGCCCACCCACCTGAGCAGGATCCATTGCCACTGTCATTCCAGCTTCGGAGAACGCCGGTGAAATCAATGAGCTCCCGCTTGAATGCTCGAAGGGCTTGGTAATCCGCTTGAGTCACAACCACTCCATCGCCGCTCTGGCCCGAAACTGGCTGGTGATTGAGAGCCAGAAGGTGAGCAAAGAGCAAGGCATAGATGAAGAGCTTGCTAGAAAACCCGAAAGGCAAAAGAGGGTTGCTAAATCCATGCATAATCTGGAATGGGTTGGACTTATTTTCCATGAACATCAAAGAACTTCAATGTTGAAGAAGGCGATGGTCAAGAAAGTGAATGAAAAGAATGAAAGAATGGGATTATGTGAAATTGTGTATGGGTGAACAATGAAATTGAAACTAAATAAGGAGGATAGATGATTGAGGCCGTTTGGGGAAGTGGTTAAGCATGTGAGATCTTCAGGTGTGAGGTGAGATAGAGATAGGGAAGAAAAATTATTGTATTGGGAAAGAGTCAGGTGAGAGATGGGGTCAATGTCTTGAGAAAATTCTTCAATCTTTGTTTATCTAACCCAACGGCTAGTTTTTTTCTCTCGTGGACATCCACCATGTAACGGCTTGGGTTGAAAAAACTGGTCTTCACTGGGGTAGATTCCCAACGGCTATATTTCATAGGCCGTACCCAGCAATTTGGCATCCAATGTGAATAAGTTATCAACTTTGCTGCCACTGCAGCCGAGAAAATGACCATAATGACCTCAGAATGCATTTGATGATTCAAGACTCAATGATGTGGGTTAAAAGTATCATACTTTTTAAGTATGTCTCTGGCAATGATTTCACCTATGAACCATTGAACATCATCGTACTTGTTTTGCCCGAAAAGTATACAGAATCGCCGTAATTGACTGGTTTCATGAAAAAGTACACAATCTAGGGGGTAGATTTAAGGAGCATTGTTATTGAACCTGCTGTTTGATTAATGTGGTCTGTCGGCACGAAACAAATGATGTTCATCAAATGAATAGCCCCTTTTTTACTAGAGAGCTTTGGTCTGTATAAAGTTACAAACAGATCAAAAGGAAACAAAGGCTACTTCTAATTTCATGAAGACAAATGCACCTTCACCCTTTAAGAACAAGGGCGGAGGATGAGAACCCAGATTTAATCCTGCACAAACAGATAACAATGCAAACATTTGAATCCATCAGCCAACGCCAAATAACTATCTAACTATGCCAAACGCCAAATAACTATCTAACTATGCCAACACCAACGTTACTAAATCAAGTAAAATCACTTTCTACGATAATAAGCGAGACTAGCGACCAATATTTTTTTTTCTCTAAGCAGCACAAGCATCTTTCATGAATAAAGCTAACTTACAAAATCATAGGCAAAGACCTGACCAGCGCCGATTTGCTGATAAAATTAGCTCTGAGCAATCTGATGGAGAAGTGGAGAACCAAAAGAAACCTGGATACCCACTTAAATGCTCATTATAATCATAGGAAGTAACACAAACAACACTAAACAGTTCTCTCTCTCAAGTTAAACTGATGCAAATCCATTGTAGTCCACACTCCACATAAACTGCATTGGAAAACAGAAATAATTCCGCGACTTAATACGAAAAACTAGCTTCATTTGTTATCTAAGCACAGAGCAATCATGAGAACTCATGGACTCTCAACATAAGCCCCATGGAATATGGACCATCCAACACTTCCGATATAGTTAACATGAATGACACCATACTAAATTCTCTCCCAAACAATTCATTGAAATTTGACAGTCTCTCCTAGACACTAATCTAACCAGATTTTTAAGCATGAGTTTCAACAAAATGTTCTCACTGTCTTTAGCATAACGAAACCATAAAAAGAGTTTATCAGGAAATTTTAATCATAAGGATAAGGATGAGGATGAGGATGCTCCTATGATAGCTAATTTTAATCATCATCAAGACCTGGTATCGGTAATGGCATCACATAGCATGATCCACGCTTGACAAACGAGCTGAAACCTGATTTGGGCATGTCATATTATGTATCACATAGATGGATCACACAATCCCGTAATAGATTTCAAATAACATATAAACTGCATAGATCTATTGGCCATCTCTTACATCCTAACAAAAGAACAATTGAATTGCAAACGATGTAGCTGCAGATGAAACTAAAACTCATACATTTAAAGAGTTAGAAACATATAGATTACTAGGAAGACTTAATCAATCATTTGGATTCAACAAAAATATTGTAAAAGAAGCTAAAACTCATACATTTAAAGGCATACAGATCTGAGACTCGTATTCAGAGATATAAGCCCAAAAGATTCACATGCAAATAAAATATATATTCAAAAGAAGCACAATGTAGAACAAAAGAATCATTTATATCAACGATATGTGGCGATTACAATCTGTGTTTGACAACATCAATATAAAGAACGAAAAGAACAGAAGTTCGACTGCTAGATCCACCAAGAACTATGAAAAGCACGAATTTGCTAACTAAATTAGAACGAAGGTACACAGATCCATACAAATTGCGGCAACAAAACCCACCCACCCTACATATATATATTTATAGGACAAAAATGTATGTCAACATTATTATTTTCTTTAAAGTTGTGAGAACACGCTATAATATGAATTCGACTATTTATACCATCATCATCTTGAGCGCGGTCCAACGACAATCGGGACGTAGATCAGATCAACCGCGAGCGGCAACAGTTTGGGCTGTGGCAGCGACATTGGAGGCAGCACCATTGAGGAAGGAGAGGAAGCCAGTGGAGGCTGTAGGCTCTTGCTCGTCCAAGAAGAGGTCCTCTGGAAACCTAAAGGCGCCGTGAGCGAAGACAACGGCGGATCCGACGGCGAGAGCGGAGACGAGGACAGAGCCAACGGAGGTGAGGAAGACGACGAAGATGGAGAGGGCGATGAGGCCCCAGAGGGTCTGGGTGTCAGAGAATGTACGGCCGAAGATGACGAGAGGCTGATCTGAGGGGCGGAAAAGGTACAGGAAGAGCCAGCCGGCCAGGAGCCCCAGGAGGACTATGAGGGAGAAGGGGTGGGTGACGAGGGATATTGCGACGATGAGAGCGACCGAGGCCAGGTAGTTGACGCGGAAGTAGGAGTAGTTTTTGCGGACGCGGACGGTGGCGTCGGAGAAGGACTCGGGTTTGGTGAATTGGGTACGGTCAAAGACCTCGGACCAGGGGCGGCGCTGGGAGAGGCCGTTGCGGCAGGTTTCCGAGATGTTATTGAGGAAAGCGCGGAAGGCCGGTGTGGCGATTGGGGCTTGGGATTGGTTGGAGCCGACCCCGGTGGCGGTGGTGGAGACCGGGAGGATGGGAGGTGCTGGTGCTGGGTTTGACATTTCTTCTGATGTCGGTGGATCTGATCTGATTTGTGATCTCTCTGATCTGGTGCTTGGTCTTGTAAATTTTTTGGAAGGAATGTGACTATGTGAGAACTGTTGTTATAAGGCGAAGGATTGAAGGAAGGGGGTGGGGGGCTAAGTTTAGTTTGGAGACTTCTATTGGGGGATTAAAAAAATCCTAGGATTGTGTGTAAATGACGATTCAAGAAAAGGAAAGTCGATGGAAATAGGAGGGGGAACCAAGGGGGGGACGTTTACGGTTCGTCTTGCTTCGTCGTTACGCTTTCGCCGTCAAAAATGAAACACCGGGTGAAATGATCTGACGCGGGTTGATTTGTCCTAGTATTTTTCTCAACTCTCAAAATTCAAATATACAACACAGCCATATCTCAACCCAAAGCCAAATAAGCAAAACTTCCCAATAATTTAGCAGTGTTTGCGCCAAATTCGAGATTTTTTGTTTTCTCATTTATTCAATCCATTTTTTGCATGTAAATATTCAAATAAATATCTACATAGGTACATAATAATATCATTTGTACTTCATAGAACTGGCCTCCACTTATTTATTATGTAGAACAGATGTAGTACAGATGCAATGAATTCATTTAATTGTCCTGATACTATCAATATTAATTTTGTAATGCAATATTTTAAAAGAATTGTACATCTATAAACACCATGTAGTGTAAATGTTAAGCAAATGCTAAGTTGGCATGGAGAAGGTACATCTATGTCACTTCCTATCTACATAATCAACAATTATGTAAGGCTAAAATAGGACTGTGTAATCAAAATCCCAACTACAATATTTACAAGGCAAAATGTTAAGCAGGTTCATGGAGCTGTCTCGCCAGTAACATGGAAGCAACTAGATCTACCGCGAATCTAGTCGGCTACCTCACCGGTTTGCCTCACAAGTCACAAGATATGCACATTGCGTAAATGAAGCAAAAACACAATTGTAACAATACTAGAGGCAGAGATTGCATGAGAATAGATATAATTAGCTACACAGATTATTAACTCAAAGGTTTTGCAAACAACAAGTAGATGGACTAGATCAAAAGGTGATTGGTAATAATGGGCTCTAATGAATTGCAAGCATGGCGGTTCAAGAAACTACGGCTATTTCTGCATTGGGAGGGCAATTTATAACATCAACTCAAGAAAGCAAGTCAATTTTAAGATAGCGAACCAACCCAGACAGATGCAAACAAACAGATAGACCTCAAACCAGGAATCCCTACTATAGGTTCCATAACATCATTGATCGGTATCAACTGATGAGAACTTATGCCAATGTAAGCATACAACAGGGCTTCGAAAGTTCCATTAGGTTCAACTTAAACACACATACAGATAATGATAATCTCCAAATCACTACTAGATATAAAGTTTTCCATGATTTTAGAGCATAAAGTTCATAAGAAATCTAAAGATAATGTTCCAATGGTACCAAGAGCTCTAAAAGGTAGACCCATTCCATCCAAAGTTGGAACCCTGCAGAATAACAACGCATCGGAATCATCTAATCGGCAACAATTATAAGAAACTACTAAAAAAACATGAGTTTGATTCTTGAGAAAGGCTAACAGGAGCTATATGCTTAAGGTGTTAGACAGTAAAGATTTATTTACATGATCTAGTTCTGGTGTAAAGCATGCAAACACTGTGCATATTCTTGACTTTGATGGGCCTAAACAAACAGGAAGAATGCAATGAGAAGAAGCACATGCATGACAATGACCCTTTCAGTGGAAAACTTTAAAAGGTGAGATGGCTTGCCTTGGTGTCGTAGAACTTGAGAAAAAATCGTGACTTGGGCACAGACAACTTAGATTCGAGAATCGTGGCAATTGCAGCACTCAACTTCTTGTTCACATCAGGGTTAAGGCCGCCAATGGAGACCAACTCACCATAGGCAGCTGGCTGCTCAGTCCCACCAAAAGCAATGGGTACTGATCCCTTCAGCACAATCATCACATACTGCATATCAACCAAAAATAATCTACCTTTACAAAATTCTAGAACACCATCAAACATTAAAAAAAATGGGAATAAGTTAAAAAGGGTATTAAGCAAACAAGTATTTGAGCAATATACAATATAAAAAAGCACTACAACATCACTATGGACCTAAAAAGGTAAAATTCCCAACCAATATCAGTTTAATACTAAATATGTTCTAAAAAATTCAGGAACAGATATTATAACACATTCGGTGAGCTGATGAAAACTGGGATGCTATCTTACAAAAGCATGCCTAGACTATTTCCCTCCTCCGTGACTAGTTGAAAACACATGCCGATGCCTGTCAGTTTGATTTGGAACCCGTTTTACAGAAATCAAATCCAGCTATAGAGAAGGTACATTGCATTGCCTTCCCAAATATTAACCCAAACAAACCTCAACCTCTTAACATGTAACACTAAGTACTCACTAACTAATATTTCTCGTTTAGTTGGGTGTTCAAGTTGTGCATCCTATAAGTACAGAAATCACTGAGAAGTCAACCTAATGAAAATTCCTAAACCAAAAATTCAAAATTACCGAAAGTTAGTAACCTAATTTTGTTTTAGCGAGTAGGAAACAAAAAACAAGTTCAGCAAAATCAATACTATTCATTCAGCAGAATTAAACATAATTAAAGTTGAACAAGAACATGTGTATGCATAAAATTTGCAGTTGAACACCAAATTTTAAAATCTGAGAAAAAAGAATTCGCGCGAAAGAGACTGAGAGATAGAAAACCGTACAGCCTCGGGTTTGCCGATGATTTTGGCGACGGTGGAGGTGGCTTCGGAGAGGATGGCGGAGGTGTCAACTCCTTCTAGGCTCACGTTTGCTGAGATGTTGAGGCACGGCATGGTTTCGTCTTCCCGAAGTCTCACACTCTTGGCTGCCTCTGCAAATGTTGGTAGTCAAAAACCCTCAGTCTCAACACTGTACAAATCTATTTGGATCCAATTTTTTATGGGAGAGAGATAATAATAATATCAGTATAATGTACACATCTTAACTACCTAAAATACCCCTTGTGCCACCAGCAGGTACCTTAGATATGTCAAATAAGCCGGGCCAGCATCTAAGTCGAGTCCATTCTTGTGTCGTGCCAATCTCTTTAGTAATTGTGTATCGTGTCACTGTCCGCCATTTTTTTTAAATCCAATAGGAAAGAGATTTTCATATTTTATTTTTTTTCCTTCTGCACATTTCTGCTCCTTTTTGCTCATTAATATTATTTTTATTTATTAAATTTGATGATTAGAAAAGAAAAAAAAACGTATATGAGGAGAAAATGAAAGTGTGAATATTAATTTTCACTTATCCAAAATCGATACAACAAGTTTATAACTTGTTCGTGCGTGCATAGAGTTTAAACATAATTTTTGAACTTGAAATATATGTTATTTGTTTTTGTTGTTTTTGTTAAATAAGTTTTTGCATGTTGTTTTTGTTGGCACATAATTTGTAAAGTTAAAAATATATCTTATTTGTTTTTCCTTTCTCATGGTAGTATCATACTCAAATATGAAGGTATTTTGAACTTGAAAATTGAATTTATTGTACAATATAACAAAAGTGCATAAAAATAAAGAAAAGAATGATGCATATGTTGAATCTATTGTTGGAGTTAATGTAGGAAAGTATGAAGTCAATAACAAAATAAATGAGAACGTTGAGTCAAGACACGAATTAGATTCGTTTTCATTAAGACTATTTTGTTGTTATTTCTTAGTGCAAAAAGAGTTTATGACAAATTGTCTCCATGATACAATAGACTCAAACTCACTTGATATTATTCTTGAGATTTTGCACAACATAAGAATAATCTGAATTTTTTAGAGACAAAGGAAAGAAAGAAAATTGTTTGATATTGAGTTGAAAAGATTGTAATATGATCTACTATATATAGGGAATGAGAACACTTTTCATAACAGAGGTAACTTTTCAAAGGAAAAGTTATTTCCGTTTATTTTATTCAAGAGCCACATTTTGGATGAAACAATATGTTGTTTTAATAATAAACAAATATTCAATTGATTTCAAACAAAAAGAAACAACTGATTTCAAACAAAAAGAAACAACTGATTACATTCAATGTATCAATTCAAAAGACATCTCTTATTCAAAGGTTGTGTCTCTTCCTATTATAACTTTTTGTAAAGTTCAATGTATCAATTCAAAAGACATCTCCTATTCAAATGGTGTGTCTCTTCCCAACATAACCTTTTTGTAAGGTATACAACTCTTGCACAGATCAACATATTGTTTGGATTAAAATATTTAATCAAACAATTCAATCATCAAATTAATCAAACAACATAAAGTTTAATTTATTTGGAATTTTTCTAACAATCCTCCCCAAATTTCAAATATATATTTCTTTCTATCGTGCTTCAAAATAAGTACATAGCCTATGAGGTGTCTTTAGACTTGAACCTCTAGTTAGTCCAAATTTATCAAAGTTTTTTCAAGTGTTATGGTAGTCGTAACTTTGAATCGAGGACCTTATATGACTAGCCGGATACATCGAATATACTTATTTTGGATTTCTCTAAAAATTCTTGAATCTGCGCGTCTACGGCCATGCGCATATGCTGTTTCATAAGTAATCCTAGAAAAAAAAGGTCTAATTCTCTTTTGGAAGCGGTCAAACCTCCTTACTTATATAGGTAAGTCTATCTAGGATGTCCTTGTCTTACATCCTTGCACTACGCTATAGACTTATTAAGAGTATATACTCGACCTCCATTAGACAAGTGTCCTTTATTGCTAGAATAAGATAAACATCTATGGAACTTTTAATTTCTAGCACCCAACATAAACACTAATTCAACTTGTTCTCACCCAATGAACCTAGACTATATTTCAAGAACTTAGGTTGGGTTGCCATCGAAGTGTTTGCTATTTAATAGACCTTAGCCCCATCCCTTTTGATGTTTTATAAATCATATCATGTGCGAGTTCTTTCGTCAAAGGATCCGCCAAATTCTCTTTTGATATAACATATGTTACACTAATCACTCCATCATGTAGGAGTTGTTTTATATAATTATGTCCAAGACCAATATGTCTTGACTTCCCATTGTATATCTTACTCGTTGGATGAGCAAGGGTTGCTTGACTATCACAATAGATAGTGATCGAAGGAGTAGGCTTATTCCATAGTGGAACTTCCATCACCAAATTTCTAAGCCATTCACCTTATTTACAAGTAGCTCCTAGTGCAATCAACTATGATTCTATCGTAGAGTGTGAAATGCACACTTGTTTCTTGGATCCCCAAGAAATTACTCCTCCACCGAGGGTATAAATCCACCCAGTTGTTGATTTGGATTCATTATCGATGTTCCAGCTAGCATCACTATATCCTTCTAAAATAGAAGTTTAACCTCGATAATGTAATCCATAATCAATCGTTCCCTTCAAGTATTGAAAATACTCGAGATATCGCTTCCCAATGCTTATAGCCTGGGTTATTGGTGAATCTGCTCAACATTCCAATGACAATTGCTATATAGGGTCTTGTGCAATGTGTTAAATACATAAGACTCCCTATTCTTCTAGAATATTCTAGTTGAGATACACACCCACCATTATTCTTTACTAGTTTGACATTAGAGTAATATGGAGTAGAGACTGGAATTTGATTAAAATGATCAAATTTCTTTAGTACATTCTCAACATAGTGAGATTGAACTAGTGCTAAAGAACCATTATTTCTTTTTATTTTGATTCCCAGAATCACGTCAGCCTCCCCCATGTCTTTCATGTCAAAACTAGTAGATAGAAACTTTTTAGTTTCTTTCACATATTCTAGGCTAGTTCCAAAGATTAACATGTCATCTACATATAAGCAAATAATGACTCCACCATTTTTGTCAAACTTACTGTATATGCATTTATCTGCATTATTAATGCTAAAACCTTTTGACAAAATTTCAGTATCAAATTTCTTTTGCCACTGCTTAGGTGCTTGCTTCAGGCCATATAAGGATTTGATAAGTTTACAAACTTTATTTTCTTGGCCCGGTTGAACAAACCCTTCGGGTTGTTCCATATAAATTTCTTCATCTAGTTCTCCATTCAAAAATGCTGTTTTAACATCCATTTGATGGATCACTAAATTATGAATTGAAGTAAGAGAAATTAGCAATCGAATTGAACTAATCCGTGCCACTAGTGCATATGTGTCAAAGTAATCAATCCCTTCTTTTTGCTTAAAGCCTTTGGCCACCAACCTAGCTTTGAATCTACTTATTGAACCATCCATGTTCAATTTTCTTCTAAATGCCCATTTACAACCTATTGGTTTAGAGCCTGGTGGTAAATTCGTTAATATCCAAGTTCCATTGGATACAATAGAATCTATTTCATCTTCAACTACTTCTCTCCAAAGAGATGCATCTGCTGAAGTCATTGCTTCTTCATAAGATTTTAGATCTCCTTCAGCATTCATCACAAATCTTACTTCCTTTTTTATTTCTCTTCTATTACCTTCAATAAGATAAAGATAGAAATATGAACCATAGGAATAATTTGTGGTTCTAGCTCTTTTGGGATATCTAGGATTATCATCTTGTGAATTAGATTCACGATTATCAGGATTTTCATGCAGATCACTATTATCATTATTTAAACTAATGTGCTTATCAAGATTTAACTCTTGTTGTTTCACTTTATCTTTGTCATAAATGTGCTCAAAGAATTCAACATCTCTTGATTCAATAATCTCATTTGTTGTAAGATTAAGGAATCTATAAGCCTTACTATTTTTTAGCATATCCTATGAATGCACACTTCTAAGTTTTAGGGTAAGACATCCCCATACTTTAAAATAGTTTAGTTTAGGTTTCCTATGAAACCATAACTCATACGAAGTCGTTTTTTATTTCTTGTGTGGTATTCTATTAAGAATATAACACGAAGTTAGTAACGCTTATCCCCATAAATTATTTTGGAATCCATAACTTATTAATAATGAATTAACCATTTCTTTCAAGGTTTTATTTTTTCTATCAGCAAGACCATTTTGTTGAGGAGTGTAGGGAGCTAACACTTCATGTTTAATACCATGAGTTTCACAAAATTTAATGAATTCATCATAAAAATATTCACCTCCCTTATCACTTCTTAACACTTTCATTTTCTTGCCAAGCTGATTTTCAACCTCAGCTTTATAAATCTTGAACTTTTCAAATGTTTCGTCTTTGTTATTCAATAAATATATATATAAGTATATCTTGAATAGTGATCAATGAAAGTTAAAAAATATTTCTTACCATCACGGGTTATAAAACCCTTAAAGATCACACAAGTCCGTATGGACAATACCAAGCGATTCAGAAGTTCATTCAACCTTTTTAAATGGTTTTCTCATTATTTTTGTTTGTGCACATATTTCACATTTTGATATAGTTTTGATATCAGATTTTGGAATTAAACCTAAGTTATTCATGCGTTTAATAGATTGAAAATTCACATGTCCTAATCTATCATGCCATAATTGAAAAGACTCAAGCATATAAATAGAATGCATACTTTTATTAATACTGAGTTTAATCATCCCATTACATGAATAACCTTTTCCCACAAATACACCATTCTTAGATAAGATAAACTTATCCGATTCAAACACTAATTTAAATGCAGCCTTGTTTAAATGGTCGCTAGAGACTAGATTCTTTCTCATTTCGGGAACATGACGAACATTTTTCAATGTGATCTTCTTCCTAGAAGTGAAGTTGAGTTCTAAGGAACCAATCCCCATCACCAATGTTGCATTATTGTTGCCCATTTTGACACTTTTTTCCATCGATGACTTTCTCATAATTTTTGAAAGCTTCTCGGTTGTTTGCAACATGTATGGTGGCGCCAATATCAAGCCATAAACCATCATCAGCATCAATGTGATTTGCTTCAGTCACCACTGCTGAAAAATCATCTTCATCTTCGATCATATTGACTTGCGACTTCATATGTTTCTTATATAGTCAACAATATATATGACCGGATTTGTGACAAAAGAAGCATCATTTCTTCACTTCATTAGTGTTCTTCCCTTTCTTTTTGAAACTCTTTCCCTTAGGAGGAATAACATAGGTTTGTCACTTGACTCTCCTTCCACCAAAATTTGCTTTAGAGAGATCAATAGCGATCTCATTTAACTCGCTATCTCGTTTACGAGATTCTTCTTCTATATGAAGGTGTCGAGTTAATTCCTCTAAAGTAAATTTTTTCTCTTGGTGTTTGAGTTTCTTTTTGTAGTCGTTCCACTTTGGTGGTAATTTTGATATAATTACACCGACTTGGAACTCATCATCAACTTTTACTCCTCCAATGATAATATCATCTATAAGGAGTTGTAGTTCCTCAACTTGTGGGATAATAGGTTTACTATCTACCATTTTGAAATGCACATAATTATCAATAAGAAATTTTCGTGCACTAACCTCTTCAGTTTTGTATTTGTTTTCCAACTGCGTCCAAAGCTCCTTTGCAGATGGAGCATTGCGAAAAACATTGTATAGAGCGGTTGATAAAGCATTGAGAATATGACCTTTGCACAAAAAGTCATCTTCCTTCCGCTTTTTCCTTTGTTCCTTCACAACACTTGATTCCTCAGCAATTTCTTCGGGAATTGAAAGAAGATCATCGTTGAGAATGTAGGCCAATTTCAAGGTGGTGAGAAAGAACAACACCTTTTGTTGCCTTTGTTGAAAGAATTGACCATTGAATCGATCCAAACAAACACGGTCTTGATTCATGACTTGAATGGATTGAACAGTAGTTGTTAATGCCTCCATTGAGCAAATTAGTCTTAAAATTGTTGGAGTTAATGTAGGAAAGTATGAAGGCAATAACAAAATTAAATGTGAACGTTAAGTCAAGGCACGAATTAGATTCGTTTTCTTTAAGACTAATTTGTTGCTATTCCTTAGTGCAAAAAGAGTTTATGACAAATTGTCTCAACGATACAATAGACTCAAACTCACTTGATATTATTCTTGAGATTTTGCACAACACAAGAATAATCTGAATTTTTTAGAGACAAAGGAAAGAAAGAAAATTGTTTGATATTGAGTTGAAAATATTGTAATATGATCCGCTATTTAGGGAATGAGAACACTTTTCATAACAGATGTAACATTTTAAAGGAAAAGTTATGTCTATTTATTTTATTCAAGAGTCATCTTTTGGATTAAACAATATGTTGTTTTAATAATAAAACAAATATTCAATTGATTTCGAACAAAAAAAAAATTGATTACATTCAATGTATCAATTCAAAAGACATCTCATATTCAAAGGTTGTGTCTCTTCCCATCATAACTTTTTGTAAAGTTTAATGTATCAATTCAAAAGACATCTCATATTCAAAGTGTGTGTCTTTTCCCAACATAACTTTTTTGTAAGGTTTACAACTATTGCACAGATCAACATATTGTTTGGATTAAAATATTTAATCAAACAATTCAATCATCAAATTAATCAAACAACACAAAGTTTAATTTATTTGGAATTTTTCTAATATCTATTTCATACTCGTGCTAGTTTTTATGTCATGTCGTGTTTAATCGGTTAAAAACTTAACCCTAACTAACTTATTTAATTTACCATACCATGTAAAATTCTACATATATTATGATCGTATCGTATTAAATTATGTAGTGTCAACTAGGCCAATTTGACAAACATACCAGCAACCCAATCTTTTCATAAACTTGAAATGTAGGTCTAGCCCAATGTTTTCACTCTTTGATTTGACTATTGGGATCCATAATTCTTTCTACTTTTTTTTTAATCAAAATTATAATTTTTTTTTAAGAGTAATACTATTTAGACACATTAAATTGACCACATTGATATGGCAATCAATGAATTGTGTTATTTCAATAAATTAAATCACTTTGTATTTATTTTGTTTGGTCAATAGAATGTCACATCAATGTGGTTACTAAATGTGATCAATTTAATGTGTCTAAATATCATTATTCTTTTTTTAATATTACTTTCATCTCTTGATTTAAAAAAATATGGTGTTGTAATTTACCCTTTCATGTTTTTTGTGTGAGAATAAAATTTTGGGCAAAATTCATTTTATACCTCACGATTTAGGGGTATATCTCAAAATGAATTACCACATTTTGATTTTCTCAATTTACTCTTTATCGTTTCAAAACGCATCAATTTACAACCTCGGCTCGTTTAACAGTTAGTTTTAGTTAAATTTTTCATGTGATATATACAATACCAACTTTTATGTGACTTGTAGATTAAATAAATATATAAGAATAATTTAAAAGACTTTAATTTTATAATTGTTCAAAAGAAACATTAATTTAATTCAAACTCCACTTAAATTTATAACACATGGATTAGAAATATCATATAACAATGTACATGCACTAAAAGAAATTATGTTTTGCTAACATTTAGAAAAAGAATGTTTAGAAAATGTTGTTTTTATCAACAAACTCAACATGTCATCGTAAAAAATTGTCACAATATTTGTCAAGTCACAAATTTAATTAGAAAATTAATGATCAAACTAACTGAGGGTGTAAATTGAAATATTTTAACAAAACTTAGGAAATAAATTGAAAACCTCAATACTTGATTTATTTTGAGAAACACCCCAAAACTTGAGGTGTAAAATGAAGTTATATCCTAAAATTAACACAAAAATTGATGACTTACAAACAAAATTCTTGACCAAATGAATTTGAGTTGGAATTCGTTTTAAGGATGGTGACTTGTGACCTGAAATCAGTAATAAGACAATGTAGGGCATGTGAATATTTCAGTACTATTTTGTCGAGTGATGGGATGTATTTTGATTTTTTGATATTTTGATTAGTAAAGTCCATGAGATTCCTTTGGCTTTTGCTTATTTTTAGTTGTTTCGTTCTGGTTTCCTTTTCCCCCTCTTTGTTGTGTCCTCGTTGCCTCTTGTTGCCTTCGTGGATTTTCTATAAAATGATAATTTGTCAAAAATAAAAAATAAAAATGAAAAAATAGTTCTTCTTAGGTAGAAGGGATGCGAAAATGACCAGAAATGATAGTGGCATTAGTTCACATTTGGTGAGCGTAATTTGATTTGATAACTTTTCAAATTCAATGTATTTTGGATGTAAATGTGGATGTATTTCTACTCCTATATAATCCTGACACGAAACTAATAGAGACCGTAAGAGAAAACACAAGTGAACACTATTGGATAAAAAAAACTCGCATCTCTAAAGAATTCACCTTACAAATAAGAGTTAAACAACTCGTCACTCAATTGAATCAACCAAAGAATAAAGATAAGATTGTTTAGGAAGAACACTCTTCACTAAGAAAATGTTTATTGAATAATTCTGAGAGAATCCCTAAAACACATTTTTTTACCTAATTTAAGGATTTTTAAAGAAAATATGGCTCCAGAAAAGTCCCAATCTCACTCCCTACTTTAGAATTTTGATATTTTTGGGATTCTAGTTCCCTAAATTTAGCAAATATGTGAAAGAAAGTAGCAATTGCTATCTCTCTCAATATGATGAATTTCATTCAAATTTCAAAATTTTAACTTTAAACAAACAATAAAATATTTGAGAGAGAACAATGGTGGAGTAAACTTTTGGCTTGTTACTTAAAATGCACTTAAAGCATGCAACTCATTCTCAAAATACACCATAAACTGCAATTTATCTCATTAGCACCCTGAACAGTAACACCGTTAAAAATGTTGTACTATTTCGCTCACATTGTTACTAACGCCGTTTAGGATAGTTATGTAGCAGGGTATTTTGGTCATTTTGATCATTAGCTTCATCCAATCTCTCAAACAAACCCAAAAAAAGGAAGAAACTCCCATAATTAAATTCATCTACATGAAAAATCTATGAGCACAAAACCCAATTGATAACACAACAAAGCAAACAGATTTGAATCAACATGAAAATTAAATTCGTTGTCCTTTTAATCAATTACGCGTTTCCTTTGGCCAAACCAATTTCAATCCCTATACTTTGCTTCAATTCCCCTTTCCCCTCCTACTCAAAGGTTCTCGATCGTCGTCTATCGATTCAAGAATTTAGGGTTGAATAGGAGGGGGAAGGTAGAGAAATCATGTTCGAACCCAAGTGTTTCTTCGGGCCTAAAAATTCCATATTTCGAGGGGTTTTCAATGGAAATTGTACTTTGGTGTTGTTGTTCTTCTTCTACACCCAGGATAGTTTTCCCAATAAGCCGTTTATGGATAGTTCGCATTCGGTTCTTCCTGTCAATGAGTTGTATATTTCAAATTAAACTCAGTCCACTAATTAGGCTCATAGTAACATTCCTAGTCTATATATATATATATATATAACTTCTCTATTGTTATACAATTTAATAATATAAGAGAATTCTCACCAAATCTGACTTGGTATCAAAGCAAGGTTCTTAACTGTCTCTTGTCCTAACCCTAGAAATCCCTTCCGCAGCCCCAGCCGTCATACAAACCACAACCGTCATACCACCCAGCCGTAACAAGTAACTCTCACTGCCCTCACCTTGGAGACAACGCAGAGAGGAAAAACACTCGCACTCCCACACAAGGCAGCAACGTTCTATCTCTCTCACTCTTGGCAGCCAGAGAACGTCTCTCTCTCTCTCTCTCCCTCAATCTGCAGAAAAAGTCTCTCTCTCCCTCAGAAAAAAAGCAGCAAGGACTTCTCTTCCCGCAGCAACGCAGCAACAATATTCATACAACCCCACTTTGCAACAACGCATCAACAATATTCATACAACCGGGAAGGAGGACTTCTCTGCCTCACCTCACTTTGCAACAACGCAGCAACAATATTCATACAACCCCAACCGTCCACTTCCTCCCGCATCAAAAATCTTTTTGTTTTGCCTGTTTCTCATCAATTGTAAGCCAATATCATGGCCAACGTTGATGTGTCGGAAAACCCCAATCAATCCTTGGTGTCGGGTGGCTCCAACACTACTACACAAATTTTCACGTTGCAGAGTGACACCTCCAACTTCTCCGCAGGAATCAAATTGGATGAGAATAATTATTCTCTGTGGAATCAAATCATAGAGATGAAGATAGCTGGGCGAGAAAAACATGACCACCTGACCGGCGATATTGCCCAGCCTGCAGCCACATATCCCACATTTAATAAATGGCGTGCATCGGATTGCCAAGTCAACAATTGGTTGTTCGACACCATGCAACCTAATCAGATTAAACGGTTTATTCGGTATGACACAGCAAAGCAAGTCTGGGATACAATCAAGCAAACCTATTCAGATGGTGCAGATGAAGCCAAGATTTATGACCTTCACAGAAGGTCATTCATAATGAAGCAAACTGGTGTATCAGTTGCCAAATATTACAGTGAGCTCACTGAGATTTTTCAGGAGCTTGATCAATTAAATCCAAGCACCATGGAGCATCCGAAAGACATTGAAACTAGACGCTGAGAGATTGATCGTCTCCGAGTTTATATATTTCTTGCGAGTTTGGACAATAATTTTGATCAAATCCGAGGAGAGATTTTGAGGATGAAGCCTAAGCTAGAACTTGAGGCAGCATATGCACATATTAAAAGAGAGAGTAACCGACAGGGAACCATGTCTAAAGTCGGTGTAACCTCCGAAGCCACAGCCTTGGCTGCTGCTAGGTTCAAACAATCTTGGCCGAACAACTACATTGTCAACCCTACTCGTAACCGGCCTCCAATGAAGTGTACCAAATGTGGTTTAGATAACCACACCATTAAGGGCTATTATGAGATCATTGGTTATCCGGAAGGATGGGTCCACAAAGGGCGCAAGAAGGATTCGAACAGAGCCTCATTTGCATCCGCTCAGTCATCCCAGGAGACTGCATCCGAACCTCCATCAGGTAAATCTGGCTCCAAGGCCTTGGCCACCTCAGGTACCTCTTGGACATCTTCACTTGTAATAGATCATGGATTATTGACACTGGTGCTACTGATCACATGACATCTAGTTTCATTGGGTTGCACTCTACCAAACCCTCAAGCCAAACACATATTACCAGTGCCAACGGAACCACCTCCCAAGTCATGGGAGAAGGGTCATTACCTCTTACATCCTCATAAGTCTTGATCATGTCTTAGTTGTCCCTTCTCTCGACTATGACTTGTTATCTGTTCCTCAAATCATTGATTCCCTTAATTGTACCGTGAGTTTTTTGCCATTGTATTGCCTATTTCAGGATCTTCTCACCAAGGCCGTGATTGGATGTGGTACTAGGAGGGGAAAGTTGTATTATTTGGACTTGACAGATGACTACAGTAAGAGATTGAGTCACGTACATCATGTGAGAGGAGATGAGTCCATCAGGATGAAGAAAATTTGGCTATGGAATAGACGATTAGGGCATGCTTCTTTTGGTTATATGAAACTTCTATTTCCAGATTTGTTTTCCCAGTTTACTGAATCAGACTTTCATTGTGAAACTTGCAATTTGGCGAAAAGTCATTGTATTTCTTACCCATTAAGATTGAATAAAAGTTCTATGCCTTTCATGATTGTCCATTATGATGTTTGGGGACCATCACGAGTTCCCACTATTAGTGGTTTTAAGTGGTTTGTGACATTTATTGATGATTGCACCCGGATGACCTAGGTCGTTCCCTTAAAACAGAAAAGTGTCGTTACCGCCAAATTCAAGCTATTTTATCAATACGTTGCTACTCAGTTTGACAAGAAAATCATGACACTTCGGTCTAACAATGGAGGTGAGTACATCAACCATGAACTACATAATTTTTTAAGTCAACATGGTATTGTTCATCAAACCACATGTGCCTATACACCACAACAGAATGGTGTCGCAGAGCGTAAGAATCGTCATCTCTTGGAAGTTGTTCGTGCCTCTTTATTTGAGGCCTGTATGCCTCATCATTTTTGGGGGGAGGCTCTATGTTCTGCTGCTTACGTCATCAATCGAACACCTTCTAGTACTCTTCAGTATCAAACTCCGTTTCAGACATTGACCACTCTCCTCACCATGCCATCCACACCAAATCTCGAACCACGTCTCTTTGGTTGTGTTGCTTATGTTCAGGTGTATCCACATCAGCGTGGCAAGCTTGATCCGTGTGCCCTGCGTTGTGTCTTTGTGGGTTATGCTGACACTCAGAAGGGCTATAAGTGTTTCCATCCTCCCACTCAGACCATGCACGTTACCGCCGATGTGACCTTCCACGAGAGTGAGTTCTATTACTCAAGGGGAGTCTCTCATCATCCTCTGCAGGGGGCCCCGCTGTTGTACAAATAGTAACATAAAAATTACGCAACTATATGCACGTTTTAACTCACAAGTGCACAAGATCAGACAAATAGTATAGAAAGCAAATACGAGATCATTCCCACGAGGATTGGATTAATATGTGTTTAAAATTGATTTTAAGATAATTTTGAAAACTGAAAATTTCGAAACAAAATATTAAAAACAGCGTTTGATTAAAAACAGAATTGGATCGAGGTTAAAACAATGAGAAAACCAGTTAGGGATTTGATGTTCACCACTAATCTTCTTCCTTAAGCAAATGATATGCACAATGCTACAAAACAGATTTTAGATGCTGATGTTTGTCAACCTAAATGCATGATATGTACTCTTTAAATTATTGATTTCCCTAAGCAACAAGTTAGCCATGGGTATCTACGCTAACTCTTTTCATTCTTAAAGTATTTAGCATGATATCTACTAAGTTGCACTTTAAGAACGCATAACACAATGGAAATCGACAAACACACAACTCCTAGAACATGGTATCTATTCTAGTTATTCATGATGATTAATTTCTAGAACTTATAACTAGTTCTTTTGTTACTCTCATAGGCACACGATTCGGTCATCTAAATTTACCTATGTAACAAACTCAATACACAGCATGCATATGGTGATCAAGCATAACATAACGTATGTAAAGAGTAAAATATAATCTGAAATTAATCAATTAAGCATCACAAAAGTAGTTTGCAGCAAAGACATATCGAAATCCTTAAAGAAACATGATTAGGGCTTCAATCGAGCCCTAACTATAGTACTTAGTTACCCATAATTTAAATAGACAACAAGAACATAAAAAAACAAAAAATAAAAAGAGGAAAAATATAGCTCTTTGATGATGTGTTGGTCAGCCACAGTGATTGGATGACGCCTTGACGTTCCTCCTTGCTTCATAAGCCTTGTAGACCTTGAAACCTTGAAGGATTGAGCAGAATGGGATGGTGTGGCTGAGTCCTTGTGTGAGAGCCCAGACGTTTTCTGCAGTTTTTTTGGAGAAAAAGAGTTGTTTCAAAGTATGAGATGAGGGGGAGACTCTTTGCTTCTCTCTTGTATGTGTGTCTTTGCCCCTTCGGCTTGCCAAGAATTTATGTGCATGTTAATTCACTAAATGAGGGAGAGCAAGAGTTTCTTTTTTTCGTTCTTTTTAATTTTTTTCTTTTCTCTGATTAAAACAGCTCCTCCCATAACCCTAACAAACTGGGCTTCAGTCGTCCAAGCCTGATAAGGATTAGAAAACTTGAAATAGAAGGAATGCTGAATTCCCGCACAGCTTGAACTTGCTGTACTAAAATGAACATAACTCCTTCTAGAAAATTCCAATTCACAAACCGTAAATTCCTTTAGAAACTAGACTTCCGTGTCTTTCCAATGATATATGGCCCATCAGCTAGTTCTTCCTGAGTAGGTGCAGTTAATTTCGAGAAGTTGACACATCTGCTAAAGTCTGTTTCAAAGTTTCCTCCTTAGATTTCCCAAATAGCACTCATTAACTCATTTTGTAACTTTGCTTCCAAAAATCCTACAAAACACAAAAACAAGCTAAGTATTAAGAAAACATAGGAAACATGCTAAGAAAAGCATAAGAAAACAAGATAAAACGTCGCATAAATATGCTCCTATCACCCGCTCATCCCGAACTATAGCTCAATGTCCCGGCTCATCACGAGCCATAGCTCAATATCTGGAGCCATCTAACATGGAGACAAGCCCTCCTAACCACCGCCGATAATACCTCAAGCAATGGCTAGAACCTGAGAGGTCCCACCCGGGGACCTATTCTCCACACATCCGATAATACCTCAAGATATGTGGACCCGCAATGAGCACACGACCGATAATACGTCAAGTCATGTGTTGGAGAAATAACCCTCCACATATCCGATAATGCCTCAAGATATGCGCACCTCGATGAGCACACGATCGATAATACCTTAAGTCATGTGTCGGGGAAATAACCCTCCACATATCCGATAATGCCTCAAGATATGCGAACCTCAACGAGCACACGACCGATAATACCTCAAATTTGTCGGAGAAATAACACTCCACATATCCGATAATGCCTCAAGATATGCGGACCTCGACGAGCACACGACCGAAAATACCTCAAGTCATGTGTCGGGGAAATAAGCAAGATACCCGGAGATAGTATACAAATGAAAACTGTACATAAATCCAAAGCCCACTTTTAAAATCATTATTACCTGGTATTAACCGAAATCATAGAAAACTCAGGCCAAAAGCCCAAAATCCAATAAAATTGAAATCTCGGGCGCCCAAAACCCTATTTTCAAATCCACCAGTGAAAATCCATATCCAAAATCAATACCTTTAGCCATTAGTAAACCAAATAGCCCACTTAATTTAGTTCCCGAGTTTCATAAATATAACAACTCATAACCCAAAACATTAGATTAGACGTAAATAATACGCATGCCTCGCAACCTAGGAAGCCAAGTCCACTCACCTCAATGTTCATTTGTTCCCGAACACTCCCTCAATTTCTGTTTAGGCTCTACCCCTAAACCTCGGGAATCCACTAGTGAAAAACCATTGGATGTCTAAAATAGTCCCTAAACAACCTCTAATGGGCTCAAAACCTGCACCAATTGATCCGAAACGTCAAAAGCATATCACCACGCGCCTCTGTGGACCGAGGATCAGCCTCACGCGCCGCCATGTGCTAGCAGAAGACCGGCGGCCACCCCACGCGCCAGCCACGTGCCCCCACTTGCACCTCACAGGCCTAAAAAGTAACAACGGAATATTTCGTCGCGCTGACAGAATATTTCGTCAACTCTAATAGAATATTCTGTCACTCTAACAAAATATTATGACGGAATTGGAATATTTCGTCCAGTTAACGGCGTCAAGGCTCCATTATAACGTCGTTAACCTTTAACGAAATATGCTAACACCGGTCAGCATATTCCGTCAAACATCGACGGCGTCAGTTGATTGGTTACTGACTGGACTGCCATGTCTCTCCATGTGGCTCCACGTGGCTGCCAGATGGCACCACATCAGCACCACATGGATGCTAGGTGGCGTACCAGGTCAGCACCAGTCGAACCAGGCATCAGGACTCGCCGAAGAAGATGACCAAAAACCGCCATCTTCGAAGAGCTCCAATTCCTTCATTTCTTCACCAAAAAACACGATCCACTCACCGAAATTCATCACATCACTCCCAGGAACTCAAAAATGAGATCAAATGTTCGAGATCATACCTGATTTGGCCGAAAATCGATCGAGAATCTGGAAACTTTCTCCTCCTCGGTTCTTCACCCACAGTTGTCCTCTCAGCTCTAAAAAGATGTGGTTCTACTAGTGGAGAAGAGAGGAAGGTGATGGTATGTCTGCCTTGGGTCTAAACGATCGAACCCAAAATCAAGGGAGAAGGGGCTTCGGTTTTGGTGTTGTTCTCGCAAGGAGAAATCTTGAAAGGGAAAGGGGAATAATGAAGAATAATCTCTAAAGGAGGAGAGAGAAAAAAGGTATAAAAACATATGCAACTCAAAATTACCAAACTGCCCTTGAAGCTTCTAAACTCATAACTCTCTCAAACGAACTTAGTTTTTCGCGTGACACCTGTCTGCGAACTCGTGAGTTCAAGACCTACGCAATGGTCCAAGAAAAACTTCCAAAAGTTTTTCCGAACAAAAGTGACTTCCGAACCCCTAATAAACCCAAGGATAAAATCATCATTTTCTAATCAGTATTTCAAATTCACTTTAATAATAAATTCGGGTCGTTACACGACTGACCGCTGAGTAAGGGATTGAGAAGAAGGCATGATGAGGAGAGATAAATAACATAAGCAGAAAGTGAAAATAAGAGAGCAAGAAAAGCACGGTGAAACAGAAATAATGGAAAATAAAAAAACGAGAACAAAATAAATAGGCAAGCAAGAAGGCAGAGATTGGGTACCAGTAACGGCTATGGCATTAAATGTGGGACTTAGGCGTTAGGTTGAAGACTAGTCAAACAAGAAATAGTTAATGCTAGTAAGAAAAACCAGTCAAGGCACAAAAATGAAACACCAAGTACCAAAGGAACACCCCAAAATTTGCACCAACGACTAGAAGTAAAAGCCCAAACAGAGACCCAGACAGAAACACAATAAAAAGTGACAACATGAAAGATCAAAACAGAATACTGTGCGCACAGACTCAAACCAAAACCCAAGAATTTACAAAAATGCATCAGTCAAAAAAACAAAACTCAAGACTCTGAAGACAAAGACTTCTCACTGACATATTAAAGGTGTATTGAAAAATAGAGCTTGTGACAAGTCAGAGTTATTGAAAACAGGTATTGAAAACAAACAAAGAGCTAATCTTCATGGTTCAGCTACCATTGCTGAAGCTCACCGAGAGTGATGATCGATTTTTCCCAAAATCACACATACCCCGTGAATCGCAAAAACCCCAAGTGATATGCCCAAAAACCGTTTAACTCAAAACACACAGTATTAAAGATGTATAAAATGAAAGTGACGAAATTACCCTTGACTAAAATCTCAGTAAAAACTGAAGCAGTAAATAGTAAAAGTTTAAACGACGACTAGTCATCAGGTACACTGTAATCACTTGAATAATTCCTCTTCAATATATATAGTCCATATCGATAAGGAAGACTTAGTGAAATCAATGATTAAGTCCTAGAGTTTGAACATGATTCAAATTACAATGGGAGAGGTAATGCCAATTACATTAATTCTAGAAACAAGAATTAACACCAATAATGTCCTCCATAGGACCCAAGGGATCTATCTGCAACACCAAAACCTCAACTAGTTGAGGAGACTGAACCAATCACACTCCATACAGATCATCTGGACCGATATGTCAGAATAGGGACCGCGCTACAGTTGGAGACTAGGGATGCACTCATCCACTTCCTCAGGGAAAACAGCGAAGTCTTCGCTTGGTCATACGCTGACATGCCAGGCATATCAATGGACGTAATCTGCCACAGACTAACCATTAACCCTTCCTTCAACCCGGTAACGCAGAAGAGAAGAACATATGACATCGAACGTCAACTTGCCATGCAAGAGGAGATCACAAAGCTGAGCACAATCCACTTTGTGCAGAAGGCCGTTTACGCTGCTTGGGTAGTCAATGTGGTTTTAGTAAAGAAGCCTTCAGGGGCCTAGAGGATGTGCATTTACTTCATTGATCTTAACCGAGCATGCCCAAATGACATCTTCCCTCTTCCAAAAATTGATCTTCTAGTTGACGCAACGGTAGGCCACGAGCTCCTCAGCTTTATGGATGCATACTCCGATTACAACCAAATCCTCATGCACCTGGATGACCAAATCCATATGAGCTTCCACACGAATTTGGGAGTATATTGCAACAACGTCATGCCATTCGGCCTGAAGAACCCCGGAGTGACATACCAATGCTTGGTGAACTTCATGTTTGCTTACCATATAGGCAAGACCCTAGAAGTTAATGTCGACAATATGCTCGTCAAGAGAAAACAGCGATGGCCATGTCCACAACCTCTCCAAGATGTTCGCGATCCGAAAGAAATACAAAATGAGATTGAATCCAGCCAAATGTGTATTCGGAGTTAGCTTCGGAAAATTTCTTAGCTACATGATCAGGCAAAGGGGGATCGAGGCTAACGCATAGAAGATCAAGGCAATCCTTGATATGCAGCCATCACGTACCATCAAGGAGGTTCAAAGCCTCATAGGAAGAGTAGCACACTCACCCGATTCATCTCAAGGGCCACCGACAAATGCATGCCATTTTTCAAAGCCCTCAAAACTAAGGGAAAGACAGTTGAATAGACCACTGATTATGAGAAAGCCTTCACGGAACTCAAGTAGTATATGAGGAAGGCTCCCTTACTGGCCAGACCAAACACAGGAAAGCAATTCACCGTATACATGTCGATATCTACTTCAGTAGTTAGCTCCGTTCTAATCAAGAGACCAGAAGGAGCAGAACACCCGGTCTATTATGTAAGCAAAGCATTCTAGGATGCGGAGACCAGATATGGTGATCTTAAGAAGCTTGCTCTTGCCCTAATCATCACTGCAAGAAGGCTCAGGCCTTACTTACAAGTTCACCCCATCTTAGTCCTCACCAACAAACCTCTCAGGCAGGTCTTACAAAAGCCGGATACTTCCGGAAGATTAACCAAGTGGGAAATCAAACTCAGCGAGTTTGACATCTCCTATGCTACAAGACCATCAGAAAAGGGCCAAGCCGTCGCTGACCTAATCTCCTAGTTCACATACAAACCCACTCAGTACATACCAGATGAGCCTAGCAAGACTCCAAGGAAGCTAGCTGCCAAACCCAAAGGGGAGACCAGCTCAACCCCAATTGACAAGTCCAAACCTATTTGGATCCTCTACGTGGATGGATCGGCATGCCACTCAGGCTCTGGGGCAGGATTAGTGTTAACAACCCCATACCATGTGAAGCTTGAGTATGCCCTTCGCTTTGACTTCAAGGCATCCAACAATGAGGCAGAATACGAAGCCCTCCTAGCCGATCTTCGCATCGCAAAAGACTTGGGAGCAAACCAGACCAAGATCTTCAGCGACTCCAACTCATGGTGAGTCAAGTGAACAACGACTTTGAGGCCAAGGACCTCTCCATGACCTTATATCTGGACAAGGCAAAGGCGCTCCTCCACCACTTCCAGGCCTACGAGATAAACAAAATTCCAAGATCAGAGAACAGCCATGTTGGCGCTCTGGCAAGATTAGCCTCATCCATTGACAACAAGATTGGTCATAGTGTCCCAATAGAGCTACTACAGCTACCAAGCACGAAAGAACGACACATCCATATCATCAGCAAATTTCTGGATAAGATTTTTCCCACCTGCAAAACAAGGGTTAAAATCACACAAATAATACCTGCAAGAGTACATGACTGTTGTAGTATAGCACTGGAAGTAGGGTCGATTTCCTCAGGGACTGTTATGAATATTTCTTATTTTAGAATTCACTCTTAATTAATAATAAAGTAAATTGTAAGAATTTCGGTAACTGAATAAAAATCAATTAAACAATTTAACAAATACTAGGGTTCAACCTTCACCATTAACAATCATATGTGACTTAGAAAAGAATCTATGAATCAATACATGCAACTTTGAAGGTTAGAATTTTCGAAAGCATATTTTCCTCGTGGGCATTCGAGTGAAAACGTATACCTAACATGTGACTAGTCTATGGCATTTAGATCTAATTCTACATGCAAGATTCTTTAAAGTCCATGAAAATCTTTTATAACCATGCAATCTCTAAGTTATGGCATTTAACCTAGATGTATTACAATCCTCAATCACAAGAAGCTAATCCCAATTTTTAGGTGGGCATTCCTATAAAATTGCATCAAATTACTTGTCTAAATATCCTAAGGGTGATCAAGCATTAAGACATAAAGATAGTTTTAAACAGTGATTAAAGATTCAAAACATGCATATACGACAACATAGGAAAAAGATAAATCACATATTCATGTTAAGGCTTAGGTCTAACCCTAGTGAGAAATTTAGCCACTCATGCTCATAATGAATAGAAATAGTTTCATCAAAATTAAAGTTAAGAGAACAAACAGTTTTGTAGAACAATGGTGAGCCAAAAATCCCAGCTTGCCGTACACTAGATGGGAGAATTATAATCTGAATCTCCTCTCTCAAACCAAGGCCAAACTTGGGTATTTATAAGGATAGATTCCTAATCCTAATTTGAAAAGGAGTAAAATAAAATAATAAGAAAATTTAATCCGTATTTTATTTTGAACATAATATTTGGCAATCACATGTCTTCTCCTACTTGAATTGGGATTCCACTGCTGTAACCATAAAGTCAAAACGTCTCCTTTGTGTTATGGGATTCCTTAATATACTTCCTTCTTTTGCTCCACATACTCATTCTAGAATAAATCTGCCAATTTAATAAATTCAAGTATCAATTCCTCCCAAAATAATAATAATAACTAATTAAATATATGGGAAGGAAAAATCAAATTAAATCTTAAACAAAATCTTTTTGTATATTTCTAAAATAAAACAGACAAAAACAAAATGATAGTTCCTACCCCCAAACTTATCATGCAACATGTCTCCAGGGTGCAAAAGAAGAAAAGACAAAGAACTGTGAAAGAAAAGAAGAAAGAAAAACAAAACAAAATAAAGAATTAACACAAAAATAAAAGGAAAATAAAATAGAAAGAAAGAATAGCACCTGGGTTCGAACCAAAGACCTGAGTTATGCGCCCTGCGCTTAAAAACAACAGCAAGTAGGAGCAGCCAAGAAAACGGCGTCGTCGCAATGTTGTGGACAAAACGGCGTCGTCGCATTTGATGGTGGACTAAAACGCCACCGTTTTGACGCAGCTATAAAAACCTTATCATGCAGCATGCTCGTGATCATTGCAGCAGACCTCACCGAACTAGAGGAAGACAAGCTACTCCAAATCCTACAAAAATACAAGGAGGCTATTGGGTGGACTATAGCCGACATCAAAGGACTTAGTCCTTCAATCTGCATGCATCAGATCTTGCTTGAAGATGATAGCAAGCCCACAGTTGACGCTCAAAGGCGATTGAACCCAATCATGAAGGACGTTGTTCGGAATGAGGTCCTAAAACTCCTAGATGCTGGCCGAGTCTCTTGATCACCAAGATGCGCATATTTGAGATGGGCTGGAAGGGGTTTCTTTTCCAACTGAGGGGCCTTCTCAATATAAGGTTGTTGTGGTGACTTTGGTGGCCCAAGGCCTTCAATCTGAGGTCGCCACCGTGGATATGGTGGCCGATTGCTATCTAGTGCTGCCATTACTTCAGCAATATCGTCCTTAGTTTGGCTAAGGATGGGGTCATTGAAGGCTGCCTCTATAGGGTCATCATAGAGCAACTGTCTTTGTTCCATGCAGTTTACATCCTCCAATACTTCAATTCGTGAGCATTCTGAAATTTCAGCGGGTCTTTTAGCCATGTCAAACAGGTTTAAGACCACAGTTTGGTCTTGAACACGGAATGTGAGAGTTCCAGCTTCTACGTCGATTAGTGTACGGGCTGTGGCCATAAAGGGTCGGCCAAGGATTAGTGGTGTCTCTTTGTCCTCCACCATGTCAAGTACCACAAAGTCAATAGGTAGATAAAATTTATCCACCTTGATGATGAGATCTTCAATGATGCCCTTGGGATATGTGAGGGATCGGTCAGCCAACTGGAGAATCATTGGTGTAGGACTGAGCCTTCCTGCTCCTAACCTCTGAAATACTGAGTAGGGCATAAGGTTGATGCTTGACCCTAGATCAATTAAAGAATGCTGAAATTCGGGATGTGCTTTATTGCATCCAATAGAGGTAGGTTGATATGGACCTTGGCTAAAGTCTGCATGAAGTCAATGGTTTACTGGTCCTTGTTTGAGCGGTGTTGTTGCCTTTGTGGGAACGGCAGTGGCGGGGTGTAGTTCGGGGCGGTAGATGGAGCAAACTGAATTTGTGGGGTAAATAATTCTACCTGAGGTTCAGGTTCAATATCGGGCTTGGCAAGAGTTGTTTCTTACTGGGTTGACTTTGCTGCTTCCCGATTGTCATAACTCTTACCCCCTCGTAAGATTCTTACCATCTTGCAATGCTGGGCCCCTCTTGGGTTGGGTATAGGTTGACTAGGAAAAACCTCTTATCTCTTTCGGAAATTTCTTGGGCTAGTTGACGGACTTGTTGTTCCAAGTTTTTGATTGATGCTTGGGTGTTTTGTTGATTCTGGATAGAGATATCAATAAACCGAGCAAGCTGCTCTTCCATACTCAATTGTTGAGGTGCGGTCTGTTGGGCCTGATGGTTGAGTGGTTGTTGATAATTCTGCTGGTAATTGGGCCGGGCTTGGTGTTGGCCATTCCACCCAGAATTTGCATTATTCTTCCATCCAGAATTATATGCATTGGGGTAGGCATCATTATGGGGTCTTGGGAAGGAATTCATGGCATTGACATGTTCTTAGACAAGGTCAGGATACCCATTCTTCTAAGGACATTGGAGGACGTGATGAGTAGGGTCCTCACATATGGCGCACACCTGTGTTGCTTTTGGAGCGGCAGTGGTGAGCATCAAACAGTTGATCTTCTTTTCCAATTGGGTGATTTGTGCCGCAATATGGGGGGTACCATGTCCTTGCGCTACATCATAGACGTGTCCCCTCGTATGAGTGCTATCATCTGCCCATTGTTGTGATTCGTTCACCATTAGTTCAAAGATCTCGAATGCTTCACGGGCAGTTTTGGATATGAGGTAACCACCTGCGGATGCGTTGACGTAACTTTTGGTGATATGGTTGAGTCCATCATAAAATATGTTCATTTGCATGTCTGAATCCAACCCATGGTGAGGGCAACGCATATATAGGTCATTGTACCGCTCCCAAGTATCATGAAACGACTCGTTAGATTTCTGGGCAAAGGCCAGTATTTCTTTCTTCAAAGCGAGAGTCTTGGATGATGGGTAGTATTTGTTTAGAAACCTTGTCTGTAATTGTTCCCACGTTGTAATGCTTCCCGGAGGTAATGAATGTAGCCAAGCTCGAGCTTTATCCTTCAAGGTGTAAGGAAAAAGCCTTAACTTAATTGCCTCGTTGGAAATTCCTCGAACAATGATGTTGTCACACCCTGACAAGAACTCAGATAAATGCATGTTCAGATCACTGTTTGGGAGTCCATGAAAAGTGGGTAGAAGCTCAAGCATATGGTGCCTGATCTCAAAAGTGACTCCGACCTGGACCTCGGGGTACACGATGCATTGTGGGGGTTCCATTCCCACGTAATGCAAGACTTCGACTAAGTGGTGCGCCTACTTCAGGTATTGTTAATTCCATTAGTGCGGACAGTTTGCTATCTATTATGGTGAATAGATCCGCAAGGAAAGTGCCTTGGAGTGTGAACCATGCGTCAATTGCTTGTAATTGTCTTCTTCTTCTCGATTTTCTTTCGGGTTCAGGATCGAATTGTGCTAGAATTGGGTTCGTAGATCATGTAGCTATAACCATGAACAATTAGATATTCCTGCAAGAATAGAGACATATGCTTAAATGTTGAATAGGAAAAGTAGAGAGAAAAAATAAAAATGAAGGCAAATAATTTAACTAAGAGTAAATTAAAATAAGGGTAATCGGCATAGTCCCCGGCAACGGCGCCAATTTCTTGATAAGATTTTTCCCACCTGCAAAACAAGGGTTAAAATCACACAAATAATACCTGTAAGAGTACAGGGCTGTTGTAGTATAGCACTGGAAGCATGGTCGATTTCCTCAGGGACTGTTATGAATATTTCTTATTTTAGAATTCACTCTTAATTAATAATAAAGTAAATTGTAAGAATTTCGGTAACTGAATAAAAATCAATTAAAAAATTTAACAAATACTAGGGTTCAACCTTCACTATTAACAATCATACGTGACTTAGAAAAGAATGTATGAATCAATACATGCAACTTTGAAGGTTAGATTTTTCGAAAGCATATTTTCATCGTGGGCATTCGAGTGAAAACGTATACCTAACATGCGACTAGTCTATGGCATTTAGATCTAATTCTACATGCAAGATTCTTTAAGTCCATGAAAATCTTTTATAACCATGCAATCTCTAAGTTATGGCATTTAACCTAGATGTATTACAATCCTCAATCACAAGAAGCTAATCCCAATTTTTAGGTGGGCATTCCTATAAAATTGCATCAAATTACTTGTATAAATATCCTAAGGGTGATCAAGCATTAAGACATAAAGATACTTTTAAACAGTGATTAAAGATTCAAAGCATGCATATACGACAACATAGGAAAAAGATAAATCATATATTCGTGTTAAGGCTTAGGCCTAACCCTAGTGAGAAATTTAGTCACTCATGCTCATAATGAATAGAAATAGTTTCATCAAAATTAAAGTTAAGAGAACAAACAGTTTTGTAGAACAATGGTGAGCCAAAAATCCCAGCTTGTCGTACACTAGATGGGAGAATTATAATCTGAATCTCCTCTCTCAAACCTAGGCCAAGCTTGGGTATTTATAAGGATAGATTCCTAATCCTAATTTGAAAAGGAGTGAAATAAAATAATAAGAAAATTTAATCCCTATTTTATTTTGAACAGAATTTTTGGCAATCACATGTCTTCTCCTACTTGAATTGGGATTCCACTTCTGTAACCATAAAGTCAAAACGTCTCATTTGTGGTCTGGGATTCCTTAATATACTTCCTTCTTTTGCTCCACATACTCATTCTAGAATAAATCTGTCAATTTAATAAATTCGAGTATCAATTCCTCCCAAAATAATAATAATAACTAATTAAATATATGGGAAATACAAGTATATATTTGGCTCATCAATCAGCACTGCCCCAAGTTGGATGGATCCAATCATCAAGTTTTTTAGGGACGAAGAGCTACCCACAGATAAGCAAGAGGCCAAACGCGTTAAACTCCAGGCAGCCAGGTATACAATCGTTCATGGTTATCTATACAAGCAAGGATTCACTTTTCCGCTACTCAAGTGCCTACCACCAGACATAGGCAATGTTGTGCTCAATGAGATCCACGGGGGCATATATGGAAATCATTCAGGACCCAGGTCCCTTGCCCATAAGGCTTTCAGACAAGGCGGGCCAACCAAGCATGCAGATTCAATCACCCTGACTCAACAATGTGATTGGTGCCAACGATGTGCCCCAATACCACACTTTCCAGCAGAGAAACTCACACGCATGCTTAGTCGTTGGCTTTTCTCGCAATGGGGACTAGACCTAATTGGCCCAATGCTAAAGGGGAAGGGAGGAGTAGAGCATGATGTTCTAGCCGTAGACTACTTCACTAAGCGGGCTGAAGCAAAAGCCCTTGCAACAATCACAGTTGCCCAAATCGAAACCTTTTTCTAACAAAATATCATCTGCCGCTTCGGCATACCAGACACCATTGTGACGGACAACGGAAAATAATTTGATTGCTCCTACTTCCGATCCTTTTGTGGCATCAACCTATGCTTCGCTTCGGTAGCTCATCCACGGGAAAATGGTTAGGTGGAGGCCGTAAACAAGATCATCAAATACAACCTCAAGACTCGCATGGACGATGAGACAAAGGGATCATGGTTAGACATCCTACTGGACGTCTTATGGTCTTACCAAACGTCATACCGTACATCCACCAACGAAACACCTTTCACCATGGCATTTGGCACTGAGGCCATCGTACCAGTGGAGATTGGCGAGACCTCCTACCCAATAATCTCCTACGATCCTGATGAAAACATTGAGTTGCTCACTCTCAACCTAGACCTCCTGGAAGAGCACCGTGAGCAAGGCAACTTACGAAACATGGCCTACCAATGAAGGGTTGCACGATACTACAACTCCAGGGTCAAACCAAGAAGCTTCAAGGTAGGAGACTGGGTCCTCAGGAAGATCAGCTTGGCAACCAAAATCTGAGCAGAAGGAACACTCGGTCCAAAATGGGAGGGACCATACCAGGTCACCAAGATATGCCGACCAGGCACCTACGAGTTTCAATCGCCCAAGGGCAAACCGCTACCCCACCCATGGAATGCCGACCACCTGAAATACTATTACAAGTGAAGCCTAGTCTTTCTTAGTTTTTTTCTAACACGGACCTATCATTTGTAACTGATCAGGCTCAGGCCAATTGGATTTACCATGTTATCAATGAAAGAATGTTCTTTTGGCCATAATTTTTATTGTTTTTTCTAGTTGTGCTTGGTCGGACGCTTGTTCAGACACCCACCAACCAATACCTTTACCAATTGACCCACAACTCACAAACACTATGAATTGACATATGGACCAGTCCTTCACTCAACGTCAATGATCGGCCCTAAGTACAACTCAACGACTGACCATGCCAAGTTCATTTAATTACACATGGTCATTTCAAACGGATTCTTAGCTCCCACTCGGCATAACTAGTCTTCATACATTCAAAACATGCAAGAAAGCACAAAAGCATTGAGTCGACAACCGACTAATCAGTAGTTGAAGAAAAATGATGTTCACATTCATAAAAACATTGGGGCATCATAGAACGGCATACATTCAAACACATAATCCAAATAAACAATCAGTGGCCGGCAACTGACTACACACGAGATTGGGAAAATGAAGATTGCATCATAAAAGTATTGTCCACACAATGCAAAAAACCATTTGTTTGGCACTACATTATACAAGGGGCATACCCCAGGAAAGTTCGAAGAAATAATGTTACAACAAGGGATGAACGACCGACTCAATCCTCTACATCAATCTCCTCATCAACCGGCTCTTCTTGAGGGTTTGCGCGCTCGGTTGCAGCAGAGGTGCCTTGCTCGGCTACCGAAGAGGGACCTACATGACCAATGAGGAAGTCGATGCCAGACGGCACATTTTCTCGAGGAGGGAGCAATGAGAATGACCGAGTCAACACCGGCGGATATCTAAGCAAGGAAAACTTGATCGGCATCCCTTGGTTGAAGAAGAGCACTTTCTGTATACACTCATCCTCGACCAGGCCGAGTTGGATGTTCATCACATTCTCAAAGTCAGACGACGTTTTGTACTCGACCACCACCTTTACACAGGCAGTCGCAATGCTGGCTTTCGTTTGCTCCAGCTCGTGCTCCAAATCTAGTACCCTGGTCATCTACTCGGCCCTTCCCTTCTCGGTCGTTTCTAGTTGGCTCTGTAACCTGTTATTCTCCAAGATCAGGTCGGCCGTCTTCTTCAGGGCCACTTGGGCATCCCACTCCTTCTGCTTGAGGTCTTCAGCTTCTTCTTCTCTTCCTCCAGCCATTCAGCCTACCTAGCCAACTTTTTCAGAGTGGAGAAGACCTCACCATAGAACTGCTGACCAAACAAGACTTCGTTAGCAAACTAACAATAACAAACGAGGTCAAACGACGAACGTAAGTAATGAATAGAACACTTACATGGGCACCCTTGGCCATAACTCTGGCATACCGATCCTGCAGAGTGGAGGTACTCATCTCCCTGATCTCAGTCAGCTCCTTCTGTGAGCCGAGCATGAGCAAGTTGACCATTAGCACTACGGTCCGGTGCTTGCATTTGGTCACCTGTTGCTAGGAGCTATCGGCAACCAAAAATCGCACCACATCGGGAGCATCACCAAGACTGGCGAAATGAGCCTTTAACCCATCATTGAAGATAGGCCGCTTGAGGGGCTTGAGGACCATGCGAGGACCAAGCTCGAGGGGGGCTCCTGGGTGACCACGGTCTGAGCGTTTTCAATCGCCCTAACCTCAGCCTCTCTCTTGTTCTGCCGAGCCTCGTCGGCACCATACTCGTTTTGCTACACCACATAAGCAAGCATATTTTATCGGTGCACCTCTGATATGTCCAGACCAGCATACTCCGCCAACCGTTTCTTGGTCGACGAAGGAGCAAATACAGAGGTGGAGCCGTCGACCAACTGATCCGCAAGAACTTCTACTCGGTCATCCCTCGGACGACTCTCAGGTGCCTGAACCCTCGGCTTCTTCTGCATCCGAGCAGGCTCTTTCGGCTGATTGGTCGTGGTCTTCCTCTAGGGACCCTTGCTCCCCCCGACAGCCTAAGTGGCCTCCTTGCCCTTTTTGGCAGCTTCTTCGACTGCGTTATGCTTGGCGATGTCTCATTCAGCTTCTTGACAGTAGCTTTGACAACGTTCGAGTGAACTACAATACAGTCCACAAGTTAGCGTTGTTTGGCCCAGAATAAACAAATCACAATCTACCAATCAAAATATCACTTACCTATACCAGTGATGAGGCTGAACGCGATCAGGTCTCCTGCAGCTGAAGAATGCACTTGCTCTGCTCTAGAAGAGATATCTTACGCCGAACTTCTTCACAATCCTTCTCCTCGACAGTCGAGCACCCGCCCTTGAACGAACCTGAAAATCACCACACAATTTATCAGATGACTACACAAGGCCGATGAAAAATAAAAAGGAACCAAATAGGCATCCTAAATATAAACAGTTAATCAGCACTAAGAACTTTCCGACTAAAAAATGGGATAATCCGCTTCTCCAGATAGCTCGGTACCCCTTTCCCAAGGACCGGACACCCAACAATACTTATGCCTCCAGTTCTTCTGAGAGGTTGGTAAAGGCCCCCCTAGCCTTCTTTCCTACATACTCTACTTGGAACCACCCAGATCCAAGTTTTTGCTTCTTGAATTTGTACAAGTGACATAACTATCCCCACCTCGGCTCTCCCTTGTTGCACAATCGAAAGGTCGTGTATAGACTGATATATGTGATCCAGCCGTTCATGTTCAGCTGCCCGAACGCAATCAGCGCCTGAGCAAGAATCCCTTGCAGCCATGGATGGAGGGGTAAACGAACGTCGTGTTCCAAACAGTCGATATAAAAAAGGATCGACCCTTCTGGAGGCTCGCTCAGCCCAGCACCGGGAGGAGAAAGAGTGAAAACGATGTCCGACGGTACATTATACGACTCCCTAAACCTCTCTAGATCGGCAGGCTTGAGGGCGGTCACCTCGTGATCCACAATCCACAGAGAGTTGTTCAACAAAATGGCCATTTGGATCTGTTCAACCTCCTCTACCTCTTCCCTCTTTTCATCCTCAACCTCCAACTCTTCCTCCTCATCCCCCATATCTTCGGCCTCATTTTCTTCCAGATCTACCACCCGTGGTTTGGATGATGATGCATCATCAAATTTTCCCTCTGCATCACAACTTGGTAACCCCCGCTAAACAAGTCCTTCATATTATCAGTGGTCGAGGAAGATCCACTACTCGTCCCCCTACTAGTCGACGAGGACCCATTAGTGGTCGATGAAGCACTCAACCTCTAGGGACCGTGGTCTTCCTCTTTCGGCTGATTGGCCGTGGTCTTCCTCTAGGGACCCTTGCTCCCCCCGATAGCCTCAGTGGCCCCCTTGCCTTTTTTGGCAGCTTCTTCGACCGCGTTATGCTTGGCGATGTTTCATTCAGCTTCTTGACAGTAGCTTTGACAACTTTCGAGTGAACTACAATACAGTCCATAAGTTAGCGTTGGTTGGCCCAGAATAAACAAACCACAATCTACCAATCAAAATATCACTTACCTAGACCAGTGATGAGGCCGAACGCGATCAGGTCTCCTGCAGCTGAAGAATGCACTTGCTCTACTCTAGAAGAGATATCTTATGCCGAACTTCTTCACAATCCTTCTCCTCGACAGTCGAGCACCCGCCCTTGAATGAACCTGCAAATCACCACACAATTTATCAGATGACTACACAAGGTCGATGAAAAATAAAAAGGAACCAAATAGGCATCCTAAATATAAATAGTTAATCAGCACTAAGAACTTTCCGACTGAAAAATGGGATAATCCGCTTCTCCAGACAGCTCGGTACCCCTTTCCCAAGGACCGGACACCCAACAATACTTATGCCTCCAGTTCTTCTGAGAGGTTGGTAAAGGCCCCCCTAGCCTTCTTTCCTATATACTCTACTTGGAACCACCCAGGTCCAAGTTTCTGCTTCTTGAATTTGTACAAGTGACATAACTATCCCCACCTCGGCTCTCCCTTGTTGCACAATCGGAAGGTCGTGTATAGACTGATAAATGTGATCCAGCCGTTCATGTTCAGCTGCCCGAACGCAATCAGCGCCTGAGCAAGAATCCCTTGCAGCCATGGATGGAGGGGCAGACGAACGCCGTGTTCCAAACAGTCGATATAAAAAAGGATCGACCCTTCTGGAGGCTCGCTCAGCCCAGCACCGGGAGGAGAAAAAGTGAAAACGATGTCCGACGGTACATTATACGACTCCCTAAACCTCTCAAGATCAGCAGGCTTGAGGGTGGTCACCTCGTGATCCACAATCCACAGAGAATTGTTCAACAAAATGGCCATCTGGATCTGCTCGACCTCCTCTACCTCTTCCCTCTTTTCATCCTCAGCCTCCAACTCTTCCTCCTCATCCCCCATATCTTCGGCCTCAGTTTCTTCCAGATCTACCACCCATGGTTTGGATGATGATGCATCATCAAATTTTCCCTCTGCATCACAACTCGGTAACCCCCGCTAAACAAGTCCTTCATATTATCAGTGGCCGAGGAAGATCCACTACTCGTCCCCCTACTAGTCGACGAGGACCCACTAGTAGTCGATGAAGCACTCAACCTACTCGGCACATCATCTATCGAGTAGGAAGGTGATTCACCACCAAAATTTTAAGAGGACCTTGCCCCAGATCCGCTCTTTAACTGTGACTCTGACATCTACAAATGAATAAGGGAAGCTACAGAAGAATCAACCTATCTGAGTACAAATGGGAAGAGCAAAGCAAGAACTTAAACAAACACTCACCTTTGATAAAAAAAAATTGGCCAACCTACCATCCCTTGTGATCTGCTCGGCTATAAATGTTCAGTTATTTTTGCAATCGGAAGCACGCTCGTGATCGGTTGCTCTTATGTGATCGATCGCAATCAGAGATCTAAATACAATTTTCCGAAAAATGGGCTCAAATGATGCGCACACCCTTGTATAGCCCCCTGAAACGGTCCAAAAAAGCCACCTCGTTTGGCAAGCCGCACTATAAACCATTAAGTACTCTAAACCCTTTGCATGCACAACTATCACGATAATGACAAGCATCAGACTTCACCAAGCATGCAAACACAGACACACAAGTGTACTATGTCGGCAAGCCCACACGAGGCGACCGATTTGTCCCATAATTCGAGGTTCCCTCTCAAATATTACGCTAATCGATAAGCCTACATGAGGTGACCAATCTGTCACATCATTCGAGGTTCCCTCTCCGGGGTCGCGCTGATTGACAAGCCCGCACGAGGCGACCGATCTGTCGCATCATTCGAGGTTATCTCTCAGAGAACGCGGTGATCGGCAAGCCCCATGAGGATACCGATTGTCGCATTATTTGAGGATATCTCTCAAGGATCGCGGTGATCGGCAAGCCCCACGAGGCGACCGATCTATCGTATCATTCGAGGTTCCCTCTCAAAGATCATGCTGATCAGCAAGCCCACACGTAGCGACTGATTTGTCACATCATTCGAGGTTCCCTCTCAGAGATCACGCTAATCGGTAAGCCCACGGTCGGTGACCGATCTGTCGCATCATTCGAGGTTCCCTCTGGGGACTCGTCCGACCAAGGTAAACTTCCTCACTCAAGAACTTAGGGGACTACATGGTATACCCCTACTAATTGGTCTACACGGAACTCACAAGTCCTCAACCAAGGAAATCCACCTCAGTCAACGACTTAGGGGACTTATGTTTACAACATATCGACCGACCACCAGGAGGAAGACCAACGTCTATTGAACACACCTAGCATTGTCGATACAACCCACTAGTGGAAATACACACATGCCGACCGACCAAGACACATGTGGTTGGCCTACCCTGGTCAGCCGTCTTTGTCAACAATCACTACCAAGACACCCACGGTCGGCACCCCTGGTCGGCATACTCGGTCGACACCCTTTACCAAATCACAGCGACACTGCTCTCACATGCTAAGTGGACCAACGCCACTCTCTCAATATCCCGAATCCTTAGGACACGTGTCAAGATCTTGGAGGGTGGCTTAGACCTCACACCATTAGGGTTCCAATCACCACATTCATTGCTACTATAAATACAGGGCACATTCCCCTCCAAAAGGTAATTATTCCTTGCCTTTACGCTGCCTAGTCCATGACTGATCTTCCTACGCTTACTAACTTAAGCATCGGAGTCTACTAAGCTAGATTCTGTTAGGTCCATTTTTGGATCAAACGTTTGTGAAGCATAATTGGCAAGAAAAGCATGACACATGAGATTATTTTGAGCAAGTCAAATAAAAACGACAAAGTTAAATAAGACCAGAAAAAGAAATGAAAACATGGTCGCTTTCTTTGTTCCATCTTTTTATAATTCATATCAGATATGAAAGTAAATAAAATCATGGATAAACTACATAAAAATACCCAAATTATAGGGGTCATTTCAAGTTCATACCCCAACTATGAAAATTTGCATCTAGGTACCCAAACTACTAAAACACAACATCTAGGTACACACTGTTAGCAATCTGTTAAAAAAATCTGCTAAGTGCCCAAGTGGCACTGTGGGGCCCTTTTTTTATGCTGACATGGACTTTATATAGATAAAAAAACAGTAATAAACTTTTGAATATATAAAAAATAATTAATAAAATCTTAAAATTAATAAACAAACAAAAAAATTTAAAAACAAAACCACACCGCCCCAACCCAAGGCCAAAGAGGCATCCATCGACGACCACTTCTAGTTCGTTGTTGACCACTAACCTAGGCCATCACTCCCAACCCTCAAAATGTCGAGCTCTACTCTTACCGCACCCAGGCCAACATCAAATCTAACAATCTCACTGGATTGTGTGGATGCGTGTGTGGGTTTGTCTTGGCGAACCCAAAAACCCTCGTCGTCATCGATCAAAATTCCAGTGGACCCAGCCTTCGAGACCACGCCGATCACTCCGCCGCATCATGCATCGCCCAAAGGAGTGAAGACTAAGAGGCGCTGAGACAAGGTCCAAGAGGCGGAGCGCTAACGGAGTGAAGAAGACAATCACTATGCCGAAGAATGTCGTCGAGACAAGGTCCAAGAGGCACCATTGCCTCGGGTTCCGCTTCGATGGGGGCAGGTTCATGTGACCTATTTGGGTTCCAGATGAAGGAATCTCATATCCAATCAAATTGGCATTCGGGTCTGCAAAAATGGACCAAATTGGCTTCTGGGTTTTGAAAAAGAAACGATTTTGAGTTTATATGGGTAGAGATTGGATTATGGGTTGTCGAATTGGGTTTTCAATTTAGGATTTTAGGTTTAGGGTGGAAAACGAGGAGGAGTTTAGGGTGGAGAGAGGAGGAGGACCCGCCTTCCCATTTCGACCCGTTAATGGGCGTCACTGCTCTGCCTCCGAATCATCAGCAATTTCAAATCGTCAGCGTCAAAGCTGTGGGGTTAGAGAGGACGACGAATTGGAGAAGTGGAGTTGGAGAAGACGGAGAAGACGAAGGTTGTGGAGAAGGCGTGAATTTTGTTTTGTTTTTTGGTTTTTTTTTTTATTTTTTTTATAATAGAATATTTAAGATTTTATTAATTTTTTAAATTTTATTATTTTTTATCTAACCTGGAGTTCATGTCAGCATTAATAAAATGCCCACAAGTGTCACTTGGCACTTAACAGATTTTTTCTAACATATTGCTAACGATGAGTTTCTAGATGTTATATTCTGATAGTTTAGGTACCTAGATGTAAATTTTCATAATTGAGATATAACTTGAAATGACCCTTATAATTTGGGTATTTTTATGTAATTTATTCTAAAATAATTGTTATATGCCTTGGTTGTTGAGTCTTTGTACCACAAGTGGGCACCTCTCATAAAAGTTAAAATCAGATGATCAGCTTTAGCCCCTCCATTATATCTTTGGAGAACCTACATTTGAACAGATCCATATTCTTCTTACAGTTTAGATCCTGCAGCAGTACTAACATCAACAACTTTGAGAAAAAATCGGGTTTTCGGGATCGAAAGTTTGGACTCAAGAATGGAGCCGAGAGTGGCAATCAGCTCCCTCTTCACGGCGGTGTTAATCCCCCCCATCGCCACCAGCTCGCCAAACGCCGCCGGTTCACTTGTACTCCCTCCAAATGATATGGCAACCGATCCCTTAAGCAACACCATCACAAACTGCAGCAAAACAAATCTAATAGTTTAACAATGAAAAAGATTGAGTACCGAGTAGTGACCTACATTCTAGCGTATCAACGATCGAAAGTCACTCAGTTAAATTGGAAAGCAGCAAGCACTCAATTAGGGTATGATTAAGTGGGGAAATTGCTTGAAGGCCGGAGAAAAGGTGGTGCGAGATCCAACCGGTGGCCAGCTATTTCACGAGTGCAATGTCAACAAGTGGACCTACAGATAATTCTTATTTTTTAAAGGGAAGTGGACCAATAGAGTATATATTTTAGTTCAGCAGACAGCAACTAAACTTTTTGAGATCATAATTTTCAATTTTTAATAATCAATCCCCTTGAGTGCTGGAGTTTCCTATAATCCCAAAAATAAAAATATAATTAATTAAGAAATCAAAACCAGAGTAAAAGAGTTTCAGTTCCTTTGACCTTCAACTTCAAACACAACCTCATGAAAGAAAACTTTAAGGATTCAAAAATTAATAACAGAAGAAAATTACTGAAATGAAGACGTTTTAAAAACAATTTTAAACATATATATTGCTTGATTGTTCTTCACCGAAGAAAGTTTTTTTATCCAAAGGTCAAAAGAGAGTACTGTATCTAACAAAACAAATGAGCTTAGCCCACGACTCAGGCCTCCCACTTGAAGAAGACAAGATTTACTAAGATAAATTATCTCTAAGATAAGATAGAAAAAGCAAGCCACAAATCAAATCTCACTTTAGAATAAAAAAAAAAAAGCAAAAATAGAATAAGTGATTTCCAGAACACCTATGGATATGTAGAAAGGCTACACAAACAAGTATCCTAGTGCCTTGGGAACATAGAACCGATGAAAAATCATTTTTTTCGTAATTTAAGATTATGTTAAAGATCAACCAAAAAGTGGGTTGGGTCTACAGACTGTAGACAAATAATTTACTTATTACTACGAGGACAAGTCAAAAGAAAGTTAGCCCAACTGGGAATATAGATATAGCAATCATGAAGTGAGGGAGGAAGATTACGTTTTGAGGCTTTCCAGTAATGGCGGAGATGGCTTTGGTGGCTTCGGAGAAGACGGATGCAGTGTCGACTCCGTCGAGGCAGACGTTGGTGGAGAGGTAAAGGGCAGGCATCTTCTGATCTTCCTGATTGGAGTTTTTGGAGACCCAAATTTGATTGTGGGCGCAAAAATATGTGAGACCAAATTTGGGATTGATCGATCTTCGGATTAGAGCAAGACAGCAACTACGACCCTTAAAAAAGAAAAAAAAATAAAGAAACCGGTCTCGCTCGCTCGTCAAGTTTGGTCTAATATTTTATAGACCCATTTTATATGTATGTATATACATCCATTGCGCCACTTAAAAAATACACGTGTTCTATGTTTTAAACAGAGAAAATGTAATCTCATCTTCAAAAATTATTAAGTGAGTTTGGATCACCACGTCAACTAATGATATTTTCATAGTATTTCTATTTATTAGGTCCGGTTTATTTAACTGAAATGTTAAAATAAATTGAATGAAGGAAACATCCAGGCTGCTAGAGCTTGGAATATTCCTGCCATGTAGTGCAAGGTTTGTTTGCTCTCTGGTTGTTAGCCGTTTGGCTGCTTGTTGTTTCCCTTCTTGGGTTTCTTCTTAGTGCTTGCCCTTTAATACATTTTTGACTTATCATTTTCAATTTCCATTTATGATGTTTGAAACAATTACGGAAACTAAGTTACGAAAGAATATGATTTCCTATTTTATCCTTTATTAAAAAAAAAAGCTTAGACATCGCCTTCTTCCTCGACCTCTCCGGCAACTTCTCATGCTTCATTCTTCCTTCATCCCATAATAATTAGATCTGCTATGGCGATTCTATTCTATGCATTCCATTTGTCTCTTACATCGCCCCCACTCTACCCACACCAACTCACCTTGTGCCGTGTTCCATCGATCTTCCTTGTTTCAGAAAAAACATATTCAACAATATATTTTCAGAGGCTCTACTTGATGATTTAATACCATGTAGGACAACTTCAAAGAAAAAAAATTGTTAATTTCGAAGAAGTTCAATAATTTTGTTTAAGCGATAGTTTTAAGATTGAACAAGAACTCTTCCTAGCTAGCGAAGACGATTAAAACTTAAGTTTTCCCCCAAACTGTAGTTCATGAAATGATGATGAGAAGAAGAAGCTTTTAATGATATGAATTTTTCAACTCTGTAAATAGCAACAAATTGAATTAGTCCAAAAAAATTCCATGGCATCCATGTATGAGATAAGGCCACTGCAAACCCTGGGAAGGCTTAGTTACAGGGAAGAGGGGAGAAGTGGAGGGGACGAGAAGAAAGCATTTCAGTTTATTGATTTGGTTTTAAGTTTGTGACCAGACAAAAATTTTGAAAAAATTGTAATGTTAATTGAAATAATAAAGGGTAGTTAGTGTAATTTTGCATTCCATAAGTTGTATGGAAAAGAAATACCACATCTTTGGCCGTAATCTAATTCCACCTAAGAGAACTTGATCCTCATTTTGCTTTCCAGTGTTTGCCAAACATCACAACTTAGGGTTTAAGGTGGTATTTCAGCAAACCACACGGGACATAAAATTTATCACATGTCTAATCTTTTACATGTGAATTTAATATTTTTTTATATTTTAAAATTAAATTAAAAAGTCAAAATAAAAAACCCAAACCCATATCCTTCAGGTTCGAGATTTTAACAAAAATAGTCAAAATTTAATTTTTAAATTCATAAATGTCATTTTTTTTTATAAAACTTTCAAAAATAACAGAAAATTCACTTCAATAGACTTAAATACCCCTCATATTAAAAACAAATTACACTTAGAAACCAATTGAATTAATAAGTTGTTGAGTCCATTGATACTCCAATTCCATGTCCATCATTCATGCTAATTGAAATTGAATAATTAGAAAGAGAAAATCGATTCAAATTTTTTTTTATAGAAAAAAATTGGATCGCTCGATTGAACCAAGTGAAACCACTCTGATTCTCTTATTCATATATATTGACAAAATAACAATTACGTAGTAATTAGGTCGCCGACATTACTATTCCGTTCAAAGAAGTGAAAATTCTACTTCCATGGAAACTGGAACCCAAGACCTGCTTACATTGAAAATCTAATAAAAAATTACATAGAAGACAAATGAGGCGGCAAGAAGCGAAGTGAAGGTCTATGTGGGTACGCAATGTCGACCGCCGATGGTGATGTCTTAAAAAGAAATTAACTTGGAGGGTTTAGAGGCTTTCAAAGGAATTTGGAGGCGACGGAACGAAGACAAATGAAGACACCTCAAATAGCCTCGATAAATTAAATTGGGGGCAATTTAGTGCAGAACGCATCGGAATTTGGGAGAATTGCAGATCGAGGTGGAGGCGGTGGGATTTGTGAGCGAACATGGTGTTCGCAGAGGAGTTTAGGAATGTCATGACTCATGAGGGCATGCTTATTATGCAACTGGTTGAATTAGAACCACAAAGCTATGGGATATTATTATGCAACTCATGACTCATGAGGGCAGTTGTTTATGGTGGTTCAGTTGTTAACTGAGTGATAACTCAGAGCACCAAAAGAAAACAAAAGAAAAAAGAGAAAATAAAATCCTCCTCTTCCGATTGAATTATAAAGCATGGATGAGAGAGGTAAGTAAGGTTTTTGTTATTAGAAGTAACCGAATAGTATTTAATTCTATTTAACCATAATTTTTGTTATTTTTAAAAGTCAAATTTTAATTATTTTTGATAAAAACTCTTCAGTGACTCTGAAAAAGGGGTTTTGGGTTTGGGTGTGCACTCTGAACTCTGAAGAGAGGGCGGAGTGCGTGTGGGTTTTGGGATTGGGTTTCTGAGTTTTGTGTGGAAGAGTGAATGGAGAGATAAGGTTTTAGAATTGGAGAGAAAGTTGGGATACGGCGTCTTCTCTCATTTTCGTCGTCCTCTGTCTTCATTTTGTTTTTCTCTTTCTTGTAGAAAAAATTTCTTCTTCTTCTCTTTTTTTTTGGCTTGAAGAACGGCGGTCGATCGCCTTATAAATCCTATTTCAATCCAATTTATTCGCATTTGTAAATATTAATTTGAGAACGGCGACGGTAACAAAAATAATAACAGGAGCAAACCAAAAATTGCAACTATTTGGGGATACAAGGGGTACGGCAACAATGGCAGAGGGATGGGGTGGGAGAAGAGAACGATAAGGGGTGGGGGGAAGAGAATGATAAGGGATGGGGAAGAGAACTGCAAGGGTATGGTCTTTGGGTTTTTTATTTTTTAAGTTTTTTATTTGATTTTTTAATTTAATTTTAAAATATAAAAAAAAATATTAAATTCACATTTAAAAAAAATAAACACGGATCAAATTTTAAAGAGATGGGAGAAGTATTTATTTTTTCTAGGAAATATTTTTAATGATATTTAATCTCACATTCTGCTAATTAATTACTCCAATTTTTCTTTTTCTGCCTAGTAATTATAGGGCGTGTTGGAAATCATAATGCGTGAATCTAATATGCTTAGTGATATAAATGTATGGGACCAGATATGCTTCTAAGTTGAGAAATTTTTAGTGTTTTTGGTTTAATTTTTACGATTTAAAATTGATTAAATTAGTTTTGTATAAAGAAAAAAATTTTTTTTTTTTTGAGATGTAATTCATATGAGATAGTATTGTAATATGAGTATAATATAGTCACATATCGTATTTAATTCACTTAATATAATATAAATAAGTAATATAATTGATATTTTTTAATTTAAAATATATATAAGTCACGTATCCCATAAAAAACGAAAAATTGTAAATACAAGGGAGAAAATGATGACTTCCAGAGAAAGTGAGTAATGTTGACCTCAACTATAAGTCTAGAACCCAAACTAGGTGATGAGTCAATTATATACTTGTATTTTCCCATATATTTAATTAGTTATTATTATTATTTTGGGAAGAATTGATACTTGAATTGATTATATTGACAGGTTTATTCTAGAAGGAGTGTTTGGAGCAAAAGAAGGAAGTATATCAATAAAATCCCAATTCAAGAAGGAGAAGGCATATGCTCTCCTATTTATGTTCAAACTAAGAATTAGATTTGATTATTTTTATTTTACTCCTTTTCAGAATAGGATTAGGAATATTTCCTTATAAATACCCAAGCTTGGCTTAGATTTAAATACACCAGAATTCAGAATACAATTCTTCATCTAAGAGCACGGCAAGCTGGGATTTTCGGCTACCTTTGTTCTACAAACTGTTTGTTCTCTTAACTTCAATTTTAATGAAATTATTTCTATTCATTATGAGCATGAGTAACTAATTTTCTCACTAGGGTTAGACCTAAGCCTTAACATGATTATGTGATTTATCTTTTTCCTATGTTTTCGTATATGCATGCTTTGAATCTTTAATCACTGTTTAAAACTATCTTTATATCTTAATGCTTGATCACCCTTAGGATATTTAGACAAGTAATTTGATGCAATTTTATAGGAATACCCACCTAAAAATTGGGATTAGCTTCTTGTGATTAAGGATTGTAATACATCTAGGTTAAATACCATAACTAAGAGATTGCATGGTTATAAAAGATTTTCATGAACTTAAAGAATCTTGCATGTAGAATTAGATCTAAATGCCATAGACTAATCGCATGTTAGGTATACGTTTTCACTTGAATGCCCACGAGGAAAATATGCTTTCGAAAAATCTAACCTTCAAAGTTGCATGTATTGATTCATAGATTCTTTTCTAAGTCACATATGATTGTTAATGGTGAAAGTTGAACCCTAGTACTTGTTTACATTGTTTACTTAATTTTTATTCAGTCACCAAAATTATTGCGATTATTTTATTATTAATTAAAAGTGAATTCTAAAAATAAGAATTATCCATATCAGTCCCTGAGGAAATCGACCCTGCATTCAGTGCTATACTACAACAGCCCTGTACTCTTGCAGGTATTATTTGTGTGATTTTAACCCTTGTTTTACGAGGGGGAAAAATCCTATCAAGAAATTGGCGCCGCTGCCGGGGACTGTGCAGATTACTCTTATTTTAATTTACTTTTAGTTAATTATTTACTTTCATTTTTTTTTCTATACTTCACCAAATCAACATTTACGCACAGGTCTCTACTCTTGCAGGACTATCTAATTGTGCATGGTTATTGCTACACGATCTACGAACCCGATTCTAGCACAATTCGATCCTGAACCAGAAAGAACAGCAAGAAGAAGAAGACAACTACAAGCAATTAACGCAAGGTTCACACTCCAAGGCACTTTCCTTGCAGCTTTGTTCACGGAGATAGACAACATACTGCCAGCACCAATGGCATTAACAATACCTGAAGTCGGCGCACCGCTTAGCAAAAGCCTTGCAGCACGTGGGAATGGAACCCCACAATGCATCGTGTACCCCGAGGTACAGGACGGAGTCACTTTTGAGATCAGGCATCACATGCTTGAGCTTCTACCCACTTTTCATGGACTCCCAAATAGTGATCCAAACATGCACATATCTGAATTCTTGTCAGGTTGTGACAACATCATTGTTCGGGGGATTTCAAATGAGGCAATTAAGTTAAGGCTTTTTCCTTACACCTTGAAGGATAAAGCTCGGGCTTGGCTACATTCATTACCTCCAGGGAGCATAACAGCATGGGAACAGTTACAAACAAGGTTTCTAAACAAATTCTACCCATCATCCAAGACTCTTGCTTTAAAAAAAGAAATACTGGCCTTCGCCCAGAAATCTAATGAGTCGTTTCATGATACTTGGGAGAGGTACAATGACCTGTATATGCGTTGCCCCCACCATGGATTGGATTCAGACATGCAGATGAACATCTTTTATGATGGACTCAACCACATCACCAAAAGTTACGTCAACGCATCCGCAGGTGGTTCTCTCATATCCAAAACAGCTCGTGAAGCATTTGAAATATTTGAGCTAATGGCTAACGAATCTCAACAATGGACGGATGATGGCTCTCATATGAGGGGACACATCTATGATGTAGCACAAGGACATGGTACCCCTAATATTGCAGCACAAATCACCCAATTGGAAAAGAAGATCAGCAGTTTTATGCTCGCTACCGCTGCCCCAAAGACAACACAGGTTTGCGCCATATGTGAGGACCCTACACATAATGTCCTCCAATGTCCTCAGAAGGATGGGTATCCCGACCTTGTCCAAGAACAAGTAAATGGCATGAGTTCCTTCCCAAGACCCCGTAATGATGCCTACCCCAATACATATAATTCTGGATGGAAAAATAATACAAATTTTGGGTGGAATGGACAACACCAGGTCCGGTCCAATTACCAGCAGAATTATCATCAGCCACTCAACCATCAGACCCAACCGGCCGCACCACGCCAATTGAGTGTAGAAGAGCAGCTTACCAGGTTTATTGAGATCTCTACCCAAAATCAACAAAATACTCAAGCATCAATTAAAAACTTGGAGCAGCAAGTTAGCCAACTGGCCCAAGAAATTTCTGAAAGGGATAAAGGGGTTTTTCCCAGTCAACCTATACCAAACCCGAGAGGAGCCGAGCACTGTAAGATGGTAAGGACTTTACGAGGGGGAAAAAGTTATGACAATCGGGAGGCATCAAAGTCATCCCAATTAGAAAATAATACCACCGAATCACATATTGAACCTGAACCTCAGGTTGAACTATTCACCCCACAAATTAAATTTGCTCCATCCAACGTCCCTGCCTACACTCCGCCACTGCCATTCCCAGAAAGGCAGCAGCGCCGCTCAAACAAAGACCAACAGACCATTGACTTCATGCAGACATTAGCCAAGGTCCATATCAATCTACCTCTACTAGATGCTATAAAGCACATCCCTTCCTATGCAAAATTTTTGAAGGAGGTATGCGCCAATAAGAAAAAAAATTTAGACCTGGAAAAAGTGGTTTTGACAGAACAGTGTAGTGCAGCCCTTCTACACAAACTGCCACCAAAGAAAAAAGATCCGGGCAGCTTTACTATTTCCTGCACAATAGGGAATTCCGAATTTCAGCAATCTCTAATAGATCTCGGATCAAGCATCAACCTTATGCCCTACTCAATATTTAAGCGATTAGGAGCAGGACAGCTCAGGCCTACACCAATGGTTCTCCAGTTGGCTGACCGATCCCTCACTTACCCTAAGGGCATCATTGAAGATCTCATCATCAAGGTGGATAAAGTCTATCTACCCATCGATTTTGTGGTACTCGATATGGTGGAAGACAAAGAGACGCCCCTAATCCTTGGACGACCTTTCATGGCCACAGCCCGCACACTGATAGACGTAGAAGCTGGCACTCTTACATTCCGTGTGCAAGATGAAACTGTGGTATTAAACCTGTTTGACATGGCTAAAAGACCCCCTGAAATTTCAGAGTGTAGCAGAATTGAAGTTTTGGAGGAGGTAACCTGCATGGCACAAAGACAATTGCTCTTTACCGACCCTCTAGAGGCCGCACTCATTGACCCCATCCTCTGCCAAAATGAGAAAGATATTGCAGAAATTATGGTGGCCCTAGATAGCAACCGACCACCCTATCCACGGTGGCGACCTCAGATTGAAGCGCTTGGGCCCCCAAAGACGCCACAACCGCCTTCCATTGAGATAGCCCCTCAGCTGGAAAAGAAGCCCCTTCCAGCCCATCTCAAATATGCACACCTCGGTGACCAAGAAACTCTGCCCGTGATCATTGCAGCAGACCTTACTGACCTAGAGGAAGACAAGCTACTCAGAATTCTACGCAAATACAAGGAGGCAATTGGTTGGACAATAGCCGACATCAAAGGCCTTAGTCCATCAATCTGCATGCATCGTATCTTACTAGAAGAAGACAGCAAGCCTACTGTTGATGCTCAAAGGCGATTGAACCCAATCATGAAAGACGTTGTACGGAATGAGGTCCTAAAACTTCTAGACGCGGGCATTATCTACCCAATTTCAGACAGCCCATGGATAAGCCCAACACAAGTTGTTCCTAAAAAATCAGGAATCACGGTTAGTACTAACGAAAAAGGGGAACAAGTCCCTACAAGGTTAACTACGGGGTGGAGGGTGTGTATTGATTATCGCAAGCTGAATTCAGCCACACGAAATGATCACTTCCCACTCCCATTCATCGATCAGATGGTGGAACGATTAGCGGGTAAAGCATTCTATTGTTTTCTAGATGGTTATTCAGGGTACAATCAGATTCCTATTGCACCTGAGGATCAAGACAAAACTACATTCACTTGCCCATTCGGCACTTTTGCCTATCGGCGTATGCCATTTGGATTGTGTAATGCACATGCCACTTTTCAGCGATGCATGATGAGCATATTCTCGGATATGGTGGAGCGAATAATTGAAGTGTTTATGGATGACTTCTCCGTATATGGAGATTCCTTTGACCATTGTTTAGACAACCTAGCCACAGTTTTGGAAAGATGCCGAGATACCCATTTGGTATTAAACTGGGAGAAGTGCCACTTTATGGTGAAGCAAGGTATCGTGTTAGGGCACCGAATTTCAAAGCGTGGAATTGAAGTGGACAAAGCCAAAATTGACGTCATTAGCAACCTACCACCATCAACTGCGACGACGCCGTTTTGTCCACATCAATGCGACGACGCAGTTTTCTTGGCTGCTCCTCCTTGCTGTCGTTTTAAGAGCAGGGGGCACAACTCAGGTCTCTGTTTCGATCCCAGGTGCTATTCTTTCTTTCTATTTTATTTTCCTTTTATTTTTGTGTTACTTCTTTATTTTGTTTTGTTTTTCTTTCTTCTTTTCTTTCATCTTTCTTTGTCTTTTCTTCTTTTGCACCCTGGGGACATGTTGCATGATAAGTTTGGGGGTAGGAAACTATCATTTTGTTTGTCCGTTCTATAAAAAAATTTAGTAAAAATACAAAACAAAAAAATAATAATAATAAATAACAAAGATTTTTGTTTAGATTTAATTTGATTTTTCCTTCCTAAATTATTTTTAATGCACTCTATTTGCTATGATCGAAATTTGAAACTTCATAAGTGAGATTAAATATTAGAGCATGACCACCAAGAACATATAGTTGATTTTTGCACACAATTCGTACCATATTCAATTTCGCACATGCACATCAACTTATTTGTGGAAATTAAATTTGTTCAAGCATGCTAATTTTTCTTATCCTAAGATTGTGGGTTATTTAATTTGTTACCATCCAAGGTTCGAAAAAGTGAAAGCCATAAGTAAATCGGAGGTGAGTCCGAGCCCTAAAATAAGGGTGTGCATTTACCCATCAATTACATGCTAGCCTTTCCAATTCGAGTAAATAAATCTTTTGGGACATTTGTTGTCTGGTGCCCTAAAGTCATCTGATTTGGGAGTCATCGATCTAAAGCTCGTTACATGGGTTGGATAGAAAGCTTGCTTAATGTTAAATAAAATTCCATCCTTTGTTAAAAAATAAAAAAAAAAAAAAAATATATATATATATATATATGTATATATTATAATAATAATAAATAACAAAACATAAATAAATAAATAAAAATAAAAATTTCAGGCAAGAATGCTTTGGATGGTGATAAGTTAAGTGATTTTACAGTTGGTGGGTACAGATGTAATGAAAGTGAGGGACTGGTTTAACTCTTACAATTTTGTTGAGATTCACATTACACGAATATGGTTTATGGATTGCTCACCAGAATCTGGTAATCTTCTGTTTTGAAAGTGTGGATTTGCTCTCTCTTTTAGACTTGCTTATGACTTGAGAATTTTGATTTTGCTTTTATGAGTGTTGCTTTATATTCAATGGAAGGAAGGTTAAATTAAGTTTAACAAATTTTGAAAGTGTTTGTGGGTTTCATAACTGGTAAACCCTCAGGAGACACAACTCCTCCTACTAGGGACACCTAGGGGTTTAAAGGCGTGTAGTGTTTGCTCAGCACTATCGAGTTCCCTGCGAAAGTGGCATCTTATTTTTCTCAATGTTTTCTTAGTTTTGTTTTATTTACTTGAGGACAAGTAACAATTCAAGTTTGGGGGTATTTGATGAGTCAATTATATACTTGTATTTTCCCATATATTTAATTAGTTATTATTATTATTTTGGGAAGAATTGATACTTGAATTGATTATATTGACAGGTTTATTCTAGAAGGAGTGTTTGGAGCAAAAGAAGGAAGTATATCAATAAAATCCCAATTCAAGAAGGAGAAGGCATATGCTCTCCTATTTATGTTCAAACTAAGAATTAGATTTGATTATTTTTATTTTACTCCTTTTCAGAATAGGATTAGGAATATTTCCTTATAAATACCCAAGCTTGGCTTAGATTTAAATACACCAGAATTCAGAATACAATTCTTCATCTAAGAGCACGGCAAGCTGGGATTTTCGGCTACCTTTGTTCTACAAACTGTTTGTTCTCTTAACTTCAATTTTAATGAAATTATTTCTATTCATTATGAGCATGAGTAACTAATTTTCTCACTAGGGTTAGACCTAAGCCTTAACATGATTATGTGATTTATCTTTTTCCTATGTTTTCGTATATGCATGCTTTGAATCTTTAATCACTGTTTAAAACTATCTTTATATCTTAATGCTTGATCACCCTTAGGATATTTAGACAAGTAATTTGATGCAATTTTATAGGAATACCCACCTAAAAATTGGGATTAGCTTCTTGTGATTAAGGATTGTAATACATCTAGGTTAAATACCATAACTAAGAGATTGCATGGTTATAAAAGATTTTCATGAACTTAATGAATCTTGCATGTAGAATTAGATCTAAATGCCATAGACTAATCGCATGTTAGGTATACGTTTTCACTTGAATGCCCACGAGGAAAATATGCTTTCGAAAAATCTAACCTTCAAAGTTGCATGTATTGATTCATAGATTCTTTTCTAAGTCACATATGATTGTTAATGGTGAAAGTTGAACCCTAGTACTTGTTTACATTGTTTACTTAATTTTTATTCAGTCACCAAAATTATTGCGATTATTTTATTATTAATTAAAAGTGAATTCTAAAAATAAGAATTATCCATATCAGTCCCTGAGGAAATCGACCCTGCATTCAGTGCTATACTACAACAGCCCTGTACTCTTGCAGGTATTATTTGTGTGATTTTAACCCTTGTTTTACGAGGGGGAAAAATCCTATCACTAGGCATGTAGCATCTGTAATCTTTTGAAAACAAAAGAAAATGCCAACAAAATTTATTTTACCATTTGATAATTGATAGATTATAATTTTTTGATATAATGATGTTAGGAGAGGGGGAGTATATTGTACAAATTGTATATCGACATCGCTCTTTATTAGAGTCAAACCTAAAATCTCTTATTACACAACGAATATAAAGAAATACTACTAGATTATAGTATTAAGTGACATCATATATAGAAATTGTAACCTAATCTACAATTCAACTAAGCGATTTTTGTGTTTTTCGTTTGCAATAAAGATAATTGAGTTTATTTTTCCATTTATTTTCGTTTTTGAGCTAACTTGTTTAGTTTGGATGAGAGAAAAAAAAAACTTGAAATTTGGAAAAAATGAGAATTTTTAAAATTTTCATGAACCATTTTTTTTAAAATACAAAACAAACAATTAAAACAAAAAAGAGCCCCTAGGGCAACCACAACCAAATATATCAAATTTCCAAACTTCAGTCACCTCCAAGGGAATAGACCTAGACCACATTTAATCCATATTAGCTTGATGCACAATAACAACCAAAGCATCCGCTACAAAGTTCACTTCACGAAACACATGGTTGAAATGAATGTCTTGAAAACTTCTCTTTCATCTTTTGACATTGGAGAAGATTTGCAGCACCTCTACGGTGGTTTAAGCATACCATTAACTGCATCAATAATAATCTTATAATCTCCTTCCACAATAACTTTGTGACATCCAAGATCATTAGTCGCCCTTAAGCCTTCAAGAAGAGCCATCCTTTCAGCAACAAGACATTTAGTGAAGTCTAGACTATTGGCTCCTGAAAGCAGAGGAAGGCCCAAACTATCTCAACGATAAACCGTAGCAGCAATTCTACATGAAGTAATGGAAGCATCAAAATTTAACTTACACCAACCCTCATTAGAACGGGACCATTTAATGGATTCCTCTTTCACCACCAAAGAATTTGACGGTGCATTTACCTGAAGTAGTTGGAACTCACAGTGTGAGCCATGTTAAGAACCCTTCTAGGATGAGGAACTTCATTAGAGAAGATGGCTTTGTTCCTGGCCTTCCAGATTGTCATTTTTAAAATTTCACCTTGATAACCATTATTTATGTATAAACAATAAATTACGCAATTAAAATTTATTTTACTTTTATATTCTTCAAATAATAAATTTTATGAATTTTAGAAAATTAACTTGTGTTAATTTTAATTTTTTTATTTTATAATTCTACAATTTCTCATCCTAAGCTTGTAATTGTCGTTTATATATTTTTACCTACGTGTGCTTGGTCTATCTTTTAACATTTTATTATGGATTGGAGAAGGCCAACTTGATCATCTAAATATGTTTTATCTTTTTTAATTTAAACTGGACATTCACATGTTGCAGTTTAGTGTTATATATAGAACTTCTATCTTCACTTATATTTTATTTCGATATATATATATATATATACATATATTATAAATAAATAAAAGGCTAAATCGTCACCGAAGGTTATATTATACCAAGCGGGTTGATTTTTTTTTTTTTGGGTCAAACGGGTTAATATTCATTTCATAGAAAAGTCCAAAAATACAAGCATCACTAATAAACCTAATTTAAAAAACAAACAAGCACAAAATAAAATAAAAAATAAAAAAAATCGAAAACAAATTTAGCCCATAACTTAACTAAAGCCCACAACATTAACAAAATCAAATAAACCCTAGGGCCGGAGGGGGGGGGGCGGTGGGGGGTGAGGTTTTATAGAGAGATGTTGGAGAGTTTCGATGAAGGAGAAAGTAAATCCAAGAATACAACTTATTTCGGAATTGCTACATAAAATCAGAGACGGATCTCACTACAGACGCTTACTTGTGAAATTGACATGATTGGAGTCACAATATTACACATTCATGATCGGATCAATCACACTTAATAATTTAAAATTTAACAGTGTCAAAAATAACCAAGCAAACGGTAGAATAATTGACCAAATACGTAACGGGGAGATCAAGTCATGGTTTGAACTTTGAACCATTAAGTGCCTTCTATTTTTTTGTGAAGACTCCGTTCCCGCATAATATACTCCATCAGATTCATAATTGAATTTCAACCGACAACGATGGCGCTTCATCCATCTTCTTCTTCTCCTCCCATGTTTCAATCAAATCAACAACTTGTATTAAACCATGATTTCCACGTGGAGAATTGTTAAATTCATTATATACAAGGTTTTGGCAGTCTAATTTATAAAGAAAAATAATTAATATATAATGAGATTATACTTGTTAGTGTGGGATTTTACCCCACTTGGACAGAGCCTAAGTTTATTATTACAAAGCTCACAAGCTAAATGAGCCGTAAGCCTTTGTCTATTTAAGAGGAATTATCCCTCGCATTTAAGACAAGCCAATCATTTTCTTATTATTTCTCTCAATGACTCAAAGCCAATATAAATGTAACAAATACATTATTAATAATCATATCATGAACGTTGGTCCCTTAGACGAAGCCCAATGTAAAATGAACTACGTACATGCTTGTATGTTTAGAATGTGTGCGTAGTCTTCACAATTTTGTAATTTGTGCCATTTTCAACATCAACAATACCATAACTACAAAGCATGAATAAGGGAAGACTAGCCTACCTCTTTGGGAAAGCCAAAATTGTCTTCTCACATGAATAAGGGAAGACTAGCCTACCACTTTGGCAAAAGCCAAAATTGTCTTCTCATTCTTCACAACAAGACCACATTTATATATTGTAGTTTTTTTTTTTCCATGCATTTATATTATTGTATTGAATATTACCTTTCATATAATTTCATGGCAAAAAGCCAAAGACTACTACCATTTCTTCTTATTTTAATAATATATGGTATTTGTACGGTATGCTGCCTAACCTTGAATATTATGCAATGTATATTTTAATATAAGCCATAATATGGTTAACCACAACAGGTTGGCCCAGTGAATAGGGCGTTCTCAGGGCCAGTATGTTCCCGGTTAGTTCTGGGTTCGATTCCCCTTGGATTATATCCTGATTATAGTCAGGGGTGCGCTGCAACGCGTGTGCGAGTCTTCCCGGCCCCCAGCGCATATTAGTCCTTGGTTGTCAGCAACGCATGTGTGAGTCTTCCCAGCCCCCGGCGCATATTAGTCTTTGGTCGGCTTTGGGATACTGCGTGTCAATAATATGGTTGACGCTTAGTGTTATGACATAATGATATTCTTCTTCACACGTTATAATAATATGGTTGACGCTTAGTGTTATGACATAATGATATTCTTCTTCACACGTTATGTGGGAGGTCTTAAATTCGACTCTCGTGAGCGAGGTCGATACCCAATATTTATATATTGTAATTCCCCTTCTCCAATATTATTGTATCCAAAAAAAAAAACAATGGTATGACTACGCAACATTCCATTACTTCATAATATATTGGATAATATTTATTTTCCAAAATCACAAAGTGCTTTTTCATTGTGAAGAAAATTTAAATATACCTCTCTTTTCTTTTTCAGCTTTTTAAGTTACTTTTAAAATTCATTTTTTCATTGTGAAAAATTGAATTATGCGATTTACAATATAATTTAATATTTTATAAAAATATAAGTAGAGGGGTTGATGGCTAGGCCCAACTCAAGTCATGGGCTTACAGACAGTATTTATTCGTACTGGCCCACCAAGCTTTGTGTTATGGACCACTCATAAAAGACGTGGGACATGAACCGGCCCAAGTCAATCCCTGATTAGTCTGTCAGAAAACGGCGCGTTTCGGTCTCTGGTTCCCGGGTTTTTCCTTTGAAACACTGCAGTGTAGTGTTGACACTTGACACTCTAAAGCTTTCACCTCTGCAATGGAGGACCTCGTGCTCCTCGCGTGCGATCACACTCTCAAACTTCCAACAATTTCAGCCAACGAACCTCTCTCTCTTGAAGCCCTATCTTCCCTGAGATTCCTTATCCTCCATCCCTCAACTCCCGCGCCCACAATCAGTTCCATCCTCGAAACCCTAACTCGCTCTCTTCAACTCAGTCGCGATCCGCTCGCCATCCACCACACTCTAAAGCTCCTCTCTGACCTGGCCTCGCAACAACCTGACCTCTCAGGCCTCGTATTCGACTCGATTCGTTCCCACTCTCTCCTCTCCACCGAGTCGACCCGCGTCGCCGCCGATTCACTTGACGCACTAGCTTCTATCGCGGAGGGAAACCGAGCTCTAGTGCCTGGAATTGAAGAATTGGACGATCGGTTGTTCCCGGCGCTATGTTTCAGCTCATCTCGCTCCGTACGGCCATGGCTTCTCAGAAATGCCGAGAGGTTCGGTGTACAGCCTCACTTGTTATTCACTCTGTTTCTAGGGTTTACGAAAGATCCATATCCGTACGCGAGGAAAGCGGCGTTGGACGGCCTCGTTGGTTTGAGTAAGAACGGCATTATCAAGGACGCTGAGATGATCGAAGGGTGCTACTTCCGAGCCGTTGAGCTTCTAAATGACATGGAAGATTGCGTTAGATCGTCTGCAGTTCGCACGGTGAGCTTTTGTTCATCACATTGGCATCTCTCTGCTCAATTTTAACTTCGTGAGCTAACTTGCTTAGATATTTGTACATCATGAACGAACACACAGGTTTGTGCTTGGGGTCTAATGCTGTTGGCCTGCAATTCGGCGATGAAAGCTTATTGGTCGGATGAAGTATTTGTCAAAGTAATTTCCTCTCCCCAATCCCATTATCTGTTTTACCCTTAATTGAATATTTGATTGAAACCATTTAATTGATTCTTCTTCAATCTTGGTATAGTTTCAATGAAATTTAGCTTTGGGGCAGTCATCAAGTTTTAAATTTCTTCCTTTAGTTTCCGTCCAAATAGTCTGACTAATCTGTCGCGGTCAAATTTTGTCTAGGAGATCATTAAGGAAATCGCCACCCTTAACCCTGCATTTTTTAATGGTAGGACATTCTCTTCCTATCATTCTGTTTCAATTAGAGTCAGAGGATTTTGTTTATAAAGCATCATGTAGAGTTTCTACCCTCATATCTCATGGATTGCTTTTGCTTGTAGCTTTGTTCAACGGTGAGAGACATGAGCATGGAGGTTAGGGTTGAAGCTTTTTGTGCCCTTGGGAAGATAGAGATGGTATCTGAAGATATTCTTTTGCAAACCCTGTCAAAGAAAATCCTGGTAAGCATGAAAGGAAAGAAACATGTTGCTCAGTGCTCTGATGAACAAGTAGAAATATCAGGGTCAAGCGTCGCTGGAGCTTTCATGCATGGACTTGAGGATGAATTCCATGAGGTAACTTTTGCTGACTCTGTTGTGCAAGAAGTTTTTACATGCATGCTTTCTAATTAAACACCGACAAATTTGAAGGTGCGAAAAGCTGCATGTCATTCTTTGCGTACGCTGACTATGCTCTCTGCCAAGTTTGCTAAGCAAGCCTTAACCTTACTGATGGATGTACTGAATGATGACTCGGTACTTGTTCGGTTACAAGCTATTGAAACCATGCATCAAATGGTAATCTTTGATCGTCTGGCAGTGCAAGAAACACATATGCATATGGTATGTTCTGGAATCTGCAAGTCCATTGTTAATCATCTAACTATGAGCACAAAGCCCATCTTTTCTGTGAGGTTGCGCAAGGCAGTTAAGCAGTCTCTTTATTGGATGTTCCCAGTGTCTAGATCAAATTGAATAAATAAAATGTAACCTGACATACTTAAATCCTGAGAATGACTTCCAGTTTCAGGTTTAATTGCTATATACAGTAAATACTTTGTACCAGGTAACTTTGCGAAATGAATTAAGTACATACTTTCCTGATATTGTTTTGTTATTTGATTTTGCAGTTTCTTGGTACACTGGTTGACAATGATACCCTCATAAGATCTTCAGCAAGGAAAATACTTACATTGGTGAAGCTGCCAGCGTTAAAGTTGTTTAGGTCAACCATTAATGCCATTCTAGAAAGTTTGGAAATATATCCACAGGTTAGCATTTCATTATTTCGTTGATCAAGTTTCAAATCTTCTCTTTGAAGGTAAAATGATGGTGAGAATTTGGTCATTTAAATCATGATATTTCTAGGACACTCATATAAGAATATTCATAATTTGTTCTGTCATTGTTTCTCTTACTTCAATTCATTCAAATTGCTTGTTTCCAGGATGAAGCAGAAGCATTATCTGTTCTGTTTCATATTGGACGGAATCATGGGAAGTTTGTGGTACGCATAATTGAGGAAGTTTGTCCACAGGTTAGCATGCCTTCATTTTTGTCGCATGATCATTAATAATATAGATAAATACCACTAACCAACTTCCTGGCCAGCCTGGGCGGTTCCCAAATATGAAATTCAATCCTGGTCAGCGACACTAAAAAGTGTTGCGGACTTGCAAATATAATGGTGCATGACATGAAGCAAGATTTATCATACAATAGTTTGTGAGGTGAATGCAAAATTAACCTCGTTTACATAAAGCTTTTATTATGGCACTATGGTCAGAATATAGATAAAAGATACTTGAAACTTTGAAATTATGGCAGAACAGCTCCAAATAATATATGGAGTCATACTTTTGTTTGCTTAGTTTGTTTCTGTACAGCTTTAGGATGTTTCTTATATCTAGAAATGGCTAGGAACTCTCATTTTTGTTTCTTTTTCTTTACTTGGTTCCCATTTGTGTTTTCAGTTGTAATTTCTATAGGAAAAGTTGATAATTATTGTTCCCTTTTTTTTCTACCTTTTCTATCAGATGGAGCCAATATCGTTGGGCTTTGATAGTGTGAGAGTGGCTGGCTTGCTAGTTCTGGCCATATCAGCTCCACTTTCACATGAAAGTGATATCAATATTGCACCTACAATATTTTCCTATGCAGTTACATACCTGGGAAGGATTTCTCATGCTTTGAGTGACATTATGAATCAAAGTAGCCTTTTGGATTATTTGTCTCTGTGCAGTAGATCCTCAGGGCCATATGCCGTAGAGTTCAACTTCAAAGTGGGAGAGCCATGCTTACCTGCACTAAATGGTAATGGTTCAACCTATACTAGTAATGAGATAGTTGGCTCCGTTGCAATGCCATTGCCCCCAAAGAGAGGTGGAACCTCTGAAACTTTGTCTCCAACAATAGAGGAGCCAAGGGAGGTTGGAACTTCTCTTGTAGAGTACAAGCTAGAGGTGCATGATGAAGTGACCAACTCAATGAATGCTATTCTTGTAAAGGTGAAGGATATCTGGCCACTTTTACAATCGGGATTCACAAATGAAGTACTGAGGACACTGAGGTAGTACCATTATTTTCTGTCATTATCCATTTGCATAATATGTTTTCTCTAAATCAGGAAAGACAAGAAAACCTAACTTTCAATACAATGAGCTTTTAATTTAACCTTGCATACACCGGAAAGATATGCATGCTTTGAGATTATGCATCTATTGGGGAGATTGAATTGGTTAATGGAATGTCTAATTAATTGAATCATAATGTGCAAGTATGCTTATATTAATCCTTATAAATGGCCATAAGTTTGGGTCATGCTTGATATTCTCATAACTTCTTTAACTGTTTCATGTGTGTTATTGGTTGCCATATATGTTAAAACTTCTTGATTTTACTTTGTCTATCTTCCATATGTTCATTTGTTTTTATGAAATGGCCTCTTGCAGAAGTTGCAAGGAAGAGTTGACAGCCTTCACTTCTGACTCGCTTGCATCTGCTGGTGTTTTTTCCTTTACAAAGCAATATGTCAAGATAATGACACTGCTTACAAAGGCATGGCTGAACTTCCCGCCTTCATTGCATTTTCCTTCTTGTGGAACGGGTGATTCAGACTTTGTATTGGAAAAGCTGGACACGAGGCTTAGAGATCTGAAGAATACGTTTATAGGATTTTCTAAAGACCAAGATTTGCATATCTTAGAGCTGATACTTGTGACTTGTTTGCTCAGATTGTCTAAAGTCAAAATTTGCTGCCATCTGGGTACCTTGAGAAGGCTCTCTAGAACGATGTCACGGGTGGAATCTCTCCTGACAGATGAGTCTACTGAACCATCCAGGTTTAAAATTGAAGTTGCAAAATTATCATCCGAAATCGGTACATCTCTCAATACATCTTGCAATCCCCATCTTTTTCGAAGTGCACTGGAAAGCTTCTCCCTCAAGCTGCTCGTGTTGTATGGCGGACTCAAGCACACAACGGCAGAGTTGGCTATACCTGACAACGACCATGAAAATCCTCTTCGGTTTGTCGCAGGTCTGCCCGTTGGCATCCCCTGCCATATCACTCTTCACAACATTTCAGCTGAAAGTAAGTTGTGGCTAAAAATGACTGTCAACGAAAATGACGAGTCGACTCAGTTTGTCTTCTTGGATTTAAACCATTTCGGAGGCTCCGACAACGTCAGAATATTTACTTTTACTGCACCCTTTTACAAAACCGCGAAAGCATTTTCTTTTACAGTCCGAGTCTGTATTTGTATGGAATGTTTGTACGAGGATGTCTCCTCTGTCAAACGTTGGGGACCAAGACGTGAGCTAACACATCTCTGCCGAGAAAAGGATGTTTTTCTTTCTATGATTAAATAAAGGTTTAGAGAGCTTTATTTATTAGGTAAATTGCTCCCCAAGCAACATGTTTCTTTGAACATCCAGATTATCCCATGACATAAGTTTTGTTTTCCAACTAACGGAATTGGTTGACCAAAATACTTTCAGCTCCGAACTTGACATGAACAGCATGCAACATTACAGGATCAGGTTGAATACGCAACGGCGGCCATGAAGCACCGGTTACCGATGGCCTTGGGAACCGTTTCCTGCCAGCCTTGGCCCTCCTTGTAGCATTCAACCTAGGATTGTGTACAGCCGTTAAATTACACACGAAATTGTTGTGCAAATATGATGGAAATTGGAAAGCATGAGCATGAGAAATTGAGAAGATGTGACTTACTGTGTTTGCTACGGTGTCCCCTGCTCTAACACCTCCAATTACATATATGGCGTCCTTGACAACGGCAGCCGCGGAATATCCCCTAGCGTAATGCAGTGGTTCCCCCGGCATCCATGACCCCATCCGCGGATCAAGGGTTTCCACACTTGCGACCATTCTACTTCCATCAAAACCACCGATAGCATACCTACAACAAGTAAAATGTCCATAATAAACACCAAATTCAACTAGGGAAATTGAAGCCTAATTACTAGTTTAGCACTCAATCTTAAACTCAATGGTCATCAGGAGAGCATGTCTGAGATGTTGATGAACATATCAGAGAAATGTACTTACAGTTTTTCATTCAAAGCAACCAACGAGTGACAGCCCCTCACGGAAATCATAGGTGCCATTTTGGTCCAACTGTGTTCTCTGGAGTCAAATCTCTCGACAGTGCTGAGATACGAGCATTTGAAGGCGACCAGTTAATTGAATGTTCACATATATGAGCATTGAGTGCAGATACCAATTTCTACCTACAGAAAAAAAACTAGACAAAAAGGAAAAGAGATTTGATATCTTACTTCAAATAACCATTCCCATCATATCCACCAGTGGCATAAAGAATGCCATTGAGTTCTGCAGCGGCAAGAGAGAAACGCTGGAACAATAAAAGCAGCACAAAGAGTGAACCTTTTGAGTTATGCCTCAAGGAAAGCAATATGTGGAAGAAGAAAATATTGTACCTTTTGTAACATGGACTGTGTACGAATCCATCGTCCAATATCTAAATCGAGCATCTCAACATCTCCAAAGCACTCAACGCCATTTCCGCCACCCATTGCAAAGATTTTGTTATTTGCAGTGGCTGCAGCTAAGCTGCCCTTTTTCTCTCTCAAAGAAGGGCACAACTTCCACTCATCAGTTGAAGGGCAGTATGATTCAACTTCATAGAAAGACCAATAATATGTCAGGAAAGCATTTATTTGAGTAAGAAGCAAATTGATCAAGAGGTAATACGGTGATACCTGTATCATACCACGCACTGTCATGGCCACCACCAAGAACGTAAACATCACTATTTAATATTGCAACGGAGGTATATGTACGAAGTGAGCTCATTGGTTTAAGAGATTTTTTCATATCCTTGGAAGGATAATAAGCATCCAAAGACAACAACCATGACACACTGTCAAATCCTCCAACTAGATACATTGACTCATAAGGATCAAGATGCGACGTATCACTTGTTAACATAACCTTCTCGTCAATATCTTCCATGGAAGGTGTAGACTCAGGTTCCAATTTTATCCAATCTTTTAAGTGTACAATTTCCATCTCTGCCTGCTCCTGAAATGTCAGTACAGAACTCCAAAGTAAGAAGAAATAAGGAATAGATTAATGAAGTTAATTATGCACCATTAACTATATAGATAGTTCATGGGTTCTGACTGAAATAGTTATCTAAGGAAGACCTTTCTTAATGAATATCATAAATTTGCAAGACCTTTCTTCGCCTCTTGGCTAACAGAAAGAAGAAAACAACTACCATAGGCCACTTTCAATTATCATTGATTTAACAGTTCCATGCTTAGACTTTGATGTGAAACCAAACCCTTCCCTAGAGTATTTTAGTCTAACTTTTCTGTCGTAGAAAAAATACAATCTCAAATTATTTTATTCACGAATGAAGTAACTTATTTGGCTAGGATACCAATACAACAGGAGAGCCAAAAATCACTGTCAAAAACTGCACAAAACTTAAAACAACATTACGAAAACAAAAGGCAAATACTTAAACTCCAACTCTGTTATGAGTCTGCTCCAGCAAGCAAAAGTTAACCAATGAGCTATGTCATCCAAACACTACTTTTATTTGCATTTCTATCCGGAAACCTCTTAATTTGCAGATTGAGGCAGAAACTAACAAGGCCAAACAAAAAGCATTTGAATGCATTTATCATTATGTTTTGTATTTTTTTATTTAGATAATCACTATAATAATTGGTTCATTAACAAATGGAAACAATAGCTAGGAATGATAACATAAATTGGAACTAAACCCTTGTTCGTGATCAATGCAAGCAGTAAGTCCGAAGAAAGAAAAAAATTTACTACTTAAATGCCATGGATCAATTCAGTATCAATGAAGAGAAACTGCAACCTTAATGCCTGCTACTAAATGTTGCTTGGATGGCTTAGCAAAAGAAATAAAATAAACAGAAATATGCCAATGCTTAACAAATATAGCATTGTATTGAGTACCAGCTTATGCTCCAAATAACCAATCTTATTAGATTGTTCTGCCTTGAAAGCCTTTAGCTCCTCCACCTCTCGAATCAACTGATACAAACATAATAACACATAAGAAAATGCTTGTAATTAATACAAAAACTAACAGGTATACCTAACATTAGACTTTATAATTTATGGACAACTAACTTGATAATTTACCTTCGCCATGATTTCCTGATGCTCGGACAAGGATTGAGGACTCTCTCCAATCTTATCCTCAAACATGGAGTGAGAACTTTCTGCCCGCTTCTCCTGTAAACCCAATTGTTGTCTTTGATTCTGATTGTCCTCTGATGTCATTTCATTTAAGACTGCACAAACGTCAATATTTCCTGACATAGGCATGTCTTGACCTTCACTCTTAAGATTACATTGAAGTGCTAACTCTTTCAGTTTCATGTATATAAGTTCGTGCTCCTTTTTTTCAGCCTCTTTCACATCTAATTGGGATTTGGATGAATCATAGCTTTCAAATGACACAGTAGAATCTAAATTTAGACTTGATTTGTTCAAATGATCAGCCTTGGAATTAAGTGGTTCAGGCCCCTCAGGTTCTTCAATTGTGTCACATGAGGGAAGAGCTTGAAAGGTAGTTCTCCAATTCATTTTCCTTGGTACAGACGTACTGGGAACAACTGCTGATGCAAACTTAGATACCAGCTTACCTGTTTGAGCGTGATCAAGCTCAAACCAGAAATGATACTGAGTGTAGTAGTTGTCAGCAATTATCTCTTTAAACAGATTTTCGGGTAGAGGTTGGCACTGCAGCTTGACATGAATCTGAACCTAAATGTAGAAAACAGAAGATATCAGTATAAAAGACTTTCTTGACTAATACCCTGTTTGCCTCAGATGAAATTATAACTCAGGAAACTACACCAACTATGAGAAACTTATTTAATACCTGTGCAGGAAATTGTGTTCTCTCTGAACCATCAATGGTCCATCCATATGGATTGATATTTATTTGGCCATGGCTAGCAGCTTCATAGATTCCATGAAGTTTCCTATCAGAATAGTTGAAGAGAAACAGTGGCAAGCCAGGAGAAATATTCTTTACATACGCAAAGTGTGGAGCTGGTAAGCCTGAAAGAATGTTGAATTTATCTCATGAGTTTGATCCCAAACTAAAACTAAACCAAGAAATCAGTGTACAACTACAGTAAAGCAACAGGATAAGGATTAACTAGTGCACTTAAGTTCAATTCCAAGCATCACTAATACTTTACCAAAATAAAAATGAAAACAGGAAATCCAAAAATTAAGAACAAAACATGTTTTCAGGAAACTGACCGAAGAGTTGTTTGGATAGACATTCTTTGATTGTAATGTCTTTGCACCCAAATACGACTCCACCAAGGTGAATCTTATTCAAGTTTCTCATGGATGAAGAATAATTTGTCAGATCCTGATAGGAAGATGCATAAAAGGTCTGTCTTTCCCTTCCGGCTCCCATTTTCAAATCCAAACAGGATGAATCTATATTATAAACCTGAATGAGAAACAAAGATCATGTCCGATAGACAGAATCATATGTGATAAAATTCAGGATAACAACAAATGAATGAAACAAGATTGGGGGGAGGGGGTAGGGATGGGTGTGATCAGCCCAAGAGGAACATCAAATGCATCAGAAATAAGCCAAAGTTTCACAAGAGTTGTGAAGCAACCACATGATACAACAACCACTATGCGTTACTTTCTGATTTGTTTCAACCGCATGGCTGAAACCCTGACAGAGCAATGCCGCGTGGAGATACAAGGCCTATACGTTACTTCCTGAGTACTAGTTCTTAATCCTCTTATAGTATTTTTCTTCTAAAAAAATTATGTATTTACTAAAGCACAAAGCCAAAATCTGAAATACAATGCATATTGAGAGACATCAAGGCCTATACGCAATTTGAATTCCTTTTTCTTTTTATGACAATTCATGGCTTTAAGCACTATAATGGGTAAGAAAAGAAAATCAATCTCATCATTAGTTTCTTTATCAAGCATAGAATGGTCAAATATGAATTACACGAATATAACGGAAGGCCCCCAAAACAAGAATAAAAGTTTGCAAATTGAGAGGTAACATAAAACAGCCTCCGTGGGGAAAGAAATGCATACTGCAAAAATAAAATGTGCATTTATCATTCCCTTATATAGTTGATAAACCAGTTAATAAGGCTCAAGAGTCAAGATAACCTGAGGTTGAATTCTTAGTTAATTTTGACATAAGAAGAACATGCTTCATACACCTGGTGTGCATATACATTATGTCATGCAATTTCGATCAACAATGTTAGAGATCTCACCAATAATAAGCTCTTTGTTATACCCTTCATAAGTACAATTCAAAACAAGTTTAACTGGGAACCTTACTGAAAATAATGCTTATATTGGGTTTGAGTACCATCACCAAATCACACTACAGGACACTATTATGATGCAGGCATTTATACTAGCTATAAAAATTTTAAAAAATCAAAAGAAATAAACTCTTTCTTGAATTACATAATCCCAGGAAGGTCACATTATAATTATACATCATCAAACGGAAATTCAAAGAAATACATATAACGCATGGAATCAAAGCAGTAAATAAATATTCACGATTGTAGAGAAAACCCATTATCTTTTTCTGTGCAGTGAGCAAACGCAGCAAATACAAACAAACAAAACTAAAAGAAATAAGCATTCACAATTTCAGAACGCCAAAACACAAATAAATTAGCCATTTTCGAAAGTTTTTTATGAAGAATAAAAGATATGGACAAACCGCTTTTACCGTTTATATGAATAAGCAGAAAGTTTCTACCTTTGATCAAGCCAGGCTCGTCATAACAGTTTCTTGCATTAGAACCCTAAGAATCCATGAAACTCTTCTACTAACTAACAAAACCCAGCTCGTCTTCTTCATCAAAGCATACGATTCAGACAGCCAATTCATTTTCTATCTCTTTCTTTGCATCAAGAGAACAAGGAGAGAATCAAATGAGGCAGAGATAGAGCCGTACCGTACTGTGATGGCTCTTAGTCTGAGGAGGGTTTATGAGGAACGAACACACTTTGCCGAGAAAAGAAAGGGGAGAGCGCGAAATGGGGCAAGTTGAGCTTGTTTATAAAAAGCAAATAGTAGAAATGTAAATGAGCCAACTAAACCCCTGGCGCACGTTAGTGTGTAGAGGGCTTCAATAATCAATATAGCAAATAATTGGAATTCGTAGTTTCTGTGTGTTTACTTTACAGAGCAATTGGAATAGATATGTCAAATCAATTTATGTACTAATTATGATTTAGGTTAATAGATGGAAAATTATATATATATATATATATATATATTCTGTGTAGCATTATTTGCTTTTTAAAGTGCGGCACATGTGCCATTATTAGACTATTAGTAATTCGGAGTTGTTTTTGACAATTCATAAATTAATTATTACATTTTATTTTTTTATTTTAATATTTTCTTATTATTTCATGAATCAAACTTTCAAATTAATTCATCTTCCTTTTGAATTTAATATATTTTATTTTTATTTCTTTTGTTTATATAAAATATTTAGACTTCTTTTTTTTCTCGAAAAACCCTATCCTCCCGCTTTCTATTTTCACAATTATGAGTACTATGTTTCTGCTATTAAAGTATAATGGTAGTTCTAGGTTGCTTGATTTTTTTTTTTTGTTAGAAAGTTACTTGAATTATATGGACACTTCACGAACCCAGGATTTGAACATGGGGTGAGCTAAGTTTTAATGTGGAATTTTAGCAAAACTCGACGGTACGAGTAAATTTCATTAATAAGAAGGAAAAAAAGATTCACCTAGTTAGGGGGACGTAATGAGTCTTACCCCTCAAAAGGCATACTCTACATAAAAAGTTAAAGAAAAAACAATAAACTCAAAAATTTGTTGCAATATGATAGAAAAATGCATAGGCGGTAGTAATTAAATAGTAATGTTTGGTGATAGTTTATTATTAGGCTATTAAATTATTGTGAATTTTTAAATTTTTATAAAATAAAGTAAATTAAGATATAAGGGGTAAGTTTGGGAAGTTTGATTCTTGAAAAAAATAAGAAAGTATTAAAGTAAAAAAACGGAATGAAGTAAGTAATTTGTAGAGTGTCAAAATTGGCTCTTTTAATAATTTAGTATTACATTACAATTGGTTGATTTGTATTCTTATCTATTATATATTGTGTTGTGATAAAGTTTGGATTTGATATTAATAAAAAAATAATAGCGGTATTGAATGTATAGTATATATTTTTGCAAGAATCATTTGAATTTGATATTAATAAAAGAATATGGTCCATAAAAGGCCAAAGTAGTATGATGATGATGATGAAAACAACAGTGGGACTAAATAAGATCTAAATGTTCCCCCTTACCAAAAACATATGATCCATGTAAGGCCAAAGTAGTATCATGTTGAGCATAATAATTGTTACAAGACAAAAACAAAACAAAAAAAAAGGAAATGAAAAGTTGGCAGCCCTTGTGGGTTTAAATATATATAATTTCTGCACTTTAATTTAAAATTCTCTTTAATAATTAGATTAAATTATAATAATAATAAAATATCGTTCGTCTAATCAAAATATATCTAAAGAAGAATTGATATTCATAATGCTCCATTTATTATTATAGACCAAACTATAATTAGTGTAACATAAGCTCCATTTATGCACGCTTAAAATTGCAGGTAGATTCGCATTCACAAGGTAAACTATTTAGTGAGGAACAAACACAGGAGGAATTCCATGATAGAAATTATTTAGTGAGAGATCTCAAAGTTTGATTTTCGTAAAAGTATATTGTCAATATCTAATTTATATATTCATTTCTTTAAATATGGTTGGATAAAAAACAATAATTAAGCATGAAGTGAGGGTTAATAGTTTGGAGATTTGGTCCAAATAGATGTTTTATTGCAAGTAGCAAAATAAAGCTCTAATTTTCGAATTCGGACATTTGACATTTGACATTTGACTGAGATGAATAAAATTTGGTTTTTATATTTTAGAGATCTTTTAATTCACATAATGGATCAATTATAGGTATCAAAATCACATAAATATGCATTTTGCTCGTTATAAATGAAAATTGAATATCATACATAATAAATAAGTTTTAATTCATGTCTAATCCTTCCCAAATACCCTAACTTTTATGAACTACCAAATATAATTCAATTATCACCCACCAAAAGAGGACAAAATCAATGGGGACAGAGTTGGCCGCTTACCCATTTCGATAACTAGTGATATTCATCTCCTCATATTATGTGGGAGGTCTCGAGCTCAATCGATAATCAATGGCGGAGCCAGGAATTTTTATAGCACTGGGCTATAAATTTTTGTTGGGAGTCTATTATGTGTGGTTAATTAAAAGTAGGTTTATTTTGGACTTTATTAACTTAAATTGGGCTAATTTTAATTGAATAGGGTGTGCTACCTTCTAAAAAATTAGTAATTTTCATTAAAATAAACAATAAAACATGTAATTTTTTGTAACTCACACTGGGGCTGGAGCACATCCTATCTCAAGGGTGGCTCCGTCCTTGTCGATAACCAATGTATATAATATAATTCGCTCCTCCCATATTAATGTAGAAGAAAAAAAAAACAAGTGAGCGACGGGTTACAGAATGTGTTCCATAGGGCACAGGTGACAGGTCCTATCACCTGAGAAATCCATACTCGTATGTTTTGGCCATATGCAAAAAGCAAGCAGACTAAATACTCTAACAAATTTTGCAAGTAGAAGAAATGAGAAACATAAGTGGCAGATTGGGAAAATATATTCTAGTTCATTCCTCATCACATTTGAATTTACAAGACACAGTAAATGTACCATAACGCATTTGCAGCATGGAAAAAGCTCATCCAAGATTAAAAAGTTGATTCAGGGATTAATACAAATTTGAAACTTCGGTGGCATGTACGCTTCATATGCCTTCAGACTCCAGACCTCTTCTTCCCTTGCTAGCCTGCCATTTCTAGTGAAACATGCAACTTAAGGTGTAGTAGACTCAAATTCAACCTTCATACCACACTTTCAAGCGTTGAATTTCCATCTCTGCACTCTTCTGAAATGCCGGTATAGAAATCCAAAGTAGAAATAACAAATAAGATCAATGAAATCGATCACGCACCATCAACTACAGACAGCCAGTATAAGGGCAGAGCACAAGTTTGAAGTCCAAGAACCATTGGTTGGACAATGGTTCCATAATAGAACAAACAATAGTTCCAAAATATGACTTTTATGTACTATCTTACTTGGACCAATTTAGTCTTAGTCTAAGACCAAACTCACAGTAAGATAACATACGTAAAAATAGAACTGCTTTGACAAGAGTATGGCCTCAGCTACTTTGCAGATTGAGGAAAACAATTAACAAGAACAAACAAAGAGCCTTTTCAGATGCATTTATTGTTATCAGCTGTTGATTTTTTGTTGAGAAATTTGACTATTATAATTGGTTCAATAACAAAAAATGATTGGCAGAAAGGCCTAACAATAACAAAACAGGCAGAAATGATAACATACATTGAAACTGAAGCCCTATCTGTAATCAATTCAAGCAGTAAAAAGAGAAAAGGTAATTTTTTGTTTCAATCAAAATGCTTAACAGGATTGAGTAAGTACCAGCTTGTGCTGCATAGAATCCATCTTTTTAGAGTGTTCAATCTTAAAAGCCTTCAGCTCGTTCACTTCTTGAATCAACTGATACGAGCATAATAACACAAGAGAGTGGTTGTGATAAGACGAAAACTAACAAGGATATCCAACATTAGAATTCATAATATATGAACTACTAAAATGACCTTTACCTTAGCGATGATTTCTTGATTCTCACACAATAATTGGAAACTCTCTCCAATCTTCTGTGCAGACAAGAAGCAAGGATTCTCTCCGCTCTTCTCCTCAAACCGGGAATGAGGAATCTCTGCTCTCTTCTCCTCTAAATCCAATGTTCCACACGAATTCTCATTGTCCTCCCAGGTCTCTTCCTCCTCCACTTGTTCAGCCTCTTTCACATCGAATTGTGCTTTGAGTGGACCGTAGCATCCAAATAAAACTGGGGCATCCAAATTCAGACCTGAATAACTCAATTCCTCAGCATCTGAAGTAAGCTGCTCGAGCCATTCCGGCTCCTCTATTGTGTCATCTAAGAGAAGGGCTGCCTCTATTCTGTCATGTGAGGGGAAAGCTGCCTCTTTTGTATTATGTGAGGGAAGAGCAGCTTCTTTTGTGTTATGTGAGGGAAGAGCAGCCTCTTCCATGTCATGCGAAGGAAGAGTTGCCTCTTTTATGCCATTTGAGGGAAGAGCTGAAAAACAACTTCTCCAATTCATTGTCTTATGTGGTACAGAAGTACTTGGAGCAACTGCTACTGCTACAGTTGCTAACTTAGATATCTGTGGTACAGGAACACTTGGAGTAACTGGTACAGCGGCGAACTTAGATATCAGCTTACTTGTTTGAGCAATATCAAGCTCAAACCAGAAATGATACTCAGTGTAGTAGTTGTCGGCAATAATTTCTTTGAACTGACTTTCAAGCAGTGGTGGGCAGTTCACCCGGGTATGGATCTGAACCTTAATGTACAAAACAGAATAACATCAGCATACAAGCCTTTTCTTGACCAAGAATGTTTGCCTAAGATGACATTATAACTCAGGATATTTTCACCAAATTTGAGAAAGTCTTATTTAATACCTGTGCGGGAAATGGAGTTCTCTCTTCACCATCAGTGGACCATCCATACGGATTGATATTCATTTGGCCATGGCTAGCAGCCTCATAGATTCCATGAAGCTTCCGATTGGTATAGTTGAAGAGAAACAGTGGCAACCCAGGAGAAATATTCTTCACATATAAAAAGTGTGCAGCTGGTAAGCCTGATCGAATATAGAATACATCTCATGAGTTCAAGCATAAAAGCAACAGTCACATAAGAGTTCATTATTTGCAGAGAGTTTTGTGTGCTGAGTAAAACCAACTACAATATTTGGGATCTTCATAAGGGAACTTAAAGGCAAATCCGGTATGCACTTGCGATGTAAATAAGGAAAACTTAGTGCACATGAAGAAGTTCAATACCAAATATCACTACTCCGATGATTTACATATTTAAAACAGAAAATTGGAAATGCAGAAATTAGGAATAAAACATGCAATAGAGTTGAGGACACAGACCGAAGACTTGTTTAGACAGACATTCTTTGATTGTGAAATCCTTGCAACCAAATATGACTCCACCTAGATTATTCTTCCTCAGATTTCTCATGGATGTGGTGTAGGATTCCATGTCGTGACTAGGAGGTGCAGTAAAGGTCTGTGTTTTCCTTCCGGCCCCCATTTACGGATGCAAACAGGATCAACTATATAACAAACCTGGAAACGAGATAAATGTCATGTGCCACAGAGAGAGTCAAATGTGATACAATGCAGGCTACCACCAAATGAATGAAACACTTTCAAATGCATCAGAAATCAGCCAAGATTTTCAAATAACAAGTGTTTGTTAAAACAACTGGATAATACAAGAAACACTCTGCATTTCTTCCTAATCTGTTTCAACATTTTGACTGAAGCATGGTAATAATACAAAAGTAATGCTTATATTTGGATATGAGGGCAATCTCTGAGTTCAACTAGAGCACCAAAAAAAGTAAATATTTAAATACTTGAAATGCCTGTAGATGATTACACGAATCAAGCAACAAATAAATAATTAATTATGAACAGGGTTGATAAGAAAGAGGGAACAAAAAAAAAAACTCAATCATCCTATTTCTGTGCAAGGAGTAAACTAAACAGATACAAAATAGGTAAAACTCCAAAGATGTAAGCATCCAGAGTCCCAGAACCAGAACAAAAAAATCAAACGCCATTATTGAAAAACTCGAGTCGTTCATGAGAAGAAGAAACGAAAGATTTGCACAAAGTCCCTTTGTTTTATTCAGGTAACCAAAGAATTTCGGCTAGAGCAGGCCAAGCTCATCGAAACAGTTCCTGAAATTAGAACCCAAAGAATCCATGAAACTCTGCAACTAACTAAAAAAAGCCAAGCTCGCTGTCTCGATCAAGCCATATATGACTCAAAAACAAAAAAGATTTTACCTTTACCAAACCAAGCTCATCAAAACAGAGTCTAGTGGAAAAACCCTAATAATCCGGGGAGTTCTGCAACCAAGTAAGAAAATCCAAGCTCATCTTCTTCAAGAAACCATATAATTCAGAGTGCCATTAGACTCTGAAGCTCTTGCTAAATAGAAATTAGAAACTGAAGCAAGAAAAGCCCTCAGAGAGAGAAAGATGGACTGATGGAGAGCTTACCGTACACTCTGAAAGGGTTTAAGAGAATATGAAGAGTGTTTGCCGAAAATAGAGAGCCAGAGAGCGCGAAATGGAACGAGCTTGATGCTAACTATTGTTCATAAAGAAGGAAGCCAACAATAAATGAGCCGACGACACGTAGCGCATTACGCACCCCGGCGCATTCTAGTGAGTGACCTTACATTTTTAAGCAATGTTTTTAACATCGGGTACGGTAACACTTTAGCTGTGGATGGTTAAAGGTTTTTACTTTTTTTCTATTTTTGAACATGGGATGGGTGTGTTTCGACCGAAATATGGAAATAAACAATTGGTGTACGGTAACACTTTCGCAATGTGTGTTTGGATTGGTTTGTGTCAATTATTAGTTTGGATGAATGACAAATTTGATGCATGCCAATTACCATATAAAATAGTTTACTATAGAATTTGCAAGGAATTCGGTAGGTGTGGAAATTTTTTACAATTCAATTTTAATTCGTTAAGTGAAATAATTAAAATTTAAATAGCTCATTTATTGATATGAGATACATATTTTGTGAGACGTAAATAGATAAATTTTTCTCGTTGAAACAAGTCATGTGTGACTCATGCTATGTATGCCAAAATAATATAATATATGCTGATGAGCATCAAATTTTTTTGTGAAAGTTGTTGGGATGGAATGGGAATATGGAAGATATGAGTTGGCATAAGAAAATATGTGTGAAAAGTGAAAACTGCTAAATTTGTGTGTCTTCAACTGTTAAAGCGCCTAAATCAAATTGAATGTAAGTTGAAGCATTAGCATTCGCGGAAACTAATGAATGTGTATGTGTTTTCACTTGCCAATTGCTCAACGTATGGTTTCTTTTCTTTTGTGTACGGTGGTGGAGGAAATCTGAATGGTCCAAGTGTAGGAAGATAGAAAGAAAATTATAAATAAAAGGGAAGAGTATGAGCACGATTGTAGAGGCAACTTGATCGCTCTAAGTTGTTGTCTCTATCGAGCTTCACTATAATCGGTGGTGGGCTCTTCCTCTTTTATGGTATTCACAAACAAGTTATTTTAAATTTATTCTTAAATTGTATAGATTACTGAAAATTATTCGACAATAAAACTCCATTTGATTCAAACATTATCATTGTATACATGCAAGGGATGAAAACCCCCTGAATATTCACGACAACAAGTCGGCTCTCATTTCCCTTCAACTTCTTAGAACATGTCAACATAAAATTGGAGTTTTAAATTTGGGTAAAGTTAGGAAGATGATATCATATATTAAATTACATTCTGAATCGTAATTCGGATACATGTAGAGTCTACCAATATAAATAGAATCCATCTATATTAAAAACGTGATTTCTAATGTGGTCTAATAATATAATTTTCTTTAAATTTTCATCTGATCGAAAATTACTTTCGCATGTTTCTTAGCTTGGGTTATTTTTTCATGGGCAACAAATGGGTTACAACTCTTATGCCAGCCCACATTCTACAATATGGGCCACACGATGCCGTTTTCATGGATTTACACAACATGCTTTTGGGCCCTGTTAAGTCCAGTCTTGTAAGTTTAGAGGCCCATATCTGATTTTGCACCTTGCTCTTTCTTTTGCTTTTTAATTTGGGAAATTGTCCAAAATCCTTCATTTGCTAAAAAACAACCCTGAAATCCCTTCCATTTTTTTGCAACCAAAACGAAAAATTAAAAATGTGTATTTATATTTTTTACCTAATCTATATATATCCTCCAATGACTAATTTGAAATTTTCCATTTCTCTCTCTCTCTCTCCTTTCCTCTATTCTCTATGTCTTCTCACTTCTTTTTTTCTACAAAGAAAGAAGACATGTGATGAAGATGAAGAACTCCAGATGAAGATGATAGGGAAGGTTGCGTATTCTTCATTTGCCTCTGCATCCTCTTTTTTCTCTTCTTTCTTCATTTTCATCTTCATCTTCATGAGTTTCTGAGTTTATGGTTATGTAACTAAATAGTCACCAACTGGTATATAAGTGATAACTAATCGGTAACTAACTGTGAAACCCAGATGAAGATGAAAATGAAGATCTTCAGATGAAGATGAAGATGAAGATGAAGATGAAGATGAAGATTTCCGTATGTAGATGAAGGGGGAGGTTGCATCCTCTTCCTCTGTGTTTTTTTTTTCCTCTTCATCTTCATCTGGGTTTCGCAGTTAGTTACCAATTAGTTTCCACTTATATATCAGTTGGTGACCACTTAGTTACATAACCAGAAACCCAAAAATCCAGATGAAGATGACAATGAAGATGAAGAGAAAAAAGAAAACACAGTGGTAGAGGAAGAGGATGCAACCTCCCCCTTCATCTACATATGGAGATCTTCATCTACATATGGAGATCTTCATCTTCATGTAAGTTTTTGAATTTCGCAGTTAGTTATCCGATTAGTTCCTACTTATATACCAGTTGGTGACCATTTAGTTACATAACTAGAAACCCATAAACTCATGAACATGAAAATGAAGATGAAGAGATAAGAGAAAAAAAAGGATGCAGAGGAAGAAGACGCAACTTTCCCCTTCATCTTCATATGGAGTTCTTGATAAGATCTTCATCATCTCCATCACATGTCCTCTTTATTTGTAAAAAAAAGAAAAGAGAATAGAGAAGAGGAGAGAGATAAATGAAAAAGTGCAAATTAGTGATTGGAGTGTATATATAAGTTGAGCCAAAAATGTAAATACTTCTTTTTAATTATTATTTTTGTTGCAAAAAAAAAAAAGGGGAGGGATTATGGGTTTTTTTTTTACAAGGAGGGATTTTGAACAAATTCCCTTTTAATTTTCTTTTTCAATGCATGTATTAAGTAGAAAATGAAAAAACAAGAAGCAAAACACCCATCATTAGTTTTGTGAATTGCAAATTTGGTTGAAGAGCTTGGTCAATCCAATGTTGAATATCCAACGGGCAATGGGCATGTGAGTCTAAGAAGTTGAAGTGAGAAACAGAGTGGCAGGGTCACCTCCATGTCTATCAAATCAGTCAGTCACTCACGAAAATTTACGTTTTAATTTACGAAACAGAGTAATCTACCATCTGGCTTACCCACCCTTCCAAGCTGTAGCCTACCAAAAACCTCATACATTCCTAGTCACTTGTAATTTATACATTATGAACTGAATCGACTAAATACTGGGCTACTGTTTCCACAAGGTTTTCACACGCCACCCAATCACCCCAAGAACTTTCCTCCTAAATTCTAACGCAGCATTTGTACGATAAGTGTTTGAAATTTGTCCCCTCACCCTTCACTCATTTAATATCAGCTTTATCATTTGTACCATGTACCAATGTACCATTGTACCCAAAAGAAAATTAAAACCTTCCATCTGCATCCATAACCATAACCATAACCATAACCATAACCCAAAACAAAAAAATCAATAATTCTCGCTTGTGACCGGTATTTTTACTGTTTTACATCAGATCCAGTCATAGAAAAAACGGTAAAATACGTATGAACATGTAACCGCGATACGAAACTTTCTTCGATATTTGGTTAAAAGGATGTCATCAACAAGAAAGCTAGGGGTCACAAGGATGTCAAGTAGCTGTCTGTCGTTTCTTTGTACATGATTGGACAATTTTCTTCGGCAAAAGTTCTTTATCAACACACCAATGCAAAACTTCAAAATATGGAAATTAATTTTCTCATAATCATTAATGCCATTTCTTAAAAGAGAAACAATAAATTTGTGACACACGAGTCGTGAGCCTTTCATAAAACTTCTTATATCCCCAGCCAATGAAAGCATCCCCCAATTGGTGTAAAACATGATAGTTCCAATATTTTCGCGAAGATGACATCTCCTTGGCTTTAGGTGCCATGCAGCTCTCAAACCCTACCATTTTCAAATCCAACTTTGAGTTCCATGGGTCACCGCAAAGACCAAAACTCTTGCTTGCCCAATAAAAAATTAGAATTTTGTTAGTGCATCATCGGTCGATGTATTCGTTTATCGTCCTTCTGAACGACGGAACACAATATATAATGCACCGATACACCTATTACGCATAGAATTATCCAAGAATTTCAGTTGGGGTTTTCACTTTCCATTGGGAATGAGATGCAATCTTTTTTATTTTTGCTTCAATCAAGTAAAGCCAAATTTGGAGGATGCATTGAAGTATATAACCCAAAACCCTAACCTGCACAATGTGAAATCTGATTGGTAGGACGATAGTGTGCTTTTTCCTACTATAAAAACATGAGGAACTGACACGTTGAAGAAAATGGAGAAAAATGTGTCCACTTATTCAAACCTCTACTTTATTTTGCTTTGTGTCTTCTTTTTCTTCTCCATGGACCATGGCTAATGGCTCTGCCGTATTTTCTGAGCCTCTGTGTTTCCATGGACTATTGGCTCTGCCGTATTTTCTGAGCCTCTGTATTCATACATGAGCTGTAGGCATTATACAATATTTAGTTGTCTTGGTCACTTGGGAGCAAAAATCATCAAATCTTTTGGAAGAATCTTAGTTGGATTGAGATGTGGCTTAATTTCCTCTGATTATGGTCGTCTTCTTTCCAGGTGTGACAGAGGAGAGAGTGTGCCCTTTGTTTTTTCTTTTGGTTTGAACTTTGAAAGCATACTTCAACTTCTAGCTGCCTCATTTCTTATTTGATATGAACAAATATAATACACACAAGTGAACAAGATTATGAGTTTTTAATAAAAAATATAACTTGTTTGCAAGATACCAAATCGAGCTTAAACGGAGTATAAATTAGGATTCATTATATATTATTTACGGTTTAATTGTATTCTTATTACATTATTTTAAAGCAAACTTGATTCTTACATACTCAAACTAATCTTCCAAATTTGTATGTTAAGCATTCAACTATCAAATGCCCCGCATCAAAATCTATATTACGAGGTTATTTTTTGCATTTTAATTTATGATGTTTTACATCGTTTTAAAAGCAGAATTTGGATGGGAAATAAGCATAATTAGGACAGTTCTTACCTTTTTGGTTAGCGATTATTAAAGGGTTGGTTAATCAAGTGGGATGGTGCACAGGTCAAAAGTGATTTGGTTCAGCCCCAAAAAAGTAAAAAAGAAATAATTACTTTGATCATTTTTTGAATTAAACATTTCACTTTCACGAATTTTGACACTAATGCAATGTGAAGTTGTGTACTAACTTTGGGTCATCCCACAATTTTGTACTTCCTTTACCCATTCTGAATCTTAAACATGTACTTTAAATTTGGAAATGACATGATTTGGGTTCTTTTCAAAAGCACATACAAGATCATGGATCATGGTATTTTTTGAGGACGGTAAATACATACGGTATTACTACCATGCATATTACTGTATGGATAGTTAAGCACATTTCAGATATTATTACATCATTCCAACATTTGGTTTCTTTAATAGTGTTATACAAGTTAAATCATTGGAAAAGAATTCGAAATCGAAATGCAACAGGAATACTGTATTAGGCAAGAAGGGGCTATTCATCATTCTTATATTAGATGTGATTCAATCATGAAAATTTCACTTCGTGCCTTGACCTCACTAGTCAAGAGGAGGTTAATTAATAATTCACGAAGCAACCGAGAGATCAGACAACAAACTATGCATGTATTTACAGCTACATGTCTCAATCTTCTCCTCGAACCAACTCCTCTATGTCTTTTAAAACTGGTCACACAAGAATAACAAAAAAAAAATCAAATTCAAAATTTGAGACATCCCAAACTTGTATCCTTTATCATTTTCACTACCGTCGGTTGTTAATGAATCTCATATAACTTTATAAGAAGATAGAGCCACAATTGAATTCGGGCGGTAGAATTATCAAAGCCCTACCCCTACCCCTAAACCCTAAATTTGTTTTTGTCAAAAATATCCGAAACTCTAATTCATTAAGGTTGCATTGTTTAATCGGATCCCCAAAAATTCTTATTAACTTCTCCTTTCTCAACATAATCAAATTTTGTGTCAATTTTCTAGTATTTGTCTCAGTATCCAATGCAAATATTCCGGGTTTCTTTGAAAGTGGGGCCGCCGAAAGGATCTTTGCCCAAGTCTTTCAAGTCTTTATTTTCTTTTTATTTTTGTTGAAACAAGACATTTATTAATAAAAAGGCTACTAAATTAGCATGTGAAATAATGCATAATTCCCTTTCAAAAAAATAATAATGCGCAATTAAAATGGCAACACGCTACTGCAAAAGATTGTTACGGGTGGCTATAGTAATTTTGGCTTTTCTTTTTAATACAAATTTACATTTTTTTTCTACCACCAGCATTATTGTAGGGCGGCGATCTTTATTTGTGTATGGTTAAATAATTACAATCTTTCATGAATTTTATTATAATTTTAGTAACAGTTCATATACTTCAATATTAGTATTTTACATTATTGAACTATACCTTAATATTTTCACTAGTTCATCCGTCTATTTTTCAAATAAATTATGTTAAAAAAGTCATATAAAATGTAAATTAATTAATAAATTTGCCATTTTTTTTAACGAAATTCGTTTGAAAAATAGATTGATAGACTAACGGAAACATTAGGGTAAAATTTAAGGACGAGAGACACTAATATTGAAGTATATGGACGGTTACTAAAATTATGATAAAATTCAAAGACGATTTCAACTATTTAACATTTGTGTAAAGATTAATAGTCACTTATTTACTATGCTTGCAATCAATTATCTAAACCATCATCGTCATGTTTATCACTATTGATAATGTTAGAAAAAATATCACTTCATTATAATTCTAAGACGTCATTATAGGTAAAAAAAAGTGAAGTTTGAATCTTACAAAATTTTACATAATTTATACTCATTAGTATACAAGTAGTGTTATAGCAATCAAACTCGAATACCATAATATAATCTGATTCTTATATACACAAATTCGTAATCTTACTATAAAATACGTTGCAATTACAATGATTTTTTAAGATATTTAAGTGTGAAGTAGAAGATAAACGTAATTGATTAGGTCATAGTAGAGATTAAACGCATAATTAATACTTCATAGATATCTTTCCAATATACTTCAAGCCTACAACCCTTTTGGTTGATTATAAGCGTATTTACTTAAGTAATTTTACTTATTTTCATATATGATGCTTTGTTTTTTGATATTCATGTTAGGACAGATTATTTTCTTTAGATTATCTTTTATATTATTGTGATTCTTTGTTTATTGAATAAAACATAAAGTAAAAAAATAAAAATATTATAACTCATTCGATTACACAAAATAATATAATAATTCATAAATTAATATAATTACACGAAATGTATTATTTATTTTATTATTGGTATATATCCTATTTCATGTAATATTTAATAATATAAACAATTCCATTATAAATTATTTGATGAGAAATTAAAAAACTAATGTGAAACTGTCGTTTGAGTGATGAAGAATGATTAAGTTGATAAGCATGATTATAGAAGAAGAAAAATGGTCCGGATCAAATGAGCTGAGGCGTGGGTAGTAGATTGGCCCACAAAGACTGAGAATAAAAGAACACAAAAAGAAAAAGAAAAAGAAGAGCTTAAACGACAGGCCCACTGTCCCCACAGGGGCCCACCTCTATACGCAACAATCCCGTGCCCTCTGTTCATCCCACCCCCTGAAATCCTCCAATTATTATCACCATCTCTGCACTCCACCTTTCTTTGCCAATCACTCAGCTCGGCTCAGTTCGGCTCGGCTTTCTTCCCTCGAAAACTTAACCCAGCCGAGCATAAACGGCGCGTGTCCCTCATTCTCTCCATTCAAATTCTGCCCCTTCTACAGGTACACCTCTGTTGCCGAAGTCGCTTTTCAAAGTTCAAAATCAAAACCGCGGCTCCGTTTTCTCTCTCTCCTCTTCTCTCAATCCCTGTCTTTTTCGATCTCTCTTTATTTTGTTTCTTTGTCTCTCTCCCTCGTTCTCTGTAATCATACTCGGAGAAGAAGTCTCTGAGCTCACAGAGAATCAAAAACAGAGCTTCCCCTGTCTCCCCTAACCCCGAACCCCCAAACCCTGAAGCTCAAAATCAACCAAACCCAACTGCGTTTTCTCAAAATCCATCTGGGTCTCTCTCAAAACTCCCAAAAATGGACCAGAAAACCCCTCTTCAAACCCACCCAGAATCCTCCCCAAAACCGAACAAGAAAAGCTTCGTCACAACTCTAATGGAGGCCACAACCCTCCGCTCCCAATCCTTCAAAGAAGACACGTACTTCGTTTCGCAGCTAAAATCGTCCGAAAAAAAGGCTCTCCAAGAGCTGAAAGACAAGCTCACCGCCTCCGAGTCCTCCGACGCCTCCATGTGGGGCATTCCCCTGCTCGGCAAAGACGAGAAGTCCGATGTCGTCCTCCTGAAGTTCCTCAGAGCCAGAGACTTCCGCGTCGCCGACGCCTTCACGATGCTGCAGAAATGTCTGGCGTGGAGAAAAGAGTTCAGAGCAGACGGCGTCGTTGAGGAGGAATTAGGGTTCAAGGAGCTTGAAGGCGTGGTGGCCTATATGCACGGATTTGACAAACAGGGGCACCCTGTTTGCTACAACGCCTATGGAGTGTTCAAAGACAGAGACATGTACGACAGGATTTTTGGGGACGAAGAGAAGCTGAAGAAGTTTCTGAGATGGAGAGTTCAGGTGCTTGAGAGAGGCATCAATGCCTTGCATTTTAAGCCTGGTGGGATTAATTCCATCATTCAAGTCACTGATCTCAAAGACATGCCCAAAAGAGAGCTCAGGGTTGCGTCTAATCAGATCCTCTCTCTCTTTCAAGACAACTACCCTGAAATGGTCGCTCGCAAGGTACCAATTTAAATTATAAATTTTGTTCTTCTGTGTTTTTAATTTGAATTAGTAGACTGTATTTTCTGACGCATTCTGATGTGGGTTTACTTGCGTGATTTCCTAACTGTTTAATTTTATAAATTAGAGGGCAGTTTTCATCTGGGTTTACTTGATTGCTCACTTAATTGTTAATTTTTTTGATTAATTTCTTGTGGGTTTTTTTAGTTTGTGTTTGTTAACTGTAAGTTTTTGAGGTAATTCTCATCTGGGTTTACTTTCCTGCACACTAAATTCTCAAACTTTTTGATTGATTTCATGTGGGTTTTTAATTTGAGGCAATTATGATGTGGGTTTTTACTTGCTTGCTCATTGTTGTTAAATTTCGTTACTCAGTTCTTGTGGGGTTTCATTACTCATTTCTTGTGGGGTTTTAATTTGCTTTGATGGAGTGTAATTTCTGAGGCAATTCTGATGTGGGTTTTTTATTTTGTTTCCAGATCTTCATCAATGTGCCCTGGTACTTCAGTGTTTTATATTCTATGTTCAGTCCATTTCTGACTCAAAGAACTAAGAGCAAGTTTGTGATATCCAAAGAAGGAAATGTTGCAGAAACACTCTACAAGTGAGTCGCTTTGCCATCAATTTCTTCACTCTCTTTTCCATTTCAGATTCTAAATTAGGGTTTTGGTCCCCACTCTGAGCTCTTTCAACCCTTTTCTACTTCTGTTTTGGGGGTTTTGTTCATTTCTTAAATTCAAGTTCTCAACCAGTTCCCTCTGCTGCCCTGTCACATTGCTATTTTGAGTTGATTGGTACCCACTTACCAGAAATGTTCTGTTCCTCTGAAACAGGTTTATAAGGCCGGAGGACGTTCCTGTCCAGTACGGCGGGCTGAGCCGATCCAGCGATTTGCAAAATGGTCCCCCAAAACCGGCTTCCGAGTTCACTGTCAAAGGAGGAGAGAAAGTGAACATACAAATTGAGGGCATTGAGGTTCATTGATCCATCCTCTACATTATATCATTGTGGCTTAATTTCAATCTTTTCAAATTGTGATTCAAATGAGATTAATGGTGGGTAATTAGTGATTATATTTTTGGTGAAATTGATTAGGCTGATGCAACAATCACATGGGACATTGTGGTTGGAGGATGGGACTTGGAGTATAGTGCAGAGTTTGTGCCTAGTGCTGAAGGCAGTTACATTATCCAAGTGGAGAAGCCAAGAAAGGTGATGCCATCTGAGGAAGCAATCCACAGCTCATTCACTCCTCGTGAAGCCGGAAAGATGGTTTTCTCCGTCGACAACACCGCCTCCCGTAGGAAGAAAGTCGCCGCCTACCGCTACATTGTCCGCAAATCCGCCTCTGCCTAAGCTAACAACATTTTCACCCATGAGAGGTTTTTAATTAGTCAAAAGTTGCAAGCTTTTATGGTTTTGCATTTGCTTTTGGAGTCTTTTTGAGGGTTTTAATGAAATAGGGTTTAGTTTATTAATCAATGGTTGTGAACCTTGCTTTTAGTCTGCCTAAGAGAGACAACTTAGTACTGTAATGTAAAAAAATGGTGGGATGATTATGGTCATGATATATATATTGCTTAATTAATATAGAGGAAAAGCTTATCTGTTGTCTTAATTTTTGTTACAAATCTAGTTAGGTAGTGTTCTTACAAACTTACAAAAAAGCATGCGATAATGATTCAATACATGTATCGAAAAGTACTCACCATAGACTAGGAACAATCCAAAAGGGAGGTGAATCAACTCTCCACTTACCAAATTGATGAAATGGCTTCACTAGTTTATCTTCTATGTTGTGTACTCCATTATCATGACCACCATAATCATCATCCTAACCATGATCTTCTTGACTTATCTCTTCCCAGTTATCATCCGTGAAGTAAATTGAGTTACCTTCCTATTCTGGAAAATCCTGTGTCGACAGTGATATAGATTGATTTCCACCAACAAACAAAGCTCGATGCGCCAAACATTCCACTCTCCCACTTTTCAGAAGCGAAATTTAGCTTGAAGATAAAAAAATGCAGTGTTCTGTAAGGATAATAATCATGATCTTCACTATTCCACACATCAACAGCTCTGCCTTGACGATAAAAAAAGTTCCCTTTCACTCTCCCCACAACCAAAAATCTCTCCCAACGACTCCACCAAATAAGTCCCAAGTAGAAAATTTCCTGTTACGAAATTGTGAAATACGGTTCCGGTCACACGAAGGACCTATACAAGGTCGATGAAGAGTACTGGTTTTGATTGGAGAAGATGGGTCCTTGAAGTCCCAAATTTCAACCGAGCCATGTTCAGCCAACGGAAATAATTGTTCATTGTGGAATATAATATCAAAATATGTTCTATGCTCACCCTCTAAGTCTGTCCATGCCCACATTTTCTCAAATTCACTTTGTGTGTAGAATGCAAGCGTTTTTTCAAATGAATCTTGCCCGAAAATAATCACAACAGAAAATTTCTACTGTTCTTGAGAGACGGGGCAGAGGAAACGACAGCTTTGGAAATATAGTTCTTGTGCATTTTTCCATTATTTGGGCGATCAACCTTCCAAAGCAATAGGAGGCGAATTCTTTGTCTGGAAATCGGATTTAAGAGGTGGAGATTAGCTGTCTGGTCCAAAATCACCAGCCACCCATGCGACGAACCCACGCACTGTGCGTCGCGAAAGGCGCGAAATGCGTGCTTCATGGGGTATGCTCTGTTTTCTTCGAGACTGTAAATGCAGCGAGTGGCGTCACCATGTTGATTGCTAGGGAGCATGAGCCACGGGGTTCGGGGCGGGGGAGCTGCGGCAATGTAAGATTTTGCGGCCTGATTCCAAGAGGAACATACAGCTTTGCACCGAATCACGTCGGTTGTGTAAAATTTTTCGTGACCAACTCTAAGGGTGCGGTGTGGAGATGACACCAATTTTTTGATATTGTTCTCTTTTTGGTGACCATTGTGGAGTAAGTAGAAAATTTGTAAGAAAGAGGCACTTGCAAATTTGTGATAAAACTCGGACTGGAAACAGAGATTTATAGGCAATGCGCAGCAATCCAGGTTGAGTTAGGAAACCAAAATATTTCAGGAATTTATTAGCAAATGTGCTTTGGTCCTATCTTATGCTTCAATCCTAAAATTCCCCAACTCTCTGAAAGGAAGAAAAAAATATAATTATCCCAAAATTCTCAAGAAAAATATATGATTGATTTGGTTAGATACGTAGATCTATAGTACTCAGTTGAAATTGTATACTTCTAAACTATATAAATGATTAATATTGATAGAGTTTGTGCAGAAAATAAAGAGTAAAATTAATCATATTGATTAGAGCAATACGCACTTTTTTAAATAGTACATTCAAATCCTCCGGAGATCAAATTAATTTAAAGTAAGGATAAACAAAATCCATCAAGTTTCTGCAATTTCAGGCTCTCTAGCTTCTAACAATAAGCAGAGCCTCAGATTATACATGGGTATATAACTATATACAGATATAGACCCCCCAACTTCAGTTTCTTTGTAACATATCTATATTAGTAATTACTTTAGTGTCCTTCATTGGATTTGCACTTGTAATCCTCAGTAAAACAAATATTTACATGCCTTTTCCTCTGAACATTTCTCCTTGAAATGCAGCAATTCTTTGGCTGCACCTTTACATTTTTCAGGTGTCTCAACTGCATTTACCGAGACGTGTTTCCTGCATTGTGCTGAATTGAGTTCATCATTGAGCTCCAATCTCTTCATACTAAACATCCTTGAGTGCTTTCTTCTGAATCAGACCGTATCGCGGAAGCTTGCACATGGTTTCTACTCTTCCAACCCCACCAAGAGAATCCCACTCATCCTTTGATGAGTCTGCTGTCAACTTGCTACTCAACGCAGAAGAAGAGTCCTTCAAGTCCTCTGTCATTTTGCTGCTGATCTCAGATACCGTGCCCCCCAAGTCACTTGGAACATTCGACTTTGTCGTGTAATAAGAAAGCGAAAGCTCTGTGTCTGTTGCCTTGCCTATTCGGCTGGCAATCGAGGAAGATTGAGAAATCGAAGATTGCTCTTTCAGGTACAAAACTATGACTGCACAATCATCGATTTTCGATTCAGGGTACTTTCTTTTCCATGCTCTCACCGCGCGCTTTACTAACAACTCAGCTGCTGTGGATCGCCGCTTCGATGAAGCAACAATCTTTACTGCATCAGAGTTTGTTAATGCATCCCACACCTGCAAATCGATCTCAAATAATTTTTACCATTTTAATTTTGCTGCAGTCAATTTCAAAGTTGGTTAAAAGATATTGCTGTTCTTCGTACCCCATCAGTTGCCAGGATCACGAATTCATCCTCGACTGAGATCTTTCTGTAGAAAACTTCTGGAATTGAGATTAGGCCAGAGTCTTTGACACAGAAATCGCCAAAAGCCCGTGACATTGCTAGACCAGGGCAATCTTCATCAGGCATCCATAATCTATACACTTGCGGTTCTTCATTCACAGAAAAAATTCTCCCTTTGCAATTCGTGATTCTCTCTGCTTCGCCTGAATTACACACGTGTATAAAACAAAAATATCAGTAACACTCAATAACTTGATGAACAAGAAAGTTATATTCAGAACACAAGAACGAAACCGACTTGGAGTATCCGGTTTCAAATCCACTGTGAGTTGAACAGAGAAAATCTGGTTTCTTTCTCCTGATCTGGTCCCCAGAACTGCTCGAGAATCGCCTAAGTTTGCAATTACCAAGTGATCACCCTGAAAATGAAACACAAATTATATACTATGTATACATTTCAGAATTATCTGATGTGAGACTGTTGTATTTTTTCACCGATGCAAATATAAATGTATGCAATACCTGTTTAACGACAGTTACAGCGGTTGAACCGCTGCAGAAGCTATCAATGGAGCTATCAAGGCTAAGTTCTTCGTCCATGTCCTTGAAACATTTAACAAAACTGGCTTCCCATGAAGGAAGGGATAGATCCTGACTCACTTTCCTTTGGTGATTGTTACTGCAATGCTCATAATTGAGGTCACTCCCAGGGCCATCAATGTGGCTGAAAATGCCGGTGTTCAGTTGGTAGATTTTGATCATCTGGGAGAGCTTTGAGGGCAAATTTTCACGTACACATCTTGCAACTTTGTGACCTTCTGGGCCATGACCATCAAACACACCGCAGAAGTACATGTCTTTTTCTGTGAAGTCCTGTCAAAAAATGAATCGCATAAAACTCCATCAAAATTCATAAAAATTTCTTCCAAATGGGGTTTTTATTGGTTCAAGTGCACATCAAATTCATCATGATTGAGATTACATGAAGAAATTAAAGCAACATGACGATCAAGAAGTAACAAGGCAACGTAAAAGGCGAAGAGGATTATAAATTCATTATGAGAACAGAAAAAACACGGAAATTTTGCAATGCACCAAACTTTTCAAAGATTGAATTTTGATACTTAAAATCAAAATTCTGACGTTGGAAATTCCCCTAACTTACGAGAGATAAATGAATCACCAGAAATGAAGAAAACAGAAAACCAGAAGAAATTAAGAAGAGGCAAATAGCAGTCAATTAAGATATATACCTCCCAAACTGTCATGGCATCTTGATTGATCCCTTTCCTTCCTTGCTGGGTGTACATTGCTGTGCTCCTAGAAGGCCCTTGCAATCGAATTCGGGCCCCACCGTCGCCGTGCCGAACATTCTCCTCATCATCCTCACTCGGATCATAATCATTTGGATTCTGATAATAACGTTCATCATCTACGTACCCTCCATACACCTCCTTGGAACAACAAACTCCCATTTCTCACTCCCCAAATTCAAGCAATGACCACTGAGATCAAGGATTTAAAGGTGATGGTGGTGACCCTATTGGTAATTTTATGTACGATGAAGATTGTAAGATATATCTATATAAATCGCGATTTATATATTAGGAATTCTCGTATTGGTTTTAAAAGCATGCAATTGTGAAGAAAGACATGCAAGAACATGCAAACAATGAGTTGATCATGGTTTCATGTCTTTTGGTTGAGCAACATCAAAGAGCAGAAAACCCAAAAAAAAAAAAAAAACTTCTAGAATTCAAGAATAAAAAAGTGTCTAAATTTTTAACGTGCTAATTAATCTTTATAATCCATGCAGGTTAGAGTCAAATAACTCATTTTTGGGTGACAAAAAATTGTTACACATACATACCCTCGGTGTTTGCTAAGGAGGAGGATGGTAAATCCTAAATTTACATCTCCCTATACTAATCCAAACACAGTAACTATAATTAGCAACCAAAATCTTCCCCTAAATTGCAGTTGGTTAACTGATGATAGCTGATATTGTGGAAGAATATCTGAATGAGTGGTTCTGATTTGTTTATTTGAATGAGATCCGATTAGCATTTGTTAAGCCATAAATTAGATGAAAATTCAATGATATTAAGGGAGAAATTAAGAATTCCATATTCCCCATAGGATGATAACACCACGTGAATATGTATCAAGACTCGAAAGTTTTAGTTTTTCTTTTCTTTTTAATAACTGGTAAGTATAGCAGATGGTTAATTGATTTAGTCAATTAGATGGTTACAACTTCCAATCAAATAAACAATAGTTTGACTTGATCGTTAATGAAGGCCATCTTTATGTTATTATTTGTTAGTATGATTATAATTTGACCAAAAACGAAAAAAACTAGTTGTCATAAACACATACTTGAAAGCAAATCTGGGCTTATTGTCACCCGTGAAGAAAAAAAAAAAAAAAAGAGCCACTTAGAAGAAGAACAAGCCTTTTCTCTTACTAGACTACAACAAAAATTACAAATATTATTTTCTTTTTGTGAAAAAACTTACCAATGACATAATGTATTAGAAGCCCAACCATCCATTATTATGTAATGGCATCAGCCCAATGGTAGCTTCTTGCATGAGAATTAGCGCCCAAATCTCAATGGTACAAAGGTGACCAATCGAAAGCTTAAGTTATGAGATTGAATCGCCATGTAGAAAGGACAATATTTATATTCCATTTCGGTAATAACTCCTCATGAGAATTAGCGCCCATATCTCAATGGTACAAAGGTGACCAATCGAAAGCTTAAGTTATGAGATTGAATCGCCATGTAGAAAAGACAATATTTACATTCCATTTCGGTAATAACTCCTCATATAACTTTTTTTGATATATAGAATAATCATTATACATATATTATAATTGGAATCGTTCAATTCCTAAATAATCATTTCAAGATCATATGAGTAAAAAATAAACAACTTTTTGGGTGCTTTAGTAATTCGTATGTCTAAAACAATCAATGATATTCGTACAAATGAGGATCTTCATGGCGAACCGTCTATTTAGTTTACACATATGAACAACGACAGAGGGAGATGAGGTCCAAGGGGGTCCTGGGCCCCCACTAACTTATACATATTTTATTACATAATATATATATATATATATATATTATTAAGTGTGTATTAATATTTTTTTATTAAGTGAGTATTATTGTTTTTTTTTGTTAGAAAGAAAGTATTAAATTGATTCTAGCCTAAATTAGTATTTTTCTTTTCTTTGCAATTTTGAATTTGTAATTGATTTATTTATTAATCCTTGCATTGTGACATTTGTGTTTTTGATTTCTTACTTTTATTATATTCTCTATGTATAGATTCTATTAGAATTATTATAATTTATATTTAGTCAAGATGTTTTTAGTTATAAAAAAAAAATCACAAAAGAAAATTAAATACTGATTGAGGTATAACGATTTCAAAAATTGAAAACTTGTCAAGAACAACTATTAATGTAATAAATTAGTTTTATGAATATAATGTTTGAGTACCCACATATATATATATATATATATATTATGTTGATTGGAACCATCAAATTACTTTGATATAGATTATGAGTTGTATTATTTTAGAAGTTCAATTTTTTTTTTCATAAGTGTTTTGTGAAAGGCCCACTCTCAACTTATATCTTGGCTACGCCAATGCATATGAATGACTAAATGATCTCAAATTTGGCCAATTTTTTGTACAAATGATCTTAAAATGATTTAGGAATTGAACGATTCCGATTATAATATATGTATATGAATGATTTGATAAATCTAAAAATTGGTACGTACGAAGAGGTATCACTAGAGGTGAAATGCAAATATTATTCTTATAGAAAAGCATAGTGACTTTGCTTGAGGGTTACAAAGTGAATTGGAAGAATATTCATGGAAATAATATTCGCATCCATACACGAACTTAAGAGGGGTACATTTGTATCTTTTAAAATTGTCATATAGTTTTTAGCCCATAGTCTAACCCAAATTCTAATAACTCAGGTCATCCTTTGTCAAACTCAAAAGCATCTTTAATGCAATGTATGTCTCATAATAAATTTCATTATTCTACTATTTTCGAGAGTCGATGACTATTCATAGCTATTATCTTAACACTAAAGAAGAGTTTGACTCAATGCTTTATTTTTGTCTTAGTTGATTCTAATTCGACATTAGAATTATATTGATTTTCCCCAATTAACCGATTATTTTTGTCTATAAATACTGGCATATTTGATTCCATCTATAAATTTATTTTCTTCCATATGAGTTCTAGTCTCAGTCAGAATGCAAGAGATGTATAAGTTTCAGAACATTCATATAAACCAGAATGAGAAATAATCGAGTCAAAAGCTCACACGGAAGAATAGGCATCTCTATCAACCTTTTGAAAGCAAGTTTGGCAAGAAATTGATACTGACGGCGAGAAAAAAGAAAACTCTCGAAAAAAGAATCTAATAATTTAGTCCATTCGATTTTTAAATCTTAGAATTCATCCATGATAGGAGTTGCAGTACGCCTTCATTTGTTTGTTGGCTATACGTAATGTTGTAAAAGCACATCTTTGCTTTTTGAATGCAAGGAGTCATTCATCTTTACATACCATCAGAGGGCAACACATGTCTTCACTTTGGTAAGTTGGGGATTAAAACTTGAAGTCAGAAGATGCAAAATTGAACAGTCAACGGTAGCATAGGGCCATAGGCTCATAATTGTGTCCTTGCACAAGCAAAACATGTGCCAAATTGCTAATGCCATGTGCAGCAGCACAGCACACCCACCATTTCATTCATTTCAACAACAAATTTGCCAGGCAATGGCATTAACATAATGATTGAGTGAGTCAAATAAGTCAAATTGGGGCAGCAAATCCATACAATTCCTTTTAAATTTCTATCAATGATTGTGTTTCCATATACTTTGAAACTTTACTTAATATACTCCACACAACACTTGGAAAGATGTATAACCAACTTAGAAACTTTGGTACAATTTGCTAACAACATGTCAGACATGATCACTTGTGTCTTACCATTTTTGGGTCCCCATGTATTTCAAGCCATCCATGATCCAAACGGCTCTAATTTATAATCGAACTTGATGCTCTAATTTACAATCGAACTTAATGCTCTAATTTACAATCGAACTTAAATGAAAAGAAAGAGAGACTGTATGTGATATATGAAGTAATGAAATTTTCATTTTTGTGCTGAAGTTCTTACAAGAAAACATTCCTAAAGCTTCTTTTTGTTTTTCATCTGTAAAAGAAAATTACAAAGAGCAAAAAAAAAATGTCTGACTGGCTAGAATCAGAGAAATCTGTAAATGTTACCACCATTGATGAACAAGAACTCCACTTTGTCTCAGGGAAGTGAACAAGTCCAGGCATTGACCATAAGTCTTCTCATACTTTGTACTCCTCTCACCAGGGTGTGTCCTCTGCCATCTATTGTAATGGCACTCAAGAAAAATCTCATCAATCAAACATATTGCTCCAGTCTCAAACAGCCTTGGAATCAAATCGAATTCGGTCCCTTCCACATCCATCTTCATCACCACGAAATCCTTCTCCGAAAAGGTGTTCTTCAACCAATTCGCGAAGTCAAACCCCTGAATTCGATCCACCTCTCTATTAGCTCCACCATTCACCGACTTCGCCGGCTGAATTCTCCCCATTCCTCTGCCTTTCTCCTTCACTTCCTCGCCGGGGTTACCGTTGATTTCAAACGACAGCGTTTCGTTCTTCACCCAAGCTGCATAAGGCAGCAAAGTGACCCCCTTTTTCAACTTGTACTGCTCATGAAATGTCTTATCAGCCTCAATGGCAAAAACTTCAAAGGTCTTGTTCTGCTTTGGGTACTGCTTCTTGAACCAGCTGCCAATGCTGGAGCCATAGCTCCTAGCTCCAACATCCACATAAGCATACCGCTTCTTAAAGCTTATATCCGCCATTGATGGAAGGTACTTAACATTCTGTATGTTCTTCTTCAAAGCAATCCATGGCTTCAACGGCTCTGTTTTAATCAGAGGCTCGGCCTTCCTCACCAACTCTAGCTTATGCTCAGGAACAGAGCACTTTCTACCTAAATTGTCACCAGAGTCCTCAACCATATCAGTGAAAAGCTCAATCTCGCCATCGCCGCATTCCTTCTTCAACACCATCTCGCGAATTTTCGGCATCGACGATTCGAGCCCATCGATATCGCGAGAAGTCACTAGCTTGCAGCAATTGAACAACTCAATAAACGAATGGAAGCTGTAGGTATCTTTGGCACCGATGTGGACCACCGCAATACCTTCGGGCTTCAGCGTCCGTACGATCTCGCCGGCGAAATTCCACGGTTTAGGAGACTTGTCGAGTCGTCCGCCGCCGCTGAAAATAAAGTCAAAGCTATTGTCACTGAACGGTAGGCGGTGCGCCTCGCCTGGAATTACCAAAGGCCTGGAGGCTTTCTTGAAAACACCGACCGCGCCCTTCACCCCTGACTCTCTCAGAGCGTACACGTCTTGCCCGGCGGGGGTCTCCACGCAGAGAGACTTTGCTTTTCGTGAGAGGAAGCCATGGGACATGAGATCTTGGAAGACGGAGGAGTAGAAATGGACGGCCTTGATCCAGTCCTTGCTGGTGTAGAGATCAGGCCGTTTAGACCCCGCCGTCGTGGTCGGTACGGCGCCGATTTTGGCGGATATGGCCGAACCACCCGTCTTCGCTACAACAAAGTTGAGATTTTCCGGGAGAGAGAAGAAGCAGAAGTTGCCGACCTTGCAGGACTCGCCTGTGACGGTGACGACGTAGGCGAAGCGGCAGAGTACGATCAAAACGCCGAACAAGAAACACCGTACCAAAATATTCCTGAGGAGGCCAGCCTTGCCTACGGTGGGCTCCATATCTGTCGAACTTACAGCTTTTCCAAACAAAAAAAAACAATTTTTTTCCTTTGTTTTCAGAATCAATCGAAAAATGAATTGAATTTGTAAAAACTTGAAGAATAATTTAGGGATAGGAAGAAGAAATGGTGTTTAGCGACAGCAGAAGCGGGCTGAGGTGTGGTTTGCTCCGATGAGGGCTGGGGCTTTTAAAAGAGAGTTGCAGATCTTGAAATTGGGCGGGTCAAAGCATGAAGCCATGGTTTGCTTCAACCTGATTTTGGTTATGGCTTCCTCTATTTCTGTTTCGGAAATGAATTTCAGTTGGGAGCCATGAGTGAGGCGCTCTCTCTCTCCCTCTCTGAAATTGTGAAAACTGAAAAGACTGCGTTAGACTGTTGGAGCAGGCGGAGAGATATAACGAAATGGGGTTGAGAACGACGCGGTCGCATTCGCACGTGTCAAATACCCGGAAGAGCCGGTTTCACACGCGTGAAAGAAGCTACGTGGAGGGTAAATTTTCTAGAAGAAATAATTAAATATGACGTGTGGCTGTTTATGGCCCTTGGAGTAAATGGAAATGTCCATACTGCCATTGCAGCTGGCATAATGTGATGGTTGGGCTTACCTGGAAGAAACGGATTTTACCTGGCTGACCCTCCAATTCCAGCGGAGGAAAAGAAATGTGAGTATTGAATTGTTATTGGCACCTTCTTTGTGTTTTAGTTATAGACATATTTGAGTATTGTTATTGTCACATTTATTTTTATTTATTCCCCGACTACTCTGTTAGTGTATATAGTTGACTTCTTAAGAGAGTGACATATTTTGTTTTGATTTATCAGAGAGTAGTTATGATTTCAGAAAAATAAGGTATAAAATGAATGAACTTGTATTTTGATTCGTATGCTAATAAGTAAACATTTCGATAAATTTGAACTAAATAGTAGGTAATGGAACTGTTATACTTTTTATGCTTGATATATTCATTTCTCGAACATCTAACATCTTCTTATTCTTTATAATGACATGTAATAGACCTCACTTCTAAATATAATCTCACATGCTAACATCTTAATTGTAATATAAATCTTATGACATGTCTACGTGACCTTAAATTGTGATGAGAATGTTACCCAAATTAAGCAATGTCAATTTTTTTTCTTTCTAAAATGTATCATAGAGCAGTTTTGAGATTTGGTAAATATCTAGGTAAGACAGTTTTATTAGGTTTATATCTAATATGATGGAGATTGTAAGTGAGATTAAATTGTATCAAAATATCGGGTCTACTTTGTCCTCATTACCATATTGTGTACAAATAATTCGTTTGCATCATATAAGACTTTTCGTTAAGATATGAATATTATTTGTCTATCTTATACAAGTAGACACACAATAAATCATACATAATGTATACATCGAATTCAACCAAACACGAAAATTTCCCTAATAAAACCATTAAACCGATCCTATAGTGTTTAGATATTAGCATGGTAGAAAGGATGAAATGGAATAAAAGTACCATTATCTTAAAGTTGAAACAATGAATGGGAGATGGGAACTTGAGAAGCATGCTGCATGTGAAGACAATAAATGGATTCTTATTAAATGAATTGATCACATATTAATCCATGATTACTCCCATTACAAGTAATAATGTCAAGAATCTTATTACTAATCTAGTTATGTTTATGACTGCCACCAGCAAGATATATGCTGCAGGCTGAACATTTTGAGCCTGTTCTTGTTAAGCCTGTTCTTCAACAGCATTATATTTGACAGTATACAAACACAAGTTAAATTCTGGGAAAGCGAGGGGAGGGGGGGAGTTCTATGATTATGTCAGGTCAGTTCAGGACTATATCCAGCAGAGTTTTTATGGAAAAATGTTATTTTATGATTGGTGGGATGAAGTCACATGGTGCAGCTGACCGGATCAGCCGGTGACCTGAATCCTGATCCCCACAAGCTCCTGTTGGGGAAATACCAAGGCTTTCCGTGGGCGCACCGAACGGCGCAGTAGCCGTTACGAACCTTTTTCGGTTACCCACAGGCCCTACCCATTACGTAATGTGGACCATTCTTGATGCTTTGTTAGCTTCTTTGGGTCCACACGCCTTGTAAAGAGGGTACACGACACATGTCCATTTGGATGACAATTGGCATGTATAGTTAATTTGTACATTTGATAATCGAAATCTTCTGTTACGATTTCTTTTACAAAATAAATAATTTTGCAATAAACTTAAATCCGTTCTCATTCTATTGTTCCCTTCAATAGAAAGTTGCTTAATGGTTGAATGTCTACTTTTTAGGTTAATTTGATAATAAATTATTGACTGTTTGGCTTAAGAATAAAATTGCTCATTTACACATAAATTTTGAACGTAATTTAAAAAATAAAATTCAACCACAGATATAGTACAATTGGTAAAATACCACTTATGAATGCGAATTTCTTGGTGTCTAGCTGACAAGATTTTGAAATTCGCTAGGAGCACTTTGTGGTCAGAGACAAGCCGCACCTGAGCTCATATTAGGCCCACTCTTTGGGCCAGAGGGTGAATTTCCCCGAGTGCAGATTAGACTCACTATTCGCGTCAAATGACGAATTTTTTAATGTTTAATTTATAAGAGTTCGAAATTCACTAGGAGTATTTTGTGACCTGGAGTAAGCTTCACGTCATGCATAAATTAGACATACTCTTTGGAAGTGGAGACATCTTGTTATTTAACAAAAATTAAATAAAAATAAAAATTGTAAGCAATATTTATTAAATAAGAGCGGAGTACCAGAAGTTGGTAAAGGAAAGGTATAGAAAAAGAGAGATGATCATATATTTATGATATGAGTTGGCAATGGTGTATAGTACGCGTGGGACATGGTGGGCTAGCTGGATGGTTCCCACGGCAGCGTTGATGGCGTGGATGAGAAGTAGGCTGTGTCGATGTGGCATGCAAGAAAGGAAATGCGCGCCAAAAAAGAACAAAGCGCGAGTTAGGCCCACATGGGACCCAGATTAAGTGCAGTGATGAAGCCAAACGCCGCGTTCAACGCCCTTATTGACTCATTGCCTTCCCCACACCATCTAGGGTTGTTAATTGGTACAAAAAAAAAATTCGATTGAAATTCCAAAACGTCCAAAAAAATTATCGAACAGGTAAAAAACAGTAACTGAAGAGGAAAAATCAAACCAAACCTGAACCGGTTCGGTTTCAATTTTTGATACCCCAATCCCGAAGAACCGAACCCAACTGATTCACCCTACATTAATGCAATACGACGTCGTTTTGACCATTCACCCTTCGATATCAGCGATGAAATTGATTCAGACTTTCAGTTCATTCTCACGCCTCGCCACACCTCACCTTAGTCCTCACACCTCCAGACCGTTTCACGCCTTCACTCTTAGACTCTCACCCTCTTACTTTTAGGCTCTCACCCTCTTCACTCTCACGATTCACGAACGCACACTCGAAGGCTTCAGCCTTCATCTCCCTCATCTCTCCCTCAATCGTACTTCAAAATTCTGAAAGCCACGCTTCTCCCTTGATCGGTTCCTCTTGGTTCCCAAATCCAAAGGTCTGAAAGCCACGCCAACATCACCCTCATGCACGCAGTCGCACCCATCGCCTCCGCCTCGCACCCATCGCCTCCGCCTCGCACCCATCGCCTCTGCCTCGCAACCATCGCCTCTGCCTTGTAACCATCGCCTCGAACCCGTCGCCTCGCACACATTTCCTCGCACCCATCGCTTCGAATCCAGTCGAAGGCTTTATCTCGCTCAAGATTCGCTCAATCGCATCTCCTTCAATCTCTCCGTCTCTCTCTCCATCTCACCATCAATCTTTCCGTCTCTCCCTCTTAGGGTTGCTCAAGATTCGCCTCCATCGCTTAAACTCGCAAAATAGGGAAAAATCGATCCCAAAATCGATACTGATTGGTCCGTCCAGTCTTCAGTCCTAATGAGGAAAATGACTATTACTGGATCAATACCGATACCGGTCATACCATCGATTTAGTTTCGGTTTCGACAAAATACCGAACTGAAAAAATCGATAAACAGTTTTAGCACCAACTACGCTCTTTTCTTGCATGTTCCTTTTCCACCAACTACTCCCTTGTCTTGCATGTTGCTTTTCCATATCTAATATCCATCATCTTCATCCATATGTGTCCATGATCCCAGTGAAATTGCATCCTTATCACTTATCATCATAGATTCAAAGTCAATCAAACACCATTTCAAACATTTGTAATGATTTTATCTTTTGGGTGAAATACAATTGATTTTTACACTTTGTTTTTTATTCTTTTGCACTTATCATTGTTTTTAGTCATGTAGATTGATTCTATTTGGATTTCTTCAATCAAGTGTTAATATGTTATGTATAATTACAAGTAATTAACCAAATCATTAATCAAATAAATAAATAAGACAAAGTGATTGGTATGCAAATAAATTATTCTCAGTGAAATATGGTTACATTAAATTGCTCTTATTGAAAATTGTAAATATACTTTTTTTTTTGAAACAAAATTGTAAATATACTTGAGGAAGACAAAGTATGAGGAAATGAAAAGAACTTGTAAGTAAAACTAAAACTAGAGAGATAAGTTGATTATAAGTATTTTTCATTTTATTTTCATTATTTGTAAGTAAATATGTCATAAGACTAACAAAAAGATAAAAAGAATACACGTCTAAAAATGATTTTTTATTTCCATACCTATATATTGATTGAGGCATTGAGAAATTTCAACACCCGTTTAATGATGAAATTGAAACTGACTAGATTTTCTGGTCTTATATTAGAGCATCTTTAAGAGAGTCCTTAAAATACATTTTTTTTCCAACTTGGGGATTTTAAAATAAAATAGGGCCCGAGCCTCTATTCCACTTAATATGAAAGAGAAAGTAAACACAATTGCCATTGTGTTGGGGATTTTTTCCAACTTGGAGATGCTCTTTGTGTTGGGGTGATTGATTGAGATTTGAGATTTTGATTTCTTTCCCCAATTGCCATTAATAAACACAAATATCTCTACTTTCTATTCTTCTTCATTTTTTCTTTTCATTTGATTTGAAATGTAAAATTGATTTGGTATATTGCATTAACTGTTTCTTTTAGGGATATTAAAGTTATATTATGAACACTGCTCCTGCCATTATAAATTGAGAATATTTAAATGTTTAACTTGAAAAAAATAAAAAAATATTTAAGCAACAATGGAGTAAATTGTTTTAGAATAATTTGTTAAAATAAATTTTCAATAACTTTAACTAAAATTTAACTTGAATTTAACAAAGATGCTGAAGATGCTCTAAGCAATCAAAATACATTGGCTTGTTTCAACTCTTTTATTATTGGACCATAGGTGAGACTAATTTAGTACACAATAATTATAAAAGCTAAAAAATTATGAACAAGTGTGAACAAAGAAGCAAAAGAATTATTGATATGATGAAGTTAGACTTGAAGAAGCCACGTGTCCTTTTAATTTTGGATTGGGTTGATATATGTAAAGATAAAAGGTACGTATATGTCATCCTATCACCAGGCCACAAACATATATCATTCAATGTCTCTTCGCCTTTTTCTTAATTTAAGTGGTACTACCGCATGCATTCATTTACGTGTGTTGGGAGTAATTTTTTATTTTAAAAATTAAGAAGAACAAAAAATAAATTTAAAAATAAATAAATAAATAAAAAGAAATGGGAGAGGGGCACTTCCCCGACTTAATTATTTTAAATTTTAAATAAAATATATAATTTTATTATTATTTTTTAAATGATCTTTTTTTTAGAATTTTTATTAAATATGTGTATTTTCGTCCAAGATATTTTGGTGAAGTCTATTCAATTTCTTGATTTTATAATAATAATAATAATATATATATATATATATATATATACTTATAAAATTATGACAAATTAAAAATCCAAAATCCTATCATCCTCTCCAAAAGAAATATTCCTTCAAAAAACTTTTTCTTCCACTGATCTTTTTTGGGTACAGGGGGGCTTTCCCCTGGTACCCTGACAGGACCTCTCCTGAATTTCCCCTCGAAATCCGTGATAAGTCATGCTCCCATCTGACAACACCTGAAAACTTAAAATAATCCCTGAAATACCATCACCATTTCAACAAAGACTCTATGAGAATTCTACCGAAAATTCGGTAGAATTTCCCTTGTAAATTGATCAAACTGCTTTCCACCTGTCAGACGAAGGATTCGAATATTAAACTATTAACCCAGCAGTCCAGATTAAATCACATCCAACCAAATTCAAGTCCCAAAATTAATTACAATACCTAGCAGTGGATCAGAGCAAACTAGATTAACCTTAAGTCAACAGAAACTAAAGAAAGTCCTACGTAACAATAGCGCATCGAAAAATGATGCCTCCTCCTAGTCTTGTCACCTCGTCCCGCAACGGTCTGGAGGGCACAAAACCAATGTAACTGTGAGTGGACAATAAACCATATCGAAGCATACACAAGCTAATAAAGTGACGATAATAATAATAAAAATAAGGGTAATCAGAACAACCCACCTCGTGGTAAATCAAATTACATTAAACTCCATACATATATACATGTACCTACAACTTACAGGAGCACCATTCAATTACATAGCTGGAACTCTCGCCATATCCATTTGTATCTGTTGTTGTAATAACCCAGCCGAAGTCGATATCCCGGGCAGTAGCCCCACATCCCGGCCATATCCGTCATCCCCGAGCCATAACTCGATGTCTCGGCTCATCTCAAGCCGTAACTCAATATCCTGGCTCATACAGAGCCGTAACTCAATATCCCGGCTCATACCGAGCCGTAACTCAATATCCCGGCTCATCCTGAGCGGTAACTTAATATCCTGGCTCATCCCGAGCGGTAACTCAATATCCCGGCTTATCCCGAGCTGTAACTCAATATTTCGGCTCATCCCGAGTCGTAGCTTGATATCACTGCCGTAGTCGTCACCCCGCTCAACATATGATGGAATCCTCCACATCATCGCTAATACCTCGGCGAGCGAATGATGGAATTCTCCACATCATCGCTAATATCTCGCCGAGCAAATGATGGAATCCACCACATCATAGCCTGATACCTAATCCAGGTATGATGGAATCATCCACATCATCGCTAATACCTCGCCGAACATATGATGGAATCCTCCACATCATCGCTAATACCTCACCGAGCATATGATGAAATCCTCCACATCATAGCCCGATACCTCATCCAGCGTATGATGGAATCCTTCACATCATACCTCGTACCTTTCCGAGCGTATGATGGAATCCTCCATACCATAGCTCAAATCCTACCGAGAGTATGATGGAATACTCCATACCATACCTCGTATCACGCTGAGTGTATGAGGGAATCCTCCCTGCCATACCTCACCAAGAAACTCCCACCAACCCTCCCTCTAGGGTCAAAGCCTAACCCACCATCCTAGGTCAAAACCCTAAAATCATCCAATACCTAGGCCTAAGCCCAAATACGTAACCCCGAGCCTAAGCCTAAAATCCATAGAATCACCCCCCGGGCCTAAGCCCAAGTCAATACCAAAATCGTTTCCCAAAATCATTATTGAGATCCATAATCAGTGAAAAACCGAAATAAAATCATTATCCTGAATTTTCGAGGTTTAGAAATATAATAAACACTTTATAATAATTATTCTTAATTTCTGAGACCATGAAATCAATAAATCATTTTAGAATCATTCCATTTAATTCCTGAAATTCGTAACCGATAATAAAACATTTAAAACATAGAAATATGCATGGGTTAAGATTTGAACCAAAATCCACTCACCTTAAGGTCCAAACGAGTCCAATTCTAACTATTCGGTCCCCCCGTGACCTTCAGAGCCACCATGTTGTCAAAAATGACAATTAGCATTACTAAATGATAATTATTAACCTAAAATCCGACCCCCTAAACCCTGGGAGTTCACACGCACCTTAAACGCGTACCAAGTAATTTTAAACACCCAAAACTGTCCCTAAACGAACTCCGATTGACTCGAAACCTACGCCAAAAGGTCCGAAACATCGAAAACATGAAAATATGAGTGCGCTGAGACCCGAGGAAGAGTCCCATGTGCTCCCACGCACCGGTGGGGTGGCGGGTGGCACCTCCCACGCGCAACTGTAGGGGCTACTCGCCCTTACCTCAGTCTCGCCGGCCGGATTCCACCATTGTTGACCAATTTTCAAAGCTTCGTAACTACCTCATTTCTCAACCAAATTTAATGTTCTAATAGTAAAAATCTATCTACTCGGGCGAAGAAATCCAAAATTAAAGTCAAAACTGAGATATCTCACCTATGGTGGCTGAAAATCGAGCTAGAAGTTTTGGCCAATCTTTTGGCCTCCAATCCTCCGTCCACAGCAGTCCTAAGGCTTCAAGGAGGATATGGTTGTGTTCATAAGGAGGAGCATAATCATTTTGTAGAAGGGAGTTTGAGCTAAAAGGGCCAAAATCATGGTCCATGTGTGGGGTGGATTTTCGGCTCCCTTGTTTTGGCCGAGAGGGGAAGGGAACACGGGAGAGAGGAGAGAGACTTGATGAGAATTCTAGAAATTTGTGGTTTAAAAATATCTCCAAACTAAAATTACCAAATTGCCCCTACACTTTCTAGACCTATATCTCACTCAAATGGGCTCTGATTTCCGCGTGTCGCCTGTCAATGAACTCGTGAGTTCGAGACCTACGCAACGGTTCAAGAAAAACATGGACATTCATGGTCGATTGTCACAAGTCTTTACTTAAGTCTAATTGGTTCACAGTGTCTCTTTGGTAGATCGTCAACTTCTATTTTCAAACTTCTGATGCGATTCTCCCACACGAGAACTCTTCAACATTATACTTCCTAGCTACTCCCCTCCACATGGACAACAACATGGACATTCATGTCCAACCCAATAGGCAACAACTCCCTATGCGCCAATAGTACACAATATCGAGTCTCTGGTCCTTTCAATGTCAGATACCACCGAAGCCCCTACCCTGAAAGATTAGGCTCACTATTTCGTTCAATTGGTTAAGAGTCTGATACAAGAAATAGAAATCAACCTTGAATCCCATGCGCCTTACATGTTTCTCCGTTCATGTTTCAACAATAGGTCGTAGACGAGGACAACATCCAAGAGGCATCACAAAAGTACATGAATGCACACTAAGTGTAGTCCACAAGAAGTTAACTTAGAGCTCTGATACCAAGTTGACAGGACTTCTCCCGAATTTCCCCTTGAAATCCGTGAGAAGCCCTGCTCCCGTCTAACAACACCTGAAAACTCAAAATAATCCCTAAAATACCCTCACCATTTCAACGAAGACTCAATGAGAATTCTACCGAAAATTCGGCATAATCTCCCCTTTAAATTGGTCAAACTGTCTTCCACCTGTCAGACAAAGGATTCGAATACTAAACTATTAACCCAACAGTCCAGATTAAATCACATCCAACCAAATTCAAGTCCTAGAATTAATTACAATACCCAGCAGTGGATCAGAGCAAAACTAGGTTAACCATAAGTCAACATAAACTAAAGAAAGTCCTATGTAACGGTAGTGCAGCGAAAGATGATGCCCCCTCCTATTCTTGCCACCTCATCCCGCTACGGCCTGGAGGACACAAAACCAACGTAACTGTGAGTGGACAATAAACCATATCGAAACGTACACACGCTAATAAAGTGACAATAATAATAATAAAAATAAGGGTAATTAGGACAACCCACCTCGTGGTAAATCAAATTACATTAAAACCCTCCATACATATATATATATGTACCTACAACTTACCGGAGTACCATTCAATTACATAGGTGGAACCCTCACCATATCCATCTGTACCCGTCGTCGTAATAACCCCGCCGAAGCTGATATCCCGGGTCATAGCCCCACATCCTAGCCATAACCATCATCCTCGAGTTGTAGCTCGATGTTCCGACTCATTCTGAGTCGTAACTCAATATCCCAGCTTATACCGAGTCGTAACTTAATATCCCAACTCATCTCGAACCGTAACTCAATATCCCGACTCATCTCGAGTCGTAACTTGATATCCCGGTCGTAGTTGTCACTTCGCTCAACATATGATGGAATCCTCCACATCATCGCTAATACCCAGCTGAGCGTATGATGGAATTATTGGTAAAAATAGAGAACACAGAATACGCAATCTATTTCTAACAGTTAAAACCTTGCAAGTGCACTAGTCAACTAAGATAGTACAACAGAAAAGAAAGGGTCAATCCCTTGAGGGCTTGAATAAACGTTATGTCCACTTCAGTATTTAGACTTAACTAAATCAGATTAAGACTCAACCACAATAAATGAAAACAAGTAAAATACACTTGGAACTAGATTCAACACGAAATAATTATGCAAGACACTAAGACATGACTTATGACAGTAACTTGCGACACAAGAAAACACAAAAGACTCTGAACAAACACACCCAAGACTCATGGCTAGGGGGGGGGGGGGGGGGGGGGGGGGGGTGGGTGGGTTGATGCTTTTGGAATTGAGAATACTGAAAGTAAAACATAAACTTATAGTGCAAGAAACAAATTAGGCAGCAAGGTTGATTTTGATTAAAACTAGATATTAAGTCGAACTATGGCCAACTATTCACCACTAACCATTACAAGTTCTTAACAAGATTTCCAAGGTTCCATTACTATGAATTAACTGAATTTGATGCCCGTGCAAAGGTCCACTCAAGGTCAAATCACACATTTGATTTCCTTCTTAGTTCCTATGTAGCAGGCTTTCCCAACTCACTACCACAACTATTCAAAGAATGCATTAAGCATAAAAGGAAAGTAAGATGTAAAGCCACTACCGTTGGTGCCAAACATTCACAAGAAGATAGTCAATCAATCAATGAAGCAATCATTCACCTATAGATTATGCAAATAAGATGACTAAACTCATAAGCATAAACTAAGATCATTACACATAGTAATCACAACCATATTCAGTATTCATAACACTGTAAACAAAGGGCCAAAATCAAGTTAACAAACTACATGGCTAGGGCTTGAAGCAGCCCTAATTCTCTGAAGAACTACTCATGCATCTTATTGAAAACAATAGAATAAGTCATGATTACAAATTAAAGATGAAAGGGAAGAAAAGAAAACACTGAAAGCAATGGAAACCCAAGGACACGTCCAAGCACTCTCCTCCACTCTCTGCATTAAGCATTTCTTCCAAAAGCAAGAACAAAAGTAAAAAAAACACAAACTGTCTAAAACTGAAAACTATGCGGCTACAAAGGGGTGGAACCCTAATTCAGCGTTAAAACATTGTTTAAATAGACCTAGGGCTTCCCCTAAAAACTAGGAATTGAAACTGACAACAAAAATCCTAAAATAACCTTAATGAAACCCTAAGACTGTTTTCCTACCTTAGTAGGGACACAGGCTGGGCCGCGGGCTTGAGGCGTGTCAGGGGACACAATTGGGACTTGGCTGAGAGCTCTGAAGGACTCGCCATGGCTCGTCTGGGGCTGGTTCTAGGACTCGATTTAAGGCATAAATGAGTTATCTTTGAGACATGTCAAGGACACGTCTTGGCATGAACCTTGACTCAACTTGAACTTGATCTGCTGGTCCTCAAACATGGATTTAGGACCCGTATGGCTTGAACCGAGGTTCTTAGTCCTGGCCCTAAATAGGGCGCATGACTTCAGATCAGGACATGATTTAGGGCCCGATATCGCAATGAAGACAACTTCCTCATTATAACTCCAAATTGAGCCATTATTTTTGCGTTCTCCTCAGAATATCCCTATCTTTCCAATTCTACAAAAGTCTCACAAAATACGTCACTTTCTACTATGGTTGGCACTATATCATTCAAAAGACATGTAAAAGGGCACAAAGTGACATCAAAATGATGTATAAATAATGACTGAACAAATACCCCCAAACCTATATTTTGCTATTCCTTGAGCAAAACAAAGGAAAAATCAACCTAAACAAACTGAAAAGACTCGATCTTAATTATGGATAGGATATTTAAACCCCTAGATTTTCCTAGTAGGAGGAGTTTTGTCTCCTGAGGGTTATATCTGCTCGATACCCATAAACGTTTTACTTAGACAACTAGAAAGCTAGAGATAGTGGTTTAGAGAAATTAATAAGAATCAATGAAAGTAGACATGCTTTGCAAAACTAAAAGGAATGCCACAAGAGTAAGAGTCACGTGTAATGTGTGAATGCCAAAATCTCAAATAATCATGCGTACTAACAACTTCATTCAAGTGCTCCAGAAAGATTTCGCCTCAACTCTAATCCCACCACACCTATAAAAAATGACAATTGCCATTACTAAACGATAATTATTAACCTAAATTCCTAACCCCTAAACCCAAGGAGTTCACACGCGCCCTAAACGCGTACCAAGTAACTTTAAACACCCAAAATAGCCCCCTAAAGGAACTCCGATTGACCCAAAAACTGCGCCAAAAGGTCCGGAACGTTGAAAACATGAGAATATGAGTTCGCCGGGACCCGAGGAAGAGCCCCACGCGCCGGTGGGGTGGCGGTGACTCCTCCCACGCATGACTGTAGGGGCTACTCGCCCCCTACCTCAGTCTCGCCGACTGGATTTCGCCATTATTGGCCAATTTTCAAAGCTTTGTAATTACCTCATTTCTCAACCAAATTTAATGTTCTAATAGTCAAAATCAATCTACTCGAGCCAAGAAATCCAAAATTGAAGTAAAAAATTGAGATATCTCACATGTGGTGGCTGGAAATCGAGCTAGAAGTTTCGGCCAATCTTTGGGCCTCCAATCCTCCGTCCACAGTTGTCCTAAGGCTTCAAAGAGGATATGGTTGTGTTCATAAGGAGGAGAAGAATCATTTTGTAGAAGTGAGTTTGAGCTAAAAGGGCCAAAATCATGGTCCATGGGTGGGGTGGATTTTCAGCTCCCTGTTTTGGCCGAGAGGGGAAGGGAGCACGGGAGAGAGGAGAGAGACTTGGAGAGAATTCCAGAAATTTTGGGTTTAAAAATATCTCCAAACTTAAATTACCAAATTACCCCTACACTTTTTAGACCCATACCTCACTCAAACGGGCTCCGATTTGCTCGTGCCGCCTGTCTAGCACTTGTGAGTTCGAGACCGACGCAACAATTCAAGCAAAACTTGCAAAATATTCCAAAACTAAAAATTACTCTCGAAACTCTCCTAAACTCAAGGGCAAAGTCGTCCTTTCTCCACAAATTTTTCAAATTTACTTAAGTTTATGGTCCGGGTCGTTACATTCCCATATGGATGTAGTGAATAAACCGGATAATCCAACTGGTCTTAGTGTCGGTTTTACCGAAGTTTGTTAGTCTTCATGCTTCATTTTCTCGTCTGTCGTTAGGTTGCCGGTGAAACTCTTGTCTTCAGGAGCATGATCTGTCTTCACAGGGTTTTGACTCGTGATGCAGCCTGGTGGATTTTGATCGAGCCATCGCGGTGCTCCATTGGTGGTGTGGTATCAATCACAGTGGATTGAAACATCTGCGATATGGTGGTGTATGGTATCCTCGTGGTCTTCGGAATTCCGCGAATACGGCAATAACAGAAGTGATAGGCCGCGATAACGGTGGAAATGGCCAATTTGTACCTTTTGTTGGGTTATTTTTTTTTTCCTTTTAGTTTTCTTTGCCCAAATAAGTCCAGCGGCTCTTATTTTAGGTTGACTGTGTTAGGTTTTCCTTTTTTGTGAGATTGTAAAGATTAGTTGTTCGGGCAGTAATGACCTTGATGATACTTATGAGATTCAAGTTGTATTATTTTGTGCGTTATTCCCTCTAGATCGTTTCGAAAAACATCAAATATGATCACTGGAGATATTTACCCATGTTTGTCGTCAAACTATTGCAGTCTAGCTTATCTCTGCTTTGTATATTTGTATAATCAATGAAATCTCGTATCTTCTAAAAAAAATAAATTATGAAAAATTAAGAGGAAAAGGGTAATTAAGTTTTTATAGTGAAAAATGAAAGTTGATCGAAAAACCATGTGAGAAATTCTTTTTGATCATTTTAATTACAGACTGAAAATGCATGCCAATATGTAGAGCAATATTGTATGCACATCGGTATTTGTGTATTTGGTCCTTTTTCCCTTATTACCTATGGATAATATTTGCATACCACCATGGTGGCACATTCTCATATCTCCCTTTTAATTTATCGAATTTTGTGTGTACATATATTATAATCGGAACCGTTCATTCTCTAAATTATCATTTCAAGATTATATTTGTAAAAAATCAAAAAGATTGAAGGTTGTTTAACTATTCATATGAGTAAAAGAAATCAACGGTTCGCCATGAGGATCTTAATTGGCATCAAAACCGTTGATTTATTTGATACATATGAATGACTAAATGACCATTTGGTTGATTTTTTACGAAGATAATCTCTTGATGATGATTTAAAGAATGAACTGTTCCGATTATGATATATATACACATAAAATTTGATAAATCAAAAGGATAGTACGGGGAGGTATTACAGGGTGAGATGCAAATATTATCTTTATCTATATGAGGGAGATGATTCACTTGCGAGTTTTTTTTGGATACACAAGAAAATAAAAACTAAAAGCCCCTTAGGCAACTAAGATTCATATAATCAAACTGTAAAGTCTTATAAGTCGGTAGAGGTATAGCATAGATTCACTTGCGAGTTGTGGTTGGTTACCAAAAAGGAGAAAGTTCGGAGGTGGTCTTTTATTTCCTTTTTCTTTCTATTTTTTGATAAATATTTCCTTTTTCTTTCTTCTCACACCAAAAGGATAAATTATGTACTGTGTCAGATGCATACAAGATATAATATAAGGGAATTGATTCAAAACACAAAAACTTTGAATAAGAATCCAATAAAAAGATGTGATTACTGATTTAATTATCTAACTTATGCTTCACATTTCTAGTCACGAGAAGATCAAGGCCCGTCAATTGCTCATTACTTAATTATTATCTACATGTTCTGTATTCTTCAACAAGAGTGATATATACGTAGAAAATGAGCAAAAGCATTATTATGAAAATGTTAAAGATCTGTATATTCCTAATTAAACTCAGTCCACTAATTACGCTCATAATAATATTCCTAGTCACTGTATATATATAACTTCCATATTGTTATACAATTAATAATATAAGAGAATTCTCACTAAATCTGAGATGGTATCAGAGCAGTCGATCTTGATTGTCTCTTGCCCTAACCCTAGAAATCACTTCCAGCCCCTAGCCGTCACCACCAACCCTAGAACCAGTCTTGCCGAGCAGTCCATCTAAAACAAACTCACCGACCGGTAATCCATTCCACACAAACCCACCGACGCAGTCTTCCGCAACAAACTCACCGTCCACCACAAACACATCGACTCGTCCTCACCGTCCACCACAAACACACCGACTCGTCCTCACCGACTCAACCCTAGAAATAACACACTGTCCCATCCACGACAAAACAGAACCACAAACCCACCGACCCAACTCGTCCTCACCGTCCACCACAAACACACCGACTCGTCCTCACTGACTCGACCCTATAAATAACACACCATCCCATCCACGACAAAACATAACCACAAACCCACCGATCGGTCCCAGACCAAAAACTCACCGACCGGTAACAAACCATAAACACATCGACCCACCACGCCGACTCGACCTCATCTTCGAGTTCGTTTGCGTTCGGGTTCCTCATCTTCGAGTTCAGGTGCGTTCAGGTTTGTCTGAGACTCATTGCGTGGCTGGCCGTGAAGAGCAGGTTCTCATCAACACCTTGTGGTTTGTCTTGGACGTCGATCATCATCAACTAGCTTCCTGCATTTCAGCTGAGAAAAGGCTACAACTTCTAGCCGCTGCTACAACCTTCAAGCCGAGAAAAGGCTACGGCCTCCAGCCGCTGCTTTTAGGCTTTAATATCATTCATCCATTCATCCATTACTATAAATTCAGGTTTCGTTAAAAAAAAAAATCTCATCCATTGTAAGCCAATATCATGGCCAACGTTGAGGGTCCGGCAAACAACACTACTACACAACTTGTCACGTTGCAGAGTGACACCTCTAACTTCTCTGCGGGAATCAAGCTGGATGAGAATAATTATTCTCTATGGCATCAAATCATAGAGATGAAGATAGCTGGGCGAGAAAAATATGGCCACTTGACCGGTGATATTGCCCAGCCTGCAGCCACATAGCCCATATTTAATAAATGGCGTGCATCGAATTGCCAAGTCAAGAGTTGGTTGTTCGACGCTATGCAACCTAATCAAATTAAATGGTTTATTCGTTATGACACATCAAAGCACGTTTGTGATGCAATCAAGCAAACCTATTCAGATGGTGCGGATGAAGCCAAGATTTATGACCTTCACAGACGGTCATTCATAATGAAGCAGACTGGGGCATCAGTTGCCAAATATTACAGTGAGCTCACTGAGATTTTTCAGGAGCATGATCAATTAAGTCCAAGCACAATGGAGCATCCGACATATATTGAAACTCGACGCAGCGAGATTGTTCGTCTCCGAGTTTATATATTTCTTGCAGGTTTGGACAATAATTTTGATCAAATCTGCGAAGAGATTTTGAGGATGGAGCCTAAGCCAGGACTCGAGGCAACATATGCACATATTAAAAGAGAGAGTAACCGATAGGGAACCATGTCTGTAGCTGGTGTCCCTTCCGATGCCACATCCTTAGCTGCTACCACATCCTTAGCTGCTACAGTGTCGACCCTACTCGTAACTGGCCTCTAATGAAGTGTACCAAATGTGGTTTAGATAACCACACGATTAAGGGTTGTTATGAGATCATTGGCTATCCGGCATGATGGGTCCACAAAGGGCGCCATAAGGATTCGAACAGAGCCTCATTTGCATCCTCTTAGTCATCCCAGCAGACCGCATTCGAACCTCCATCAAGTACATTTGGCTCCACGGCCTTGGCCACCTCATGTACCTCTTGCACATCTTTCCTTACTTGTAATAGATCATGGATTATTGACACTAGCGCCACTGATCACATGACATCTAGTGTCACTGGGTTGCACTCTACCAAACCCTCAAGCCAAACACATACTACCAGTGCCAACAGAACCACCTCCTAAGTCATGGGAGAGGGGTCCTTATCTCTTACACCCTCATTAAGTCTTGATCATGTCTTAGTCGTCCCTTCTCTAGACTATGACTTGTTATCTGTTCCTCAGATCATTGATTCCCTTAATTGTATCGTGTAGTTTTTGCCATTGTATTGTCTCTTTCAGGATCTTCTCACAAGGGCCGTGATTGGAAGTGCTACTAGGAGGGGAAAGTTGTATTATCTGGACTTGACAGCCGACATCAATAAGAGATTGAGTCACGCACATCATGTGAGAGGCGATGAGTCCTCTAGGATGAAGAAAATTTGGCTATGGCATAGACGATTAGGGCATGCTTCTTTTGGATATCTAAAACTTCTATTTCCAGATTTGTTTTCCTAGTTTAATGAATCAGACTTTCATTCTGAAACTTGCATTTTGGCGAAGAGCCATCGTATTTCTTACACATTAAGATTGAATAAAAGTTCTATGCCCTTCATGATTGTCCATTCTGATTTTTGGGGACCATCCCGAGTTCCCACTATTAGTGGTTTTAAGTGGTTTGTGACGTTTATTGATGATTGCACCCGGATGACTTGGGTCTTTCCCCTAAAATAGAAAAGTGACGTCACCGCCAAATTCAAGCTCTTTTATCAATACGTTGCTACTTAGTTTGACAAGAAAATCACGACACTTCGGTCTGACAATGGAGGTGAGTACATCAACCATGACCTACATAATTTTTTCAGTTAGCATGGTATTGTTCATCAAACCACATGCGCCTATACACCACAACAAAATGGTGTCGCAGAGCGTAAGAATCGGCATATCTTGGAAGTTGTTCGTGCCTCTTTATTTGAGGCCCACATGCTGCATCAGTTTTGGGGGGAGGCTTTTTGTTATACTGCTTACCTCATCAATCGAACACCTTCTAGCACTCTTCAGTATCAAACTCCATTTCATACATTGACTACTCTCCTCACCATGCCATCCACACCAAATCTCGAACCACTTATCTTTGATTGTGTTGCGTATGTTCAGGTGTATCCACACCAGCGTGGCAAGCTTGATCTGTGTGCACGGCGTTGTGTCTTTGTGGGTTATGCTCACACTCAGAAGAGCTATAAGTGTTTCCATTCTCCCACTCAGACCATGCATGTTACCGCATATGTGACCTTCAACGAGAATGAGTTCTATTACTCAGGGGGAGTCTCTGAGCATCCTCTGCAGGGGGTGAGCTCTATCTTTGCAGAAGATACTTAGATCATCCAAATTCAACAACATTCTTTAGAGCAGTCAGTGTCCGAGAAATCAGCTACAGTGGTGCAACGAGCTCAAGAGTCCCTAGATACTCCAGATACTGGTTTAGATAATTCCCCCTACAACTCCTACTACAATACCATCACCACTCATCCAATCAGGTCCTAAAGATTCCCCACAGGTAACTGAACATTCAAACTCTATCTCAAGCACCTTACCTGCGTCAAGTTATACAGGAAACACAGGTTATCAGTTACCTCCACGCACGACTAGAGGGATTCCTAGACAACAGTACGACCCTGACCCTAAAGCAAAAGTTAAATACCCTATTGCTAATCATGTGTCTCTACATAGGCTGTCTCCGTCATGTGCATCATTTATGTGTCAATTATCCACGGTATCTATTCCAAGTAATGTGCAGGAAGCTCTGAAAGATCCCAAGTGGACACAAGCGATGAATGATGAAATGAAGGCTCTCCAGAAGAATTCCACTTGGGAGATGACTATCCTTCCGCAAGGGAAGAGAACAGTGGGTTATAGATGGATATATACAGTAAAGTTCAAGGCAGATGGCACCATTGAACGATACAAAGCAAGACTGGTGGCGAATGGTTACACTTAGACGTATGGGATTGACTATAGGGAGAGCTTTGCCCCTGTAGTCAAGATCAACACAATTCGGGTACTTCTTTCTCTGGTAGCAAACCTAAACTGGCCATTACACCAGTTTGATGTAGAAAATGTCTTCCTGCATGGCGACTTAGAAGAAGAAGTCTATATGGATTCACCTCCAAGATGCAAGATGGGGCCCAATAAGGGCAACATGGTGTGTAAACTCAAAAATCTCTTTATGGATTGAAGCAATCACCTAGAGCATGGTTTGGAAAGTTCAGCAAATCAATGAAGGATTTCGAATACAAGTAAAGTAACTCATATCATACTCTTTTCTTGAAACATAAGAAAGGTAAAGTCACTGCCCTTATTGTATATGTTGATGACATGGTAGTTACCGGGAATGACCTAGAGGAAAAGGTAGCATTGCAGTACCACTTGGCCAAGTGAGTTTGAAATGAAAGATCTTGGTGCTCTGAAATATTTCTTAGGCATCGAAGTGGCTCGTTCAGACCAAGGAATATTTCTATCACAACAGAAATATATCCTTGACATTTTAACTGACACTGGAATGCTAGCCAGCAAACCAGCAGATACACCAATGGAGTTGAATCATCAGCTTGGTGAATATCCTGATCAGGTACCCACCAACAAAGAAAGATATCAACGCACAGTAAGTAAGTTAATCTAGTGCAACATGATAGAACCAAACATGTTGAAATTGACAGACATTTCATCAAGGAGAAACTCGAGGCAAAGATCATTGATGTATCATTTGTTAAATATGAAGATCAACTTGCAGATGTCCTCACTAAAGCAGTCCCAGACAGAGTATTCCATAACTCACTTAGCAAGTTGGGCATTGACGACATACATGCTCCAACTTGAGGGGGAGTGTCAAAGAGCTGTATATTCATAATTAAACTCAATCTATTAATTAGGCTCATAGTAACATTCCTAGTCTCTGTATATATATAACTTCCATATTTTTATACAATTAATAATATAAAAGAATCCTCACTAAATCTGATAGAAAATATATATTCTTCAACATTATTATGAAAAGATAAACCACTGTTTTGGTCCTTAAGTAAAAACATGCGCAGACACAAAAGGAATAAAAAGTGGAAGTTGACATGGAGTGAAAATGAATGAAAGTGTGTGTGCATTTCATTTTGTGGGGGGTATAAATGTGACAACTGATAATTAAGCAGTATGGAGGTGTTGGATGATGAAATGGGTTCACATGAAAGGTGATTGATGGCGTTGTTGTTGTTGCATCCTTCAGATTGGGTAAGCTAGCCACAACAAACAAGTACGTACAGAAGAGTTGGTGTGTCTGCATATGATGGGTCTCCTTCGCCTTTCAATTTCCACTACTCATTACCTCATTAGTGTCTCAAGGCTATTAGTAACTTTCATTGTTCAAACACGTGGATGGCTGCTCCTCCACATTAGTGTCTCAAGGCTATTAGTAACTTTGATTGTTCAAACACGTGGATGGCTGCTCCTCCACTCTCTATTAATGTATGATTGTATTCTGAGAATTAAATCACTCAACTGTTCACAGTCACTCACAAATGAATGATCCTAGTACTCTTCTTACGTATTTTTAGATACAAACACATGGCCATACCCAAGGGTGGAGCAAATTTTGCTTAAAGGACCATATGATTTGGCACAACCAACCATTCTAATGTGTTACATGGGCACTGGCCCATATCTTATGCGCAAAGTTCTTAGGCAACAATACTGGGCTTGCCCTAGGAAGCATTCAGCAACAAAGAAAATGGAAAAATTGTTTTTATGGGCCTCAAGTTTGTCACAATTAGGGGTGGCAATGTCCGACACGACTCGATAAATAACTAGAAATTCGCATGAAATTTGTCCGAGTCAACCTGTACGATTAAATTTTGGGTCTTTTTTGGCTCAACCCGTTATGACATGTTTAATAAACGGGTGGGTCTCGATCAACCCGTTAACACATGTAAGAACATATTAACCCGTTTAACAGTCACTAACTCATATATTTACTCATTTACCTACCTATATACCTACTAATTCTTTACAATTTCAATATTATTTGAGGATGAATTCATAATATATTAATGATATTTGTAGTATATATTGATCAAATAGTTAGAATGTCAAATAATTTAAATAGGTTAAATAGGCCATAGGTTAATCAGGTTTCAAACACGCCGTATTTATTAAATGAGTTACACATGTTACATGGTTCATTAATGGGTCAGGTTTGGATTGGCCATCCTTGACACGATTATTAAATAAATCGGATTCGAATTGGACATATTTGGATAAAACAGAATTCATGACCCGATACGGCTAGTCCTAGACCATAACATATATTAAACAGATTATGAATTGAAAAAGTCGTGAAGATGCTTATCTTTGTTTATAACGTATACATGTTACATTTTTATAGAATAAGGGAAAATATTGTATATTTTTGTTGAATTGAATATTGTAATCGTTTTGAGGAATATTATTATATAGTACATTGGCATGTCAACCTGCGTAAGCCTTTCTGATTTTTCCTTTGTGTGGGTGGAGCTGTGCTTTTCCAATAGGTTTGGGTGGTGCTGCGCTGTACATATTGCAACCTAAGCTACACCACCTTCATATATAAAAAGAAATTGCCACAAAAAATAAAATTAATGTTTCTATTACCTTAGAAGCAAATTTTGTAGTTAGACTGTCGCATTTCAGTGAGGATGTGCAACCCCAATCCACCCATCGGGACATTCTACTGATAGACTTTGGCCAATTTTTTAAACCAAAAACAAAAAGACGTCAATTTCATTAGACTTATTCAACAATTCCGTTAATTAACCAAAATTGAACCAATTATGAATTTACTAACCTATTTATTATGAATGTTTAGATGGGATCTCATACTCATACTCATGAATGACCAAAATGAATCCGACTCTTAATAATTTCGAGTGATTATTTACGCATAAATAAGTAATTATAATCTCTTAATACAGTAGAGAGGATTATTGGCTCACCGCATTTGCTAAGGCAATACCTTTACATGAAAAAAATATTGAAGAGCTATTGCCTAAAAATAATATTAGGGTAAAAGGAAAATGGTTGTTAGCGTATTTGAATTTTACACTAATTTTAGCTTTCGTCTCTGAATTTTATTATTAGTAACAGACGTCCATGAACTATGTCTACCCGTATAAGGACAGTCCACCTGTTAAATTACACAACGATTTCTGTTAAAAAAAATATATACCTAATAGGACAACTTTACCCTTATTTTTAATAGAAATCGTTGAGAAATTTAACGGAATGACTGTCCTTATACGTTTAGACATAATTCAGGGACGTCTGCTACTAATAATAAAGTTCAGAGACGATAACTAAAATTAATGTAAAATTCAAAGACGTTGGTAACAGTTTTCCCTTAAGGTAAATTTTCTAAGTAAAAATGGTTAGAAATAATACGCTAAGTCAAGTTTTATATACACACAAATACTCAAATCCGATACAAAATTAGAATCTTAATCAAATTTATTAAATAAATAAAATTTTTCTTAAAATTATACTTCTCTAAAATGTAATTTCCATATTACACCACTTATTTCAAGAATCAGAAATTACTCACAACCAAAGATCCTCCATTGCATAGCTGTTGTCTTCTAGACTTGAACAATGATCACCTAGGAATGATCTAGAATATCATTTGCCTGCAGCTACAGTCCAAACACCCTGTCTGAAACTTTAATAAGTCAGCCGCAATCGTATGTGAAACTCCGCTGCCCCATTAAAACCACTGACCCAATCAATCATTGCCACGTCAATCCCAATACAACGCCCTCTCAATCACTCACGCGTTCAAGGGTTCAGTGAGCCGCGGGCGCAGTGATTCCCACACGGCACTCAAAACCGCCAACAAAACAAACGCTGACTTGTCACTCTGTTTCGCTCCCATTTCCCCAACCCCTGCCTGTGTCGTCCCCTAAAACTCTCCCAAACTCAAACCCAATCCCATATCCCTTCTTCAATTCACCTTCTTCCAAATCCCAATTCATTCTCCGCAAAATCGATCAATCATGACAAACCAAGACGAAACTGCCCCCACCAACAACCACCGAGAACATGTTGCCTCCCCGCCGCCAGTTGTTCCCACCGCGCCATCCCAGGCGGCCGTTGACGTGGAGAGCCAAGACCACACCCAAGCCCGTGCTCCCACTTCGGGAGGTACAGGCTTCGGCCTCCCAGGAATCCTGCGGCGCTGGAAGAGAGAAGACTTCATAAGAAAAGGGTCTCTCGCGCTCAGAGTGCTGGCTCTGCTCTTCTCTCTCCTCGCCTTCATCATCATGGCCAGCAACAAACACGGCGATTGGAGAGACTTCGACAAGTATGAAGAATTCAGGTAATAAATTGATTATAAACGTGCGATTAATCAATTTAATGTAGAAGAATTTTGGTGCTTAATTATATGAATAAATTTGGAATCATTTGATTGTAGGTATGTGCTGGCAATAGCAATTCTGGCGACTCTGTACACGGCGGTGCAAGCATTGCGACATGTGCACGAACTCACCTCAGGCAAGGAAATGTTTCCACGCCGGACTGCCGCGTTGGCCGACTTTACCGGCGATCAGGTTTGCGTTTTCAATCTTTTATAATTTGTTTTCTATATTTGTCAAATGTATTTCATTGGATAAGCAGCATATTGAATCCGGTAAAGGACACCATGCTCTCTTATATGACGAAATGCGTGGCGACTAAGTAATACTTAATTAAATTGATAGTGACATTCATTTTCAAAATTTGATTTGAATGTGCAGATCATGGCGTACTTGTTGATATCATGTTCCTCATCTGCGATTCCGATGACAAATAGAATGAGAGAATCACAAGACAACTTATTTACAGACGCTTTGGCCGCTTCCATTAGCATGGCCTTCCTTGCTTTCGTTGCTCTTGCGTTATCGGCTCTCATTTCCGGCCACAAATTATCATCTCGGTCATACATCTGAAAAATTATTACGGATTTTTCTTCATTTTCGGTACATTTTTTTTTATGTGTCGTATAGTTTTTTCATTCGTCACTAATGTATTGTAATTAGGTAGTGCATAATATGATGACATGTATCTTCTTTCACACATGTTCATATAGATACTTTGCTTCCATTCATTAAGAAAGTCTTCTAAAGGGGGGGCATCATCAAAATACCCTTTTGCTGTTACTGTTCTCACAAGTTTTATTTAGCATTTGATTATACAAGGTTGAAAAATTTTAAAAGTTTTTTTTCGTAGGACGAATTCAGATATGGCCAAATACTAGTTCTAATGAACGAGTCGGAAGATTGAGTAATGGAGTTGACGAGATTCATCCCTTTATTTTCTGTTTTCCAGAGACTAATTATTATAACAAGGAACGAAAAAACATGAGGCCTTAGCCTCAGAAACAAATAAACAAATGCAACTGCCGCTGTATATGCCAGTCTTTACATAACTACTTCCTTAGCAACTATACAATTTAAAAACTAAGTCTAATCAAGTCTTGAAGTCCCTGATTTGACCCCAAAACACAAAATACGTAACAGTTGTTTTCGGTTCTGTAATGGTCAACAGCCCTTCAGAACGCAGAAAATCCGTAATTTCCTGACCCCTGCAACATTTTGAGGGTATAAGGGGATTGAATTTCGGTTGTTGGCTGCTTGGTGTTCTGAAGAGAGCTGAGGTAGCTCAAATTGGAATGGTTAGGCAATGCCAAGGGCCTCACAGCCATGGACACATTGCCATTGCTGTTGCTGCTATTGCTATTATCAGTTGCCGGCCTAGCTACATTGTTGTAATTCCCGCTGCCGCGCGCAGCTGGAACGTCGTGGTTGTGCTTCCCTTCGTACGTGGTGATCACCGCCCCATTGTCGTGTGAGGCTCTCTCCACATGCTTCCTCACCGGACATCCCACAGACGTGCATTTGTAGTAGCTCCTACAGATTGAAAGGAAATTCAAAATGTTAGTTGGACAAGTTGGGAGACTGCTTAATATTTGTAGTAATTAAAGTGAAACACATCTACTAAAAGGTTAAGATTTTTACCTTGGATTTGGATTTCCTTTAACCACTTTTTGCCCATATTTTCTCCATCTGTAGCCATCATCAAGAATATCAATTTCACTTGTTGTTTGCACCACAATTCTTGGTTCCTTCACAATTCTACTCCCAGAAGCTGCATAGCTCTGGTCACTTCCATTTTCACCCTTCCTGCAAAAGTAAAAAGAAAAACATTAACCACATGCAAAAAGCAACATTTACTCTAACACATACATAATTGACAATCACAGTAAAAATTTCAGAAACTTACCATCTTTTAGCCTCAGGCTCATTTTCATCTTCACCTCCTCCTCCTCCAGTGTTACTTATAGGAGAGTTCTGTTCAAACTCATCCTCCCCAATTGAGGCTGAAGAATCCTCCTGCAGTGTGACAGATTCGATTTTGGGATTGGACAATGTGGGGACAGATTGATCAGAAATTCCATAACAACCAGCTTGGATTGACTGAGACCCTGATCTTCTTGTATTCTGAGGCTTAGGATGGTTGTGACTCCCCTTGTACACAATTTGAGTGATCTGTCCATCCAATGACCTCTCAACCTTCTTCTTTGTCGGGCAATTCGGGTAAGTGCACTTGTAATAACTCCGCGGATTTTCACTTCCCTTCACTTGTTTCTGCCCATATTTCCTCCAATTGAATCCATCATCTGATTTTTGTTCTCTCACGTATTGGGAGGATGATTGAGTGCACTGTAAGTAATCGGGCTTTGGAGCTCCGGTGAGCCCACTTCCCGGAATATTCGCTTGGCCCATGGGCTCGAATTCAGCCTTAACTTCCCCTGCCTTCTCTGTTGAAGACTCAGAGACTCTGTTGAAATTCCATGCTTGTTGCTGTTGTTCTGTTTTCAATGACTCATCCTGTTCACATAAACATAAGGGGATCTTAGTCTCAAAATATATCACTGTCCCCGCGCAATTTAGATTTATTTAAGGTAAAATATCGTAATTAAGTAATAATTTAGTCTTACCACTGAAACCATGGCTGAAGAAGGCCTTGTTGTCTCTGGTTGGAATGAGAAATCAGAGAACATTTTCGGTTCCCTCTCGATGCTCTGCTGGGAATCTTTAGAATCTCTCATCCAATCAAAAATCTGACCGGAAAAAGCTCCGGTTGTCGGCGATTGAAGACTCTGAAGAGCAAACACAAAAATCCTATCAATAATTAACAAAAATGAAAATCAGAAACTACAAAAACAAAACAAAAGGAAAAAAGCTTACATTTGAGGAAGAGAGGAACATGGGTGAGCCGAGAAAATCAGTCGGGCTGAAAGCGGGGGTGGAAGCCAAGTACGAAGAGGGTGAAACCGGCGGAGGAGATAGCGGCAGAGACGGGGGCTGAAGTGACTTGAATTTTGGTATTTCATTACCGTTTCTGTCCATCAAACGGTCGGAGGAAAAGTCCGAGAGTCCCCAATTCGATATTTCCTGGCGGATATTATTATTGGTGTTGTTCATGTTGCTTGTGAGGAGGTGAGTGAAGGAGGAAGTCATGGCGGCTTTGGGTTTGAAGAGAAAATGAGAAGGTGAAGGGATATATTTAAAGGGTTGAATGAGACAGTGACAAATGTGAGGGGTAGAGATGGAGGAAGATGACACAAGGCGAGTGGGCAAGTGCCTTGGTCGAGGGTAATTTGGGGATTTCAGGTCTCTACGTTAGTTCTGAGAAGGTATAGAGGATTTTTGACCGTGGAAAAAAAATTTCTAGTCAAAGCTTGTGGGTTTGACTTGACTCCCAGTCGCCCACGTAAGGGAGATGGCGGCTCATATCATTTATGCACAATCTCGGTAGTTGGAAGAGGCAGCTGGGGATCTTTGTAGCTGATAATTGTGCCCATTAAATAAATATTACTTCTCTTTTTGTTGTTTTGATTTTTGACACTTGTTACAAATTTATAAAATATGGTTTTCTCTTCTTGTTGTATTCACACGTAGCAAATGGAGGATCGTATTACTTTTTAATTTTTTTTGCTCAGTGGCAATATCACAAGCTAATATTTTCTTCTGGCTTGATATGAGAAACAAGATAACAAAACCCGCTTTCCACCTAAACAATAAATGTGAATGCAGATAAACTCTTACAATAATTTCAAATGATTTTGATAGAAACATTTGTAGTAAATAGTAATATTATGAACAATTGGTAATTAATGCATTACGTTATTAATGATTAATTGGATTCAGCAAACATGCAATATTTTATCGAAACAGATAAACATCTAATGTGTTACGGTGTGACACAAGGTGAGAGATATAAATAGATTAGAAAGGTAGCTTGGTGAAGTAATTAAATCATTTTGTTGGAACTCCGCAACCGAAATGGGTTCCGTAGTGTAGTGGTTGGCACTCTGGACTTTGAATCCAGCGACCTTGGTTCGACTCCCAGCGGGACCTGTTATATTCCTACATTTACATTTTTGCCTACTTTGAAAATGTGATGTGATCCAAACGGCAGGTGATTCAATAATTTTTGTGTGGACAAATTATATAAAACACCCCAAACTATAGGCGTCATTTCAAGTTCATACTTAAACTATAAAATATTTCATTTAGGTACCCAAACTATCAAAACACATCATCTAAGTACCTTTCGTTAATCGATCTATTAGTCAAACCGTTAAATGCTTAAGTGGCATTGTTGAGTCAAAATTATATATTGAGTTGGACTCCACACAAGCAAAAAAATAATATAAAAATAAAAATAAATAAATAAAAGGACAAACTACATAAAAACTCCAAAACTATAGGGGTCATTTCAAGTTCATACTCGAACTGTGAAAATTTTCAACCAGGTGCCCAAACTATATGGCCATCAAAATATCGGTACCCAAACTATTGAAAAATAACATCTAGGTCCCACCGTTAGCAATCTATTAAAAAAAAATGTTAAGTGCCTAATTGGCATTTGTGGGGCCCCTTTTAATGCTGACATGGACGCCATGTAGAAAAAAACACAATAAACTTTTGAATATATTGAAAATAGTTAATAAAATATTAAAATAAACAAACTAAACAATTTAAAAAAAGAAAAGGAACGATGAATTCCCCCGACACCCTCGTCTCCCTCTCAGCTCTGGACCATCGCCCACTACCACTGCCTACCGCCCAGAATGATAAATTCATCACATATTCACATACTTTTCGTGAATGTATGAATCCTACAAACATTGGCAACCTAATAAGATTCCAATTAGTCTGTAGTTTCAAATGTGGACTCTAAAATTATTTTTGATACCAAATTCCTCACATTGAAAGTGTAAATCAAACAAAAGATAAGAAAAACTGCACCAATTTCTCTGAATCTGAGAAAACCCAGAAGCCATAGAGACTCACAGAGATTATTTCTATGAAATTCCAATTCCATAATTAAATTCAAACCCGAATCTCAAATAAAAAGTGATTCCAATTCCAAATCAAAATCCGATTTGTCCAACACTTTGCTTGTCCCACATGTTACCAAATGACCCAATTGATCCTTTCGAAGCAACCCAAACAGAGACATCACTCACCACACCAAACCCACCATCATAACCCCACCAAAATCATACCCTATTCAAAATCCATAAGGAACCCACATCGAAGTTATCGTCCTCTTCGAGGTCAAGATCTGGCGAGTCAAAATTGCTGCCATCTTCGTCTCCGAACATAGCTCCGCTGGACCTCATCGACGAGAACGAGAGGCTGAGGAAGGTAAACATGCGGCTCATGAAGGAACTCGCGGAGGTCAAGATTCTCTGCAACAACATCTTCACCATGGTCATTGTAGATTTTCTGGGTTTCTTACTCATGAAATTGCAAATGAGAGAGAGAGAGAGAGAGAGAGAGAGAGAGAGAGAGAGAGAGAGAGATGGAAAGGAAGGAAGAGAGGGATGGGTATTAAGGAATTTGGGGCAATTTCGTCGTTGTCGGTGAGGGGGTGGGCAATTTCATTGTACACCTTTATCACCTTCTCATTCGCCCTCTCCTCAAACGTTGTCCCCTTATGGCTAACGAGCACCGTCGACGACCTCTTCTTCCTTTGCTGCTTTCACTTCCAGCCAGACACCCTGCCATCAATCACGCCATTGTAGCTTGGCTTTCCGAAGCTTGGCTTGTCAAGATTGTCCAAGGAAGGTATCGCCGATTGCTTTGCCGAAGGTGAACAAGTCTCGTCGACTTTGACTGGACCCTTCCCGAATTCCCCCTCGGAATCTTAGAAAAACCCTGCTCCCGTCTGACTACCCTCAAGCCCTTTCAATTAGATACGAGGATTCTGCCAAAAATACAGCAGAATCTCCCCTCAAGGACTAGTTAACCGTCTTCCACCTGTCAGACGAAGGATCAAATAAATCCTACTTGATGGCCTAGGTAAGGGCGTAGCTGAAATTTAATGCCTTCGCCTCTGGATGTGCCCTCATCAACTAAACGGCCTGGAGGAGATTTAAAACACGAAAAGTGTGAGTGGACAAAATAATTTTTTAAAACAATTTTCGAGGAAAACATACATTTTCCCCCCTCCACGAGTAAAAAAATGCATGCATAATATAAAATTTCTTTTTACATAAATCCATAAAAATAAGCCGAAAACTTACCGAAAAATTAATTGTTTTTGGTAAAACACCGGCGGGACCCACGAAAATTCGAATAATAAAAACATCTCGTGGTCCACAACCCTACTTTGAAAACCTTCATCAAAAGAGTTTAAAAATCATGTAAACATACCTGGATACAAAATATTACAAATATATCCCACAGCTCCCCGAATGAAATCCTGAGCCATAGCTCGATATCCTCCACACACCCAATATACCTCGAGTTGTGCAGAACCCTGTACTATGCGTAGATAGCCTCAACGACCTGGTGGAGAAATACCCCTCGACACGAGCGGAATCTGAAACTGCATGGATTAAAAATATCTACCCAAGGAAAATTACCAAAATGCCCATGAACATTCTAGACCCACAACTTTCTCACACGAACTCCATTTTTCGCGTGCCACCTATCTACGAACTCGTGAGCTTGAGACCTACATAACGGTCCCCGAAAAAAGTACCAAATGTGTCTCTAACCAAAAAGTGATTTTCGAGCCCCCTATAAAACCAAGGGTAAACTCGTCATTTCCCAAATTAATTTACGAAAATTCACTAATTAAATTTTCGAGTCGTTACGGACTTCCATTGCAGCACCGCCAAATACAGAGGCATCTTTTTCGTTGGTTTGAGGGTTTCTCTTGCGTTTATAGGTTTTGCCGCCGAAGCCTTCGTCTAGACGACGGAAATCGATTATTCATGCCATTGATGAATACATATTGTATGCTTCTTTACTCGTATAGGGGGGGAGGGTAGGTGGTTCTTGGAATTGATTTGGGGAGGGTTTTGACTTTGGTTTGTTTTTGTTTTTTTTTTATTTTTTAATTTATTTATTTTAAAATTTTATTAATTGATATTAATATATTCAAATTTTTTTTTATCTACATGGAGTCTATGTCAGCATAAAAATGGGATCCACAAGTGCCACTTATGCACTTAACAGATTTTTGTAACAAATTGCTAATTGTGGGTACCAAGATGTTGTGTTTTGATAGTTTTGGTACCTAGAATCCAATTTTCATAGTTGGGGTACGAATTTGAAATGACTCCTATAATTTGGGTACTTTTATGTAGTTTATCCTTTTTTTTATTTTTTTTATAATTTGTGTTATTTTTTTAAGAAAATGTTTTATTAATATTTTTGCTTATGTGGATTATTATAATCATAAAATTGGGATCTACTTTGCCACATAAGCATTTAATAGATTGACTAACGGATTGACTAACAGAAGGTACTTAAATGATATGTTTTGATAGTTTGGGTATCAGATTGAAACTTTTCATTGTTAGGGTATGACCAATCACCCCTATAATTTGGGGACTTTTATGTAGTAATAAGTAAATAAAACATTAAAAAGTTTTAATTTTACAAAATTGATCAACCAAAAAACAAAAAGGAATAAAAATACCAATCCTCTTCTTCCCCGATAACCCTCCCCTCCCCTCCTTGCCTCATCTCCTTCCCTTACCAGGCAGCACTGCAACGTCACCATCATCCACACCCAAGTAATAGAAAGCAACAAATCAAACCAAACCCTTGAGGTAACAGAAACAAAATAATGAGAGATTAACCACGAAAATGAATCAATTAATCAGTAAAAGTAAAAAACTCCAGCACAGAAGAACATGAATTACCTAGAAGCCCCAATATAAACAAATACATAATAAAAAATGAAAGGGTAAACTACATAAAAGTACCCAAACTATATGGGTCATTTCAAGTTCATACCCGAATTATGGAAATTTTCATCTAGATACCCAAACTATCAAAACACAACATTTAGATACCCACCATTAGCAATTTATTAAAAAAAATATGTTAAGTGCCCAAATAGCATTTGTGGGCCATTCTTTGCTGACATGGGCTTAAAATAATTATTTTACTTTTATTTTTATTATTTTTTTAATTTTAATTTTTACTCTCTCTGTAACCAACCCCTTTCTCTCTCTCTGAAACCATCATTCTTCCTCTTCTCAGCGACAACAACACTGTCCACGTCAGCCACCTCAATCCCTGATAACCCTCCCCTCCCCTTCTTGCCTCAGCTCCTTCCCTTACCAGGCAGCACTGCAGCAACACCATCATCCACACCTAAGTAACAGAAAGCAACAAATCAAACCAAACCCTTGAGGTAACAGAAACAGAATAATGAGAGATTAACCACGAAAATGAATCAATTAATTAGTAAAAGTAAAAAACTCCAGCACAGAAGAACATGAATTACCCAGAAACCCCAATATAAACAAATACATAATAAAAAATGAAAGGATAAACTACATAAAAGTACCCAAACTATAGGAATCATTTCAAGTTCATACCCAAACTAGGAAAATTTTCATCTAGATACCCAAACTATCAAAACACAACATCTAGATACCTACCGTTAGCAATATGTTAAAATAATATGTTAAGTGGCCAAATGGCATTTATGGGCCCTTTTCTATGCTGACATGGACTTAAAATAATTATTTTATTTTAATTTTTATAATTTTTATAATTTTAATTTTTACTCTCTCTGTAACCAACCCCTCTCTCTCTCTCTCTCTCTCTCTCTCTCTCTCCGAAACCATCCTTCTTCCTCTTCTCAGCGACATCAACATTGGCCACCACCGCAACCTCAATCCCATCCATGACTAGCCTCACCACCGCACTTAAACGCCCCTTTTCATCGAGACGACCTTATCCCTGCCACCCATCACCGTCGAAGCTCGCCATAGAGGGAGAATCGAGGCCGTGAACCCAGAAAACCTTCGTCGCCATCGAGGACGTTTCTGGTGGACCCAACCGACAAGACCACCTCCAATAGCTTTGCTTGAATAAGGCGAGCTTAGTCCTGCCTTCCTTTGCCATCGTTGGTGCTTGAATCGCACGGATCGAGAGTCAAAGTCCGGCGTCGTTTAAAGCTTTTCTGGGTTTTTCTAAATCGAAGTCTAAAGGGTCCTTTTTATCAGGGAGTAAAAATGAGATTTTGGAATATTGGGTTTTATGTAGACTACGGTTTTAATCGAAACCCTCGTTGATGTTTGATAATTGAAGCATCAAAGGTAAAATTGCAAAAATAAAAACATGCTTGCGCTTTCACTTTGCCTCCTCGCGATAGAACCATATCGGCTAGTACAATTTCACTCCATCGAACTCACTCTCAAATCTCGTCTTCCAAATCCCTCAGCAGGGTAGCCGAGGTGGACGACCTCTGTCTCTGTTCTTCATCGAAACACTGTCTCTTTCTCGCTGTTCGGTCTCTCCTCTCGCGCTCCCTACACAAGGCTTTAAGCTAGGTACGTATCTTCTCTTCTTCGACTCTCTTTCTCTCGCACTCTCTCTGCCTCTGTCTCTTTTCCTCGATTTTGGACTGGTGAGTAGCACCTCTCATCAATAAAAACAAGTTTTTAATTTTTTCAGGTATACCTATATGCTTATTCATCAATTTTTCTTTTTAATTATTGATTTAGATATGTAGTTTTCTTTGTTAGTGTTTCAATTTTGATGTTATTCTGAGTTTTATTTTTATTTTTCAATTTGAGGTTAATTAAAGTTTTGAAGGGGATACGCTTTGAGGTTTATTTTTCAATAAACAGATAGCTTGTTCGGTTTGCATTTGTATCTATTAGTTATGTTGGGTTTGTATTATTCAATGGTTGGATGGATCTCGAATTCGGATTCGAGGATTGGTGGCTTAATTTTGTGTTTCTGTTTATTGTTGTGATTTGTTTATGGATGTATAATTGGTTATGGAATACGGTTAAACGATTCCAGAGTTGAGGGTGGCGGTGGTGGCCGGTGTTGCTGTCGCCGAGAAGAGGAAGAAGGAGAGTTTCGGGGAGAGAGAAAGTGGTTGGATAGAGAGAGAGTAAACTACATAAAAGTACCCAAACTATAAGGGTCATTTCAAGTTCATACCCCAACTATGAAAACTTTCATCTAGGTACTAAAACTATCAAAACACAACATCTAGGTATCCACCGTTAGTAATCTGTTAAAAAAATCTATTAAGTGCCCAAGTGGCACTTGTAGACCCTTTTTTAATGCTAACATGGATTTCATGTCAGATAAAAAAATAATAATAAAACTTTAAAATTTTAATAGAACCTTAATAAATATTCACTTATAAATTAAAAAAAAAAACAAAACAAAACAAAATTCACGCCCAAACTTAACCCTCATTGGGGAAAACAAAATCAATTCAACAAAAAAGGGACAAGCTTGATTAGCTTTGTGTTTTGTGCGTAAAGTTCAGAAGAGGCACATATTGAGTGCTGAGAGAGAGAGATGGAGAATTGGAGGTGTGTTTTGCTGGTGTTCAGCATCTGCATTTTGGGCTGGAGACCTAGCTCCATCAATGCCGCCACAGATCCAACATATGTTTCTGCTCTAAAGGTCTTTTACGGTAGCTTGAATTCCCCTCCTCAGCTAACCCAGTGGAGTCAAAATAGTGAGGATCCATGTGGCCAGTCTTGGAAAGGTGTCAAGTGCTCCGGCTCTTGAGTAACATAAATTGATATCAAATCTTCAATTTTCGGGATCCATGGGGTATAATATTCAGAGTTTGACATCATTAACCAACCTAGATATAAGCCATAATAATCTTGTAGGGACTATACTTTATTCACTTCCTCCAAACATGACTCGATTAAACCTTGATGGTAATAACTTCAATTAAGGCATTCCTTACTCCATCTCTCTGATAACTTCTCTTAAATACCTGAACTTAACCCTCCTCGACCACCTCATCGCCGAGCCCAGCCTCAACCTCATCGGCTTCTACAACGGGCTAAACGTCGGCTATGCGCTCGCCAGGGGAGCAGAGCGTCGTGTTCTTGTGCTTCGGGAGCAGAGGCACATTCTCGGAGCCGCAATTGAAAGAGATCGTCGTGGGTTTGGAGAGAAGCAACCAGAGATTCTTGCGGGTTGTGAGAGGCCCACATGGTTTAGACTCGGAAAAGCTGGATCTGGACACTCTGCTACCAAATGTGTTCTTAAAAAGGACCAAAACCAGAGGTCTGGTCGTGAAGTCGTGGGCTCCACAGGCAGTGATCTTGAGCCATGGATTTGTGGATGGATTTGTGACACATTGTGGGTGGAACTCACTGCTTGAAGCTATGAGCTGTGGGGGTGCCAATAGTGGTGTGGCCTTTGTATGCGGAGCAGGCGTGAATAGTATGGTGTTGGTGGAGGAAATGAAGGTGGGGATAACAATTGATCTGTTAAAGGAAGGGGTTGTGAGTGTGGATGAGGTGGAGAAGAAGGTGTCGCACTTGATGGGCTTGGAATCGAGAAGGTGTTGCAATTTATTTGTCTTTTTTTTATTTATATATGAATATTTATTATGGTTTTATTAAAATTTTAAAATTTTATTCTTATTTTTTATCTGACATGGAATTTATGTCAGTATTAAAAAAAAGGCCCATAAGTGCCACTTGGGCACTTAATAGATTTTTTTAACATATTGCTAACGGTGGGTACCTAGATGTTGTGTTTTGATAGTTTTGGTACCTAGATGAAAATTTTCATAGTTAGAGTATGAACTTGAAATGACCCTTATAGTTTGTGTACTTTTATGTAGTTTATCCAAAAAAAATTAAAAAATAAAATAAAATGAAAAGTAAAATAAGTATTTTAAATCCATATCAGCATATAAAAGGGTCCCACAAATGCCACTTGGGCACTTAATAGATTTTTTTAGCATAAACTACATAAAAGTACTCAAATTATAGGAGTAATTTCAAATTCATACTTCAACTATGAAAATTTTCATCTAGGTACCTAAACTATCAAAACACAACATTTAGGTACCCACCGTTTAGCAATCTGTTAAAAAATTATGTTTAGAGCTCAAGTAGCACTTGTGGGGCCCTTTATCATGCTGACATGGACGTCATGTAGACAAAATATTAATATATTTCTAATTATAATAATCCATGTAGGCAAAAATAATAATAATAAATTATTTTATAAAAAAAGAAGAAAAAAACTAACAAAAAAGAAAGATAAAACAATTAATAAAATTGTAAAAAAAAAAAAAAAAAAAACGAAAAACACCAATCTTCCTCGCCGAAAACGGATTCACCTGCGAGTTGGGACAAGTCTCTAAGATTTAGCAGACCAACCACCATCACTAGCAGCCATGGTTCTCAAGACCGAGCTCTATCGTTTCAGCGACGCCAAGATTTATCCTAGAAGGGGAATCATATTCATCCGCTCTGATTCCTAGGTCTTCCTCTTCCTCAACCCCAAAAAAAAAATGGATTCGCCTGCTTTGCTCTCCACCTCGAAGGCCACGGCCGATCCCATGGCCTTCGGGCCTTCGTCGCCAACGTCGATCTCGTCATCCAAGACTACCTCACTTTCTTCAACTTGGTCAAACAACAAGACCCCCAATTCCTTAGCCTCCCCTCCTTCCTCTTTGGTGTGTTCATTGGCGGCGCCATTTGCCTCCAGATCCATTTCTCCAACCCAAAAGCATTTCAAGGCGTGATTTTGGTGGCTGAAAGAGGCGGCGGCGGAGCTCATCAAAGATCAATTTTGACCCATAGAGTTCTAAGAAAATGGCGACGTCGCGAGAGAGGAGGTCGAGGAGGATAGCCTTGCGCTGAGAAGGATTGGTAGTGGTGGATTATAGGGCATGAGGGAAGTAGAGACCTTCCAACGACAACAACTTCTCCGATATGCTCTCCATTTTTTCGCTTCTTACTACCTTTCTCTCCATCTCTTCTTTTCAATCTCTCTCTCTGTTGTGAGACTCGCTCAAATTTCTGGGTTCGACCAACACCCGATGGTCGCATGCGGTTTTGTTTTGTTTTGAGGATGAATGGTGTGAGGGAAGCTTTGGTTTTGTTTATGTTTTATTAAAGTCCAATTTTGTGGTCTGGGTTCAGAATTGGGATGTTTGCAGATCTGGGTTTGGAATTGGTATGTTTGTAGATCTGGGTGTGGAAGTAATTTAGGGGTAATGCATGTTTTCGTTTCTTATTTTGATGTCATGACAAATATTTGGGGATGAATAGAATTATAGTTAGATTTTGTTTGTGATGAATTGAATTTTGCTGGGTTTGGGGTAGTTGGATTTTGCTAGGTTTGCCAGCGATAAAGATGAAGATGTTTGGTCAAAGACCAATTTTGTAGATTAATTTCTTTAACTTTTTAATTTTTAAGAATTTAGTATATTTTTATTTGTGTTTATTTTGTTGTTTTCTAGCTTATGTGGATGCCAAATCAGCATAGAAAAGGGCCCCACAACTGCCACTTGGGCACTTAACAGATTTTTTTAACAAATTGCTAACGGTGGGTACCTAGATGTTGTGTTTTGATAGTTTTGGTACCTAAGTGAAAATTTTCATAGTTGGAGTATGAACTTGAAATGACACCTATAGTTTGGGTACTTTTATGCAGTTTATCCATTTTTTTAACATATTGTTAATGGTGGGTACCTAGATGTTGTGTTTTGATAGTTCGGGTACCTAAATGAAAATTTTCATAGTTGGGGTATGAATTTGAAATGACTCATATAGTTTGGTTACTTTTATGTAGTTTATCCAAAATGAAAATGTGAAAAATGGAAAATTCCATAAACAAGAATAAGAAACCAGAGTACCTGAACCAGAAATAAACCCAAAAACCAATAAAAAAGATAACTTTACTACTTTCACATCTTCAGCAACAAGAAGTAAAACCAAAACAAAATGATCCCAAAAAACCCATATGCAATCAGTAAAGGATAAACTACATAAAAGTATCAAAACAATAGGGGTCATTTCAAGTTCATACATCAACTATGAAAATTTTCATCTAGGTACCTAAAATATCAAAACACAACATCTAGGTACCCACCGTTAGCAATCTATTAAAAAAATCTGTTAAATGCTGAGCTGACATTTTTTGGTCAAACTGTTTATGCTGAGTTGGACTCTATATGGATAAAAAAATAATTAAAAATTGAATATATATTAAAAATAATAAATAAAATTTTAAAATAAAACAAAATTATTATTTAAAAAAAAATATATATATATATATATATATATATATATATGCTCATCTATCCTCCTTCTCTCTTCTTCTTTCCCCATCGCTCGGCTCACTCTGCTCGCTTCTCACCTTCGTTTCGTCATCTTTGGATGATTTAATTTGAACAATTGAACACAGAAAGGAGAAATGAGAAATGAGAAAGAGCAGCAGCCAGAAGCATGCCTCAGAGATTCCATTATACAAAGGAAAAATAAATTCGCAACAAAACGAACAAAAGGAAAAGAAGAAAAATCAGCAACATGAATATCCAAAGGACCAATATCAGATCCCAACTCGATATCCCCTCCAACCACCCATCAAAATGATCATTTGTGAATTAATGACATATTAATATGCAAAAATATCCCACTGATTTCCGCACCACCACCACCGAAAACGATGAACACCACCACCACCGTCATCTCAATCCTTATTCACTCTCAAAATCCCAGCTTGAATCAAAACACCAACACCATCCCCGATCAAAATTCAAAACTCAAAACCCAGAAAAACCCATAAATGAAATCAAAACATTCGATCTGGGCAACTCATGAAATAGAATTAAAATTCAAAATTTCGATCTGGGCACTTACCCAGATTTGAAAAATGAGTGATTGGATGAGAGGAAATCGGGGAGTGAGCTTGTGGATGATTTTTTTTAATGCTTACATGAATTTGGACAACATTGACTATATGTAATCGTCTTCATCCATCGGTGTCGGTCGAAGGGGAGAGGGGCGCATCTTCATCCATCGTTGTCGGTGGGAAGGTTTTGGGGGAATTGATGTCGGTGGATCGTTGTCGGTGGGAAGGTTTTTGGGTGGGAATCGGTGTTGGTGATTCATTGTCTGTTGGAAGGTTTTTGGATTGGAATCAGTGTCGATGGTGGAGGGGGGGGGGGGGGGGGGGGGGGGGGGGGGGGGGGGGGTGGGTGGGGTGGGTGGGGGAGGGGGAATGAGGCTATGATGGCGATCATTGAGGAAGATGGTGGTGGGATATTTTTCTTTTCTTTTATCTCTACATTTATTTTAAAATTATAATTTTTAATTGAAAATTGGTCTACATGGAGTCCAAATCAGCAAAAACTTAAAAAAAAAAATGCTACCTAAATGAAAACTTTCATAATTGGAGTATGAACTTGAAATGATCCCTATAATTTGGATACTTTTATGTAGTTTATTCATCAATCAATAGCAAATAGAAAGCAACCAACTTGGATTCTAGACCCAAAAACGAACCATCCACATAAAAAAACCATCAAGGGTTGTGTGAGGCGCTAGTAGTGAGACTTCGAAATTAGAAGAAGAAGATGAAGATGAAGACGATTTTATCTTTTGATTTAATCAAGATCCCAGAAGGAGTCACCGTTAAGTGCAGGCGAAGGTGATCAAGGTAGAAGGTCTGAGAAGAAAGCTGACCTAAAACTTCAAGCACCTCAACTTGGACTTCGATCTCATCACCGAGAAGTCCATCGAAAGCAGAGGCTGAAAATCGAAGCCTGGTTTGGGACCTGCAAGACCAACGCCACTATCAGAATCGCCATCAGCCATGTGGACAATCTAATCACCGGCGTCACCAAGGGCTACAAGTACAAGATTAGGTTCGTCTACGCTTACTTGCTGATCAACGCTTCGATCTCTAGCTCCAACAACGCCATCGAGATCCGAACTTTTTGGGCGAGAAGAGGGTGAGGAAGGTGGAGATGCTCAATGGTGTTACCATCACTCGGTCCGAGAAGGTAACGTTTCAACGACCCTACTGGCTTCGAATTTGGATTTGGTGGGATGATGGTGTTGTTGCAGTGCTGCATAGTAGGGGAAGGAGATGAGGCAAGGAGGGGAGGGTTATCAGGGAAGAAGATGATTGGTTTTTTTCTTCATTTTTGTTTTTGTTTTTTGTTTTTTTGGTCAATTTTGTAAATGAAAATTTTTTAATGTTTTATTTATTTATTTATTTTTATTTTTTATATTATTTTTTAGCTTGTGTGGAGTCCAATTCAGCATATAATTGTGACTCAACAATGCCACTTAAGCATTTAACGATTTGACTAACATATGATACTTCGATGATGTGTTTTGATAGTTTTGATAGCTAGATGAAATTTTTTATAGTTTGAATATAAACTTGGAATGACTTCTATAATTTGGGGGGTTTTTATGTAATTTTTCTTTATTTTTATTAAGAAAGATGCCCCACTTTTAATGCGGCTCAATAATTTGGATTTTGTTGATAAGAAAGGTGCCCCACTTTTATTTTTTCATTCAAAGACCTCAATCCAATTATACAAATGTTCCATAATTTCATTCAAACTTCCAAATCATCATCGGTTTAAAGATTGATGATACAAGATTACATAACAAAGCTCCTGTTTCTTCAAGGTTTCAAGAGCTGTAAAAAAATTCTGATATATCTGCTTGCATTGCATAACTAAAAGTATGCATTTGGACGCAAAAAAAAAAAAAAACTAAAAGTATGCATAACCAGAAAGCCTCGGACCTCGCCTTCTTTGCAATCTGGGGTTTTGAGAAACCCTAAACATCTCTTGACCTAAACAACTGTGGGGAAGAATCATTGCATGATATCTTCTAATTGAATTTTCCAACACTGAGGGTCCAATTCAGCCTGCAAAATCATACAAACCAAAGTCAATACGATATTCAAGGAAAAATGAGTGTCTTTTGTGGACTTGATGACAACCAAACAAACACTTACTCTAAAGAATTTATCTCTCCACTGAAATGCACAACCACGAGCTTCTAAATGCTCAAAAAGAGCTTGGGGAAGCAATGACTTGAAGGTTGCCTGCAGCTTTACTTTCGTTAGGCCTCCGCAGGCCAATAATGCAGCTACCAGCCCGCTTGGGGTCAAGCCCTTCAAGTGCAAGATGGTTAAGCTTTGCAGGCAGCTGATGCTCGCTAAGGATAACAACCCCACATCTGTAACTGCGGTATATGATAAATTAATCTGCAACAAATTACGAATTGAGTCAATGGACTTGTCAATCAAAGCTGTTGTCGGAACTTTTTGTCTTTATAGAATCAAAAGATGAGAAAGAGTACCTGTCTAAGGTTCTGAGAGAAGTGAGCGAGTGGGATCATCGCTGCATCACCAATTTTGGAACACTTCTTTATGTCCAGCTTTGTCAGCTGCTTGCATCCCACAGCGATTGCTGCCAGACCCAAAGATGTGATGAGAGGGCATCCTCGGCTTTCAACGGTGTTCAAGCTTGAGCATTTGGACAATGAGATTAAGGAGCTGTCAGTAATGTCTTTGCAGTAGGCTACATTGATCATCTCAAGTCCAGGGCAACCACTAGAAATAGCTGAAATGCCTGAATCCGAAATTCCCGTGCACCTAAACAAAACAAACAGATGCAGTTTAGTCTCTTCTTCTTTCATTCGACGAATAATTTCTTGAACAATCAAATAGGAGCTTGTAGAGAAGTTGGGATTCCCTTGGTGAGACGTATTGGGTTGTATAAATCATCAAATTCAAGGTATTTTTAAGGTAAAAAGTGAATGTTTTTTCATTGTAAGAGGGCTAAAGCCGATTACAAATGGAAGGAAAGTTATCCAATACAATGCCCGTCTATGTCTAATCGGCTCTAATTCCCTACATCGGAAAAACATTCACTTTTATCTTTGAAAAACCTTGGGTTTGATGAGGTATCCAATCCAATACAACTCACCAAACGAGCCCTAATTATATTGACTTTTGAAGACAGCCTTCTCAGATAAGATAATTGAAGGAGAGTGTTATAACTTATTTTCTTTTGCCTTTGGTTTCAAAAGGCTTCGGAGTCTCTGAGGCTTTAGATTAAAAGCATCGATTATTTTACCTAACAGGTTGTAATCTGTTGTTGCTTGCATCACAAACTTTGAGGGATCATGAGTCACTAACCTGTATAGATCGAGCTCTACAAGTTTCGAGCAGGACATGCCAATGCTGGCAACTCCCTCATCAGTTATGTTGAGGCAAATTCCCAGCTTCAAGCTTGAGAGTTTGGAACATCTAGCAATGGACTTCAATCCTGCCCAAAGAAAGCACATAAGTAAATACAATAGTTATGCTATTGCTTAATTACACCGAGATTGAGTGAGGGAGAAACCTTCATCATCAACTTCGTTATCTGTTATATCAATCTCCTCGAGAAGATGACATCTCTGTCCAATGAGAACAAATGCTTCTCTAGGAACCAGTGTGCACGACTCCATCCGAAGAGAAGTGAGTGCTGAACATGAATCTGTTATCGTTGCAATGGAGGCATATGTTATCTTTCGACAACATGTGATGTCAAGCTTCCGAAGATCCTTGTGTTTCGTCAAAAGGGAGGAGAGACCCTCATCGGTCACTCCTACACATTTACTTAAGCTCAGCTCCCTCAACGACGCACAGCAATCTCCCATGGCTTTTAGCCCTGCATAGCTCACCAGGCAACCATCCAATTTGATCGACTGCAAAGCCGGAAGCTTTTTCAAACCATCAGCAAGAGCAAGAGTCACCTGACCACCCGCGCCACCAAAGTTCAAAATTGTGAGAAAACGAAATCAAATTAACCTACATATTACAAAGACTCAAAGATAGTCAAGACTCACCGGAGAGCCATGTGACAATACGAGCTGCTCTAAGAATTCGCCAGAACCGCTTGTCAGGGAAGACAATCCAAGGTGACTTATGTTTTGACAACTAGATATGTCAAGTTTCTGTGAAAGGAAATAATACGAGTGCAAAGTCAAAATCTGTCAAACCAGAAATCAACTCAAATTTGTGTATACCAATTAATTAGCACCAAAATTAATAATTTTCGTGTTAGCTAAATTATACCTATTTTATGTTAATAATACAATATGCTAAAGAGAAGAAGGCATTTGAAACAGAACCAGCTAAGCACAAGTAGATACCTTGAGCGACTTGCACACATGTTTGAGAGACGAAAGGCTGTCGTCATCGATTCCAAAGCATCCTTCTAGGGCCAAATCTTCAAGATATTGTAACTTGAAGATCGACGGCAAACATTTGTCCGTGATCTGCAAATCAGTAACAACAAATTTTCAAGTTTCATTAGAAAAACAGAATTGAAATTGGCAAAAAGAAGAAAGAAAAAGACACAAGAGCAGAGTGCTTTTCAAAGCAAAACAGAATTAAATCAAACTCAAAAAAAGATTTCTACCATAATAAGAATTTGGATAAAATTCATGAAAATCAAGAATTTACCGACAAGTAAGAGAGATCCAAGCTTCGAATATCTTTGCATTTGACAGCAAGCAATCCGACCCCCAAGTCGCCAACACCAAGACACCATTTCAAGCTAATTAATTTGAGCTTCCTGCATCCAACGGCTATGCATCCAACGCCCATGTCGGTGATCATCTTACATCTCCCGAGCCAGAGCTTCTCCAATTTCTTCGCCTCCGCCAGAGCCGCCGCCGCCGAGTCTTTGAGCTCGGTGGCGTTTGACAAGTCGATCTCCGTCAGATTCTTGCAATTGACGGCCAAGCTGAGTAACCCGGCTCCGGAAAAGTAGGTGGAGCGCGAAAGATCGATGGAACGGAGGGTGGAGTTGCAGGCATTGGAGATGGCGGCGAGGTGAGTGTCTGTGATCCGAGGGCAGAGGGTGAGATCGACGTGGGATACGTGTGGGTATCTGGTGAGGATTTTGGGGAGGTGCTCCGACCGCAGGGGCTTGAGAATCTTGCGGTGCTTGGATTCTATGGAGTAGAACGACTTGCAGACTAAAGAGAAGGCCTTTTGGTCAATTGGGTTTGGTTGGAGAAAGTCTAGGATTATGAATATGATTTCTTCAGACAGAACATGAAACAGGTTGCTGATGTTGTCGTTCATGGTGTTGTTTGAGGTTAATAGAGTGGTTCTCTGCCTCTTCATGGATTTGATCTTGAGGTGTTTGATTTTTTTATTTTGGTTTTTTGGGATTTGGATGAGGAAATGAGGCTTGAAGAGAGGTGGTGGGATTTTATAGGAGGAGATGGAGAATAATGGTTTTTGTGAGGGGATTTAAAGTAACCGTTGGGCAGAAAATTCTGGTTTTCGGTTTGGGTAGGTTGTTGTTGGATGGCAGCTGAGGAGGGAGGGAGGGAGGGAGGGAGGGAGGGGGGGAGTGAAGATAAAAAGTGAGAATTGAATTACTTCAATGGCCCTCCTTCTGCTACTTCACATGACTTCTTTCCATTCTTGTTTGTTTCACTCGAAAGGACAATATTATCCTTCTTTTTAGGATCCTCACGTGGCTCTAATGACAATTAAGTCCACTGACGTTGTTTTTCTTGGGGGTCTTTTTTTGGAGAAATTTGAACCCTAGCTTACAATGAGCAACATTTCTTACACTACAAGCATGGAATAGGCGAGTGTTAGTTATCTGAATTCGGAGGAATTCTTTAATCTGGTTGTCGAATACAATAGAATACACAAACTTAGGATGGGGCCCATGAAAAATGTTGTTCGGATCAAATATAAGTAAATTATGAATATATGGTCGAACTTACTATCTTATACATATGTCTGAACTTTAAATTTATTTCCCTAAATTTTCCGACGCAATTCAAACTTATTTATAATACTTCCATATTTGAAAATGCTAAGTGCCAAGTTCCTTTTATGAATTATAACATAAATGTTTTATAATCCATGCAAACCACACATTTATAAGATATTAAGTAAGATAGATTCATAGTTATAATAGATGAAAATGAATAGTAATTGTCTCATTCACTAAATTAAGTCGTTGCTTGTTTATGCAAATAACACGTGCTAAATTGGGAAAATGATTAAGATATCAAGTTTTTCATATAAAGTAGTATGATAGTTTTTGTTGCGAATAAAATTTGTCCCACAAAAAGAATTAATCAACTATTACCACATCACTTAATATGCCAATTTGACATATAAATTTGATATCTTTATCGTTGCTTGCTAAATTGATGATGGATATGTATTGTAATTTCAAAAGAAGTATCCAAATATATTCTTATACTAACACATTATTTGATATGCAATTTTATCATAAAAACTTAATATCCTTAATACTTGCTTGCAACATTGATGATTTGATATGTATTGTAATTTCTTTCAAAAGAAGAAAGGAAAATGAAAAATTGGTGATTATGGGAAGTGAAATAGGGGTAGTGTGGACATTTAAGATGGAAAAGGAGGCTCCGTACCGTGAAGGACGGGAAGGACGGGCGGTAATTAGGGAAGGTTGGGCGGGGGCAGGTTGGGAATTGAAAAGTCGCTTTCTTATCTGAAAGCAGCTTATTTGGTGGAGGACTTATGTGAGGAAGGACAGATTCAAGTGCGGACAGTACGAACAAGCTGACAAAACAAAATTTATAATTTTAAATTTTAAATTAAAAAGAATACGCAAATGGAAATAAGATATTCGAATAGATATTGCCGTACTTATATAGACGCAATTACGTAGTACCAGCCTTACTCAGATAAGAACGGTTGCAAGAGAGAGAAAATTAATAAAAAAAACTATAACTAAAACAAAAAAGCAGAACCACTCTAGAACCAGAACCAGAACAGAATCAGAACCAGAACCAAAAGTTCCAAGTCAATTTGGAAAAAAGCGACTTTTTCTTTTCTTTTTTTTTCTTTTCTTTTTTTTCTTTCCAGATATTTGGTTAGGAAGGCTGTTACTCAGGCAGGCCTATGTGGTGGCCTATTGTTTTCCATCCTGCATCCCTCACACGTTAGTGATTTAGTGATAAAATTTAAAAATCTTATTTATCTTCTTCACTTAATTAATTATTATCATTTAGAGCTTAGAATAAAATTCTGTGGCCTCGGATTATTTAATATAATATCCAAATAATCATTATATCTCCTAGTTAATCAACAGTTCAACATTGTTAAAAAATATTATCAATGAGTGGTATGGTTAATGAAGATATGATGTTATGTTATGTGGTAGTAATTATATAGTGAAAATTGAATTTGATTCTTATAAATTGACAATTAAATATGCATATTTATAATATACATTATACAAAGTCAGTGCATGAGAGAGATGTTGAAATGAGAGAGTGCGCAACTGTAAAAGAGAAGTGCAAGCCAGAATGCTTTGATTTGGGAAGATTTGCAGCTGATATGATCTTTATTCTGATATTATCTTTGCACACAAATTGTGATATTATATGAGGAAAGTATTTAGGGGAAACCAAGAAATAGGTCTGAAATTGTGAATAAAGAAATAATATGGAATATTGTATGCTTAGAGATAAAATCTTATTGCAAGATGCATTCCATTTGTTGGTTGATCTGCCCAGATGGTAATTTAATGACAATCCTTGGGTCCAAATTCATCTTATCTTCATTTCATTTTTAATTGCATGTGTTCATTTGTTTTACTAAATATTATAATTAAAGGTATGTAACAATTAATTTGATTAAAATATAATATAAATGGTGCCAATACTATTTGTTCAAATAACAATTAATTAGAGTCATACATACACAACTATGGAGGTTTTAACTTTTAAGTCTCATTTCACATTTTATGTTTAAAATATAATAAGAAAAGTATAAGCGGGAACGATGGTGAGAACAAAATATAGAATAAGTGTCATACACAAAATGACAACTAAAAATTAAAATTCATTTATGTAATTCTCACTTTCAAATTTTTGTTTTAATCATGCATCTTTATTTTCTCATTTTTCTTATACATTTTTATCTATCTCAAACACAAAAGTAAAACTAAAATCTATGGAAGGCGCTTGAGAATGGGGAAGGGGCCTAATGTTCATAAGTGGGGGAGATAGAACTTTACTGGAAACACCTATGGAAGATTAAAATTCCAAACAAGCTGAAAATATTTTATTGGAGAGCTAGTTTAGAAATTCTTCCCACGTCTGTTAATTTGTTTCTCAAGAAAATTATTGCCTCGGGACTTTGATGCCGGCGTGGAAAGAAAAATGAAGATGTGTTCCATGCTCTTTGGGGGTGCAAGCTGAGTCAACAGGTCTGGAGGATCACAACTCTCCCGGTGGATGGTTTTCCTGACACATGCCGCTTTATAGACCTTTTTGATTTTGCATTTTCCAAACTTTCTACTACTCAATTAGAACAGTTTGTATTCACTTGCTAGCAGGTTTGGAGTTGGAGTAATAAAGTGGTGAATCATTAGCAAGTCAAGGAGGCGAGGGAAGTAGCAGAAACGGCGCTGGCTGCACATTTAGAGTTCAGGGGTCTGCAGCAGACCTCAGTTGGGGCTCCTCATGTGAGGGTGACCAAATGGCTTAAGCCGGTTGTAGGGAGCTTCAAAATGAACTGTGATGCTGCTGTGTGTAAGGAAGGGCTGAGGAGGGGGATTGGAAGGGTGCTGAAGGACTCAACGGGGGCGTTGTTGACAGGTTTCTCAGGTCCAGGCCCACCTGGGGTCTCGGTGACTGCTGTTGAGGTAGAAGCGGTGAAGGTAGGACTACTGCAGCTGCAATTCATGGGGGTGAGGGGGGTTGTGATAGAATCCGATTCATTGGAGGCTATTTCAGTCATCAAGTCTTCACATCTGGACTTGAGTTCTTTGGGGATCCTAGCCAGGGAGGTGGAGCCGCTAATGGATGCAATTCAGATGCCTTTGGACCAATTGGTGTATGTTCCTAGGACTGCTAATCGGGTGGCTCACAGCTTGGCCAAGGAGGGAATCAGAACGCAGGAGAAAGCTATATGGGGACCCCTTATTCCACCTTGGCTCCATTTTCTTTTAGAGAGAAATTTGGAGGCTTAAAGAGCATCCACATTAAACTTTCTAAATTTTTGGTCAAATTTAACTTGAAATGAGCCAAAAGTTATTAATAACTAGCTAATTTTTAATGCTACCCAAATCAGACTCTCTATATTTGACCAATTTTGAATATTAAATTAATTTTTCAAATTTGAATATATAACAATATAATTTTCCTACAAAGGCTAGTTTTTAATAGCTAATTTTAACGACTAGTTTTTTAAAGTGATGATTTGTTACAACCTGCTTCGGAATTTTAAAATCGGAATTATTAAATTACCCTTCTATCTTAATAATCGAAATTTTCATAAAATTTACTAAGTTAGCGAAACGAGTTAATTCAGGAGTTAGACTTCGAATTTTTTACTTAAATTGAGAATTTGGTAGAAGATTTCCAAAGACGGAATTCGAAATGAAGAAACCGAATTCGTTATAATTTTTCGTAAATAGAATGTTTTATGAGAATTAGAATATTTTACTATTATTAATTTCTTTCTTTTTTTTATTTTTCTTATTTTATTTTCTTACTAATAACTCACATCCAATCACCACTTTTTCACCTGTTTTTTTCTCTCCCTCCCCAACCATCGTCTTCTCCCTTCTCCATGTGATAGCGCCACGCAGAGACCTCACCACCACCGTGCCCAGTCCCGGCCGAGACCAGCCTCACCACCCCACTTAAACTCACCTCCTCAACGAGGCAAACGCCCCTCTACCTTCCACCACCATCAATTTCTACTGTAGGAGACGAAGTAAGGCCAAGAGACCTAGAAACCCCCTTCGTCGCCGTCGTCGTTTCCGGTCGAATTGGGTTGCTAGACCAATCTCAAACAGTTCGTCTAGGCAAGACGAAGCTAGCCATACGCTCTTTCACGATCATCAGTGCCCGTAGCTTGCGAATTGAGGGTCGATAGCTAGCGGTGTTAGAAGCTTCCCGGCCTGATTCCGTTCGATCCAGGTAGATTCAAGCATCGGCGATGAAGTTGAAGGTATGATTTGATGACGATTGCTGTTTTTCGTGTAATGTGTTATGTGGCTTTTGGTGCTGATGGGTTGGTGTTGTTTTGCAGTTCATTATACCGAGACTTTGCTTGACGGAACCAAATTCGATTAGAGCCGCGATTGGGGCACTCCTTTCAAGTTCAATCTTGGACAAGTTGATTTTTTTTTTCCTAGAGAAGATGTTTTATCAATTGTTAAAGCCGTTAAAGTTTTCCAATTTTATGTTTGAATTTATATGATATTATCAATTATCAATCTGAGTATTTGAAATCCCTTATGCAATTTACCATTTATATGCAAAGTAATGTAAATTTCTCTGAATTTCGCCGGCATGGGCGAAGATATACCCTGGTGGCTGTAATCGCTGGATGGATGCGATGGCTGGATCGAAGGCATGAAAGAAACGAAGACTGGATGGATGTTGTGATGGCTGCGTGAAAGAAACCAGTCTTCGTCGAAGAAGAGAGGATGAAGAGGATGTGGGTTGCTGGGTTCTCAGCTTCCCTTTGGGTTCTCATTATCAAATTTCTATAGAGCAAAGATATCCTGGCATCGGAAGAGATGATGAAGTAGAAGTGTGAAGATGGAGGTAGAAGATGATAGTGGGAGAGATTACGTTGGATTTGAGAAGACGAAGGTTGAAGAAAATGGAGGCAACGAACGAGGGAGTGGCGTGCAACAAGAGCGAGATGTTTTTGTATTGTCGGCTATTTTAGACTCCCCATCTCAAGTATAAAATTAGAGGGTGTGGAGCGGATAACTAGTATCAACCCGCTAAAAGAATACGGTGGTAATTTAGTACATAACATATCAACACACATGTTTCGTATTATTTTATCTTATCCGGTGTTTAATACGGTCTACCAAACGTAGCCTAAATGATTATTATACCCATTTAGGTGGGACTACTGCAGCTGCAATTCATGGGGGTGAGGGGGCTGTGATAGAATCCGATTCGTTGGAGGCTATTTCAGTCATCAAGTCTTCGCATAAGGATTGGAGTTCTTTGGGGATCCTAGCCAGGGAGGTGGAGCTGCTAATGGAAGCAATTCAGATGCCTTTGGACCAGCTGGTGTATGTTCCTAGGACTGCTAATCGAGTGACTCACAGCTTGGCCCAGGAGGGGATCATAATGCAGGAGAAAGCTGTTTGGGGACCCCTTGTTCCACCTTAGCTCCAGTCTCTTTTAGAGAGGGATTTGGAGGCTTAATACTCAGTTTTTTGTCTTGCTTTGGAGAGATACTCGTTTTCTCTCATCGGATTTATCCCAAGCTAGCTAGGTTTTATGTTGAGGGATTTTATGAGGCCCCATGCACTTTTTGGTGCACCCATTCAAGTGTACTCACTTTATTATCAATGAAATTTTCATTTAGATGAAAAAATAAAAGTAAAACTAAAAATTAAATACTAAATTATTATTATACCATCATCCTCTTAGCTTGCGTCTTTGTAATCGCAAAATAGAAAATGTACTTGGAGGAAATTAAAAGATTAAAATTTTTGAATTTGTATATTGTTCGTACACGATATATGATAATGGTGAGTCACAAATGTTGGTGGACAACTTTTTAGTGTTTATTAATCACTTTCCATTACCGCCCATAATATAAATTAATGCTACCAAATAGCAAGGTGTGCCCCCATGCTATTATCTAGTTCTCATTTAGGTATGTGTCCCTTTCTTTACCAGAAGCTAGCATATTCATATTCAAACAAAATAATATAATAAATAAACAAATAATAGCCTTTTTTAGACATAACTAAGGTTTAATTGTATTTCTTTTCACTAATAATTGAGAGGTTTTAGATTCAATTCCATATATAACAAAAATGTTATATATTTTCGTGGAAGATCTTTTTGTATTAAAAAAAAAACCCTTTCCCAAATGCAACAACCCCAAATATAGAGAAAGTTTTCTTTCCTCATAACCTAATGAAAAAAAACTGATCGTTGAGCTTAGTAACGTGGTCTTGTAAGTAAGTAGGGCATTAAGGTGATTGATCGATGAGGATATTTATGACCGAGTAGGTATAATATCCTAATCTATCAAATTAAGCACGTCTCGAGCCCGTACAGATTAGTAGGGGCAAAAAAAAAAGCAAAAAAATTCCACATTTAGCAAAAAAAAAAAACTTATCACTGGTGTAATAGTTACTCTTTCATTTTATAATTTTTATGAATATTTAGGGTGACAATTTAGAGTAATTTATACATTATATTATAATGTATCACATTGATTTTGGTGGTGAAATGTTTAAAGATTTTTTTTTTGGTCAAATGCATCAATATATTAAAGGCTCTAAGCCAATCCATCGGAGAATACCAACATGGCAAATGTTCAAAGATTTGAATAAGTCATTTTTGGGTACCATATGAATTTGACCGCGTCACACACTTCACTAGTATAATATTCGGCATGCAACTAAACCCACTATACTTTCTATAATCTTTATTTATTTATTTATTTTTATCTCCAAACAAATTAAAATTGGAGTACGGCAGCAAGGTACCTTCTCCAAGTACCTATTTACCTGGATTGAGTCAAGAGTCATAAACCATCGAAAGCTAATAAATAAAGCTTGTACTAAGCTTTGAATTTGATTTGCAGATATTATATACGTTTTAATCAACGTAATTATATTCGTATTTATAAAAAAAAAAAATCTTATCAAAAGGTGAAATTATAAGTTCACGTGGGTCATAAAAGATATAGAATTTGAGTCGTATATTTTTTTCGATTAGAAAAATTGATTTATTTCACAAATAAATTAATTCAAAGTATTGAAAGTTCAAGAATAAAAAAAAAATCAACAAAGAAAAACAAACATATCAGAATTTGAGCCGTATTGTGATGATTTTACATGGATGGTGAGCCAAAGACCATGAATGATGTAAAGACAAGGAGCTAAAACCTCCCCCATATAAATGTTTCACCGGTTGGCAATTGTTCAAGCAAAATGGAAACAACTGGAACAAACGTATCATCGTCTTGCATGATTAGAAAAATTTAACAGTACTTTCCTGTACTTTTGGCTAAGCTACAAAAAGGAATCAATAATTATATGACAGCTAGGTCCGTAATCTCGGACAAAGATTTAATTACGTCAGGTGTGTTAAGTTATATAATTTATAAAACAAACATATTTTAATAAATCATAAGTATATAATAGTTCGATTCGTAATCACAGACAAAAATTATATAGTATCAACTGCATTAAGTCACGATCTATAAAACAAACATACTTTAACAAATGTATGAAATCAGGATATGCGAGTTTTGGTCACGAGTCTGATGAAGAGTTGGGGAGTACTTGGACTTGGACGCAATGTCGACCACATGATTGAATATCTTTGGATATTTTCCTGATCTTTTTTTATTTCTGATATGAACAAAACTTTTATCCAACTGGTGGAGGTTTTTTCCTATTACCATCATTTTCACTTCCTTTACAATTTGTTGTTGACACTTGATTTCATGTTGAATACGTTCAATCTTTCCTGGGAAGCAATGATGCAGATTATATGAATATATATATTTGATTCCACCAATATTTTTTTTCTTATACAACCGTTGTTTAAATGTATATAATGCTGGTGTGATACTATTTATTTTAAATAAATTTAAAATGTTCAAACATAAATTAAAATTCGGACGTTACGATAGAGTTGTTTAAATCAATAAATTATAATATTATAGTTGTTTAATATTATAATGCAAAGGAGAATAATTACGAGGAGAAACTAGAAACATGTTTTCATGATGAGCGCTTTAATAAAAGTCTACTGCCTTTCACTGAGATTGAATGGCTTTACTGCCTTTCATTGTAGTGCGTTTTAGTCAAGCCACCATCCATCTTTAATGACACGTCCTCAATTGGAGGAAGAAAAACTCATGCATTGTACGGTAACCTACCCACCATTTTTCATCTTTACAATGCTCCTAAAAAGTATTCATCATTTCTCAAAACACATGTTTTTTCTCATCTCTGTGTAATTCAGTGGTCAAGACAAGCTTATTTATATGCATTGCTTTGTGGATTTAAGTTTCTTAAAATCAACCCAAATTTAAGTAAGCATTTATAAAAGTGGGCTGCCGCAGTTCTCTCATTTATTATTATTTAAAAAAAAAAACAAAAAACAAAAACCTCCGCCTTCCAACTTTTAGTGTTGAGAAATTTCTGGAAGCTGGCCTCCTCCCACCATTAGAAAAGTCGTGGTACGGCAAAATTGGGAGCTGAATTTCCAAGTTTTGACCACAGCAGTGATGCTCAGCGTGCTGACTAGACTCAGAGGTATTCAAACTCAACGCATTGACCAAGCTGCATCAACGTCCGTACGGCCCAACAAATTCACAGCGAAAACTAAAGCATTCCCATCGAGTCCCGAATTTTCATATTTTTCAAAGTGAAAAAAAGAAGATATTTTACTTTCAATTAAATTAAAATATGAAGATGGAAATAGAAGTTCCAAATTCGCTTGATTGAATGTGACAATTTGAAGTTAAATGTGAATGAATTTTATTTTTTGGTAGGCTGGAGGTCGAAGTCAAAAAATAAATTGACTTATTAAGTTAGTTCTATAAAGTAAATTTCAATTAAAGAAGATTATAGACAGAATGAGACGTAGGGAAGTTAGAAATATCATCAAGAAGAGCCGAGATAGTAACAATCGGCTGAGACTCAAAAATAGTGCACCCCAAATCCACATTTCTACTGTACCTTGCAAGGACATCGACAACCATATTCACCTCCCCGTCGATGTGCTTTAATCTAGCACCAGCAAACAAATGTTAAACGTGGAATGAATTTATTTTCTTAGGATTCGATTCATTAGTTTATAGAATTCAATTTTTTGCTTCAGTTTGCTCTTTGGTTAGTTTAGTTTTTTCTTCATACGGTTCGACCGTTTTTAGTTCACAAGCCAATTTTTAGTTCACAAGCCAATTTTTAGTTCATAAGAAGGTAGAGGTGCTAATAGAAAATTATCCATCCTACTTTTTATTCATTTATTTTTTCCATTTATATCGTTTGATATTTTGCTTCATGAACTGTCTTTTATTGATTCAACTTTTGTTTCGTAGAGTTAACTTGTTACTTCATAAGATTTTGGTGTTTGTCTGTAACTACCCATACATTTAATTATTCGATTTTCGTAAAATTATTTAGATAATAATGATTTTGCCCTCAAATTTAGGAGGGATTCTGTCAACTTGCTATCAGAGCCCTAGATTTAACTTCATGTAGACTGTAACGATCCGAAAATTTAATTAGTGAATTTTCGTAAATTAATTTACAAAAAGGACGAAATTAATTTACATTTTGGTAATTTTCTCTGGATAGATATTTTTAACCCATGTAGATCATATTCTCCTCATTTCTTTCTCTCTCTTCCCGATTCTCATCCGATCCATGCGACCGAACCCAAAAACCCAAGATTTCAAACTCCAATTCGTGGCAACCTTGCCCGATTCGGTTCCACTAATCGGAATCTCCTCTTTTCCACAATCAAGGACGTACCGACCATCAAAGGAAGCAACCGCGGGAGACACCGAACCGAGGAAAGGAAAAATTGAAACTTTCAATCGATTTTCTAGCCAGCACAGGTATTGGTTTCATGTTTAGACTTCACTTTTGAGTTCCTGGGTTCGAGTAGTCGGATTTAGACTAAAAATTCGTGAAAAACGGCTAAGATTTGAGGAAGTTAGGAAAATTTCAAGGTCGGTCGGCAATGGCGTTTTCCGACGACAGCGAATAGCGGTGCACAGCTGAGCGGTCATCTTCTCTGGCGACACTCCGGCTACTGGTTCGGTCAGAGCGGCTGACATGGCATGCCACTTGGCAGCCACGTGGAGGCCACCTGGTAGCCACGTGGTGTCACCTGGCGGCTGAGTCAGCGCCGAGTCAGGCGTGTGAGGTATTGTGGCATCGCGTGAGGTACTGTAGCAGGCGCGTTAGGTACTGTAGCCGGCACGTGGCCGAGCCACCGACCTTTCGCTGATGCGTGGGATCGGTCCTTGGGTCACAGCGACGCGCATCGATAAGGTTTCGACTTTTCGAACCTTTTGGCACAGGTTTCGGGTTAATCGGACATCGTTTAAAGGTAGTTTTAGGCGTCCTAAGTGGCTGCATTTTTAGTGTGACACAAGTGGAGCTCCCGAGGTTTAGGGAGTCTAAATGTAGGGTTTTTAATTATCATTGGTAATCCCGATTGTTACTTTTGACAGACGATACTGCTCCGGAAACTTCTAAGGAGCGTACGACTCGGGATTGAGCTTTTGGACGTTCGGTGAGTGACTTTGGTTTTGAAAATTATAATGCATGCATAAAGGTATATTTGAATAAATTCTTGTTACGTATTATTTTTGGTAAATTCTGGAATTGTCAAGTATTATGCAAATTACTACTGGAAACGGGCTTTCAATAATTATTTGGAAATGATGTTTTGGGCTATGGCGTGGCTATATGGATTCGGGTTTTATATGGTTTGACTTGATTGATTTTTGGATTTCGGTCGAATCCATAATTTTTGGGTTTAGACCCGGATTTGTGATTTATTTGGATTTGGGGATACACCGGTTTTTCAATGAATTTGGCTTAGGCCAAGAAACAAGGATTTCAAAACATGAATTTTGGTTTTCACTAAATTATTGTCCCCGATGGTCAAGGTTTTCTCCGACTGGCATCGAAGGGTATTTCTCCACCAGATCGTTGAGGGTTCTCCGACGCTGGTTTCGAAGGGTAGTTCTCCACCAAGTCGTTGATGCTGTCTACGCGTAGTACATGGTTCTACACAACTCGAGGTATATCGGGTGTGTGGAGGGTATCGAGCTACGGCTCGGGATTTCATTCGGGGGGCAGTGGGATATGTTTTGATATTTTGTGTCCAGGTCTGTTTACATGATTTTTAAACTCTTTTGAGGAGGATTTTCAAAACAGGGTTGTGGACCACGGGATGTTTTCATTATTCGAATTTTCGTGGGTTCCTCCAAGGGTTTCAACAAAAGATGGATTTTCCGGTAAGTTTTCAGATTATCTATATTTTATATTTATATAAAAAAGAATTTTATGTTATGCATGCATTGTTTTACTCGTGGAGGGGGAAAATGTATGTTTTCCTCGTAAATGATTTTTAATGATCACACTTTTCGTGTTTTAAATCCCTTTCTTGCCATTGAGTTGACGAAGGCATATCCAGAGGCGGAGGCATTAAATTTTCAGCTGCGCATTTACCTAGACTATCGAGTAAAATATTTATTTCTGTATTTACTTGTCCTACCTAGATGCTTTGATAAATCTTTTGGACTGATTGTAAAATCATGATTACATCGTTGGTTGGTTGGTGTTGCTGGGATTTGTAAGTGTTATATGATCCTTCGTCTGACAGGTGAAAGACGGTTAATCAGTCCTTACGGGGAGATTCTGTCGGATTTTTGGTAGAATTCTCATAATTAATTGCAAGGGTTTAAGGGTATTCTGGGAATTTCTTAAAAAAATTTAGACGGGAGCAGGGCTTTTCCCAGGTTCAGATGGGTAATTTGGGAAGGGTCTTGTCAACTTTTATCAAAGCACTAGGTTTAAATTCCTGTAGATCGTACACCTAGTGTACATCTGATTGTGGTATTGATAATTTATGGTTCTTTTTAGCATAATACCTCCGAGATGCGAGCCCCGTCAGCGACCTGGAAATGGTGAGGGCACACAAGAACCCGTTGTGAAGCCTGATTTGAGGTAGACCCTAGATCAATTGGGTCGGGCGTTCACGATGGTACTTCAGGGTAGGGCTACGTCTGAAGTTTCAGACATTGAGCGAGCCTAGAGGTTGGGGGCGACAGTGTTTACGGGCGAGTTAGGCCCAGATGATGCGGATGAGTGGATTACTCATTTGGAACGAGTGTTTGCTGTTATGAGGTGTCTTCCGGAGGATAGGGTGCGACTAGCCATATTTCTTCTGGGATGCTATGCGTACCGTTGGTAGCATTCTTTGCAACTAACATGCTGGAATGTCCGTACCTTTACTTGGGAAGCTTTTCGGGAGCGCATCCTCGAGCAGTTTTATCCTCGCTCATACCGTGATGCTAGAGAGGTTGAGTTCTTGAAGCTACAGCAGGGGGGCATGACGATGGCCCAGTATGAACAGAAATTTCTTGAGTTGTCACGATTTGTATCGGCTCTAGTGGCAACTGAGATGGATAAGTGCCGAAGGTTTGAGTATGGACTGAGAAATGAGGTTCGATTAGCAGTAATTGTTGTGGCACATACGTCTTTGAGGGCTTTGTCAGATGCTGCTGCCAGAGTTGAGTTGAGTTTGCCAGTTCAGCACCAGTTTAGTGGTTCCAGGCGATGCCAGGAACGCCTGAGTTTCGGGGCCTCTAGTCAAGGACCATCTAAGTGAAGCAGTTTCAGTTCTAGATCTTCTAGGGGGTGCAAGATCCAGATCAAGCAGTGGTGGAGCCGGTCAGGGACATCGGTCATCCGCTCAGTCTAGTGGGGCTTTAGTGCGGTCAACCGGGAGATAGAGTGGCAGACCCATATGGATGGGTGACACCGATTGTTACTTCTGTGGTGAGACGGATCGTTTTAAGAGAGACTGTCCACATCGTCATCCAGGAAGTAGTTCCTTAGGACGAGATGCTGCTGAACCGAGTAAGAGTACAGCGTAGACATCTAGTACTACAACAGGAAGCCAGACCCAGTCTAGTGGGGCCAGCAGGGCCAGAGGGAGATAGGGGGTCGTGGTCGGTCTTCTGGTACACATGCTCGAGTTTTTGCTATGACCCAGCAGGAGGCTCGAGTGGCACCAGAGGTAGTTATTGGTACGTTGACTATTTTTAATCATAATGTTCGTGTTTTGATAGATCTCGGGGCTACACATTCTTTTATTTCTTGGGGTTTTACACTTTTTGCTGATAGAGAATTGTCACCGATTGGTTGGGACATGGGTATTAGCACTCCTACCAGAGATATGTTAGTGGCGAACCTCGTGATACACAGTTTTCTGGTAGTAGTGGGAGGTCATGAGTTAGAGGCAGATTTAATCCCTTTGGACATTTATGATTTTGACGTGATTCTGGGGAGGATTGGTTAACCATGTACCATGCCTCCATAGATGTTTCGAAAAGAGGGTGGTTTTTCGGAGTCCATGCTTACTGAAATTTACGTTTCGGGGTGATCGTAGGGTACTTCCCTCAGTAGTAATATCGGCTAAGAAATTATTGAGGAAAGGTTGTGAGGGCTATTTAGCTCACGTGATTGATTCTTGGGATACTCCGGTGAGAGTATAGAATATTCCTGTGGTGAATGAGTTTCCCGATGTATTTCCAGAGGATCTTCCGGGGTTGCCACCTCATTAGGAGATTGAGTTCACCATAGAGCTTCTTCCGGGTACTCAGCCTATATCATAAGCACCGTATAGAATGGCACCGGCAGAATGGAGGGAATTGAAGACTCAATTGCAGGACTTGGTGGATATGGGATTTGTTCGACCGAGTGTCTCGCCTTGGGGTGCGCCAGTGTTATTTGTAAGGAAGAAAAATGGTGGCTTGAGGCTATGTATCAACTACCGGCAATTAAACAGGGTTACGGTGTGGAATAAATATCCTTTAACACAAATTGATGATTTGTTTGACCATTAAAAGGGGCAAGGTATTTCTCTAAAATTGACCTTCGATCCGGGTACCATCAGTTAAGGATAAGGGAAGAGGATGTTCCTAAAACAGCTTTTAGGCACACTATGGGCATTATGAGTTCCTGGTGACGCCCTTCGGGCTAACGAATGCACCGTCAGCATTTATGGATTTGATGAACAGGGTGTTCCGACGATATTTGAATCGGTTTGTGATTGTGTTCATCGATGATATCTTGGTTTATTCGAAGAGTGCTAAGGCACATGAGAAACACTTGAGGTTGGTACTGAATATGCTGAGGAAAAAGCAACTATTCGCCAAGTTCAATAAATGTTAGTTTTGGTTGACCATTGTGGGATTCTTAGGTCATGTGATTTCTGCTGAGGGTATCAATGTGGATCCCCAAAAATTTGAGGCAGTGACAAATTGGGAGCAACCGAGAACAATGTAAGAGGTGAGAAGTTTTCTGGGTTTAGAGGGATATTATCGACGATTTGTGGAAGGAATCTCTACGATAACTTCCCCGTTAACACGGTTGACGAGGAAATGAGTCAAGTTTGATTGGGATGATGGGTGTGAACAGAGCTTTCAAGAGCTTAAGAGGAGGTTGACTTTTGCCCCAGTGTTAACCCTTCCAGATAATAACGGGGGATTTGAGGTATACAGTGATGCATCATTACAATGTATAGGCTAAATGTTGATGCAGCATGAGGAGGTGATAGCATATGCTTCCAGGCAACTTAAACCTCATGAGTTGAACTACCCCACACATGATTTAGGGTTAGCTGCAGTGGTGCACGTACTAAAGATTTGGAGACACTATTTGTATGGGGAAATGTGCCGAATCTTTACTGACCATCAGAGTCTGAAATACTTTTTCACCCAGAAAGATCTGAATTTGAGACAGAGAAGGTGGCTTGAGCTGATAAAGGATTATGAATGTACCATAGAGTATCACCCATGAAAAGCCAATGTAGTGGTGAATGCCTTGAGCAGGAAGTCCATGGGTTCCTTGGCCAATTTGCATACTGTTTACCTACCGTTGCTGGTGGAATTCCGAAGAGCGGGAATTATACTTGGCATGGATAGCCATGGGGCTCTGTTGGCTAGCTTCCATGTGAGACCTGTCTTGATTGACGGAATCATTAAAGCTCAGCTTCAGGATCCTGCTTTGTGTGTTATTAGGATGGAGTTGGAGGCTGGAAATAGGCAAGATTATGTGATTAGGGATGATGGGGCCTTGGTTAAGGATGGCCAGTTATGAGTACCTAATGATCTAGAGTTGAAAAGAGAGATTCTTGAGGAAGCTCATAGTTCTGCCTATGTTATGCATCCAGGCGGCACCAAGATGTATCGTACTCTTAAGGAACACTATTGATGGACTGGGATGAAAAGGGAAATAGCAGAGTTTGTGAGTAGATGCCTGACATGTCAACAAATAAAAGCAGAGAGGCAGAAACCATATGAGGCACTACAACCATTACCTATTCCGGAATGGAAGTGGGATCACATTACTATGGATTTTGTTTATAAACTTCTTAGGACTCAAAAATGACATGATGGAATCTGGGTAATTGTTGATAGACTCACGAAGTCAGCACATTTCTTGCCAGTACGAGAAGATTACCGGATGGGCCAGCACGCCAAATTGTTTGTGGATGAGATCAGATGGTTACATGGGACTCCAGAGTCGATTGTATCATACATGGATCCTAGGTTTACCTCAAGGTTTTGGCGGAGTTTGCAGAAAGCCTTTGGAACTACATTGCATTTCAATACAGCTTTTCATTCTCAAATTGACGGTTAGTCTGAGAGGACAATTCAGATTCTGGAGGATATGATGAGAGCTTGTGTATTGCAAATTAAAGGAAACTGGGATTCACACCTGGCCTTGATGGAGTTTGCTTACAACAACAGCTATCAGTCTAGCATTGTGATGTCTCCTTTTGAGGCACTGTATGGGAGACAATGCAGGACACCGATATGCTGGAATGAGGTAGGTGAGAGAAGACTGTTGACACCATAGATAGTTGAAATGACAAAGGAAAATATTAGAATCATCAGGGAAAGGTTGAAGGCAGCTCAGGACCGCCAGAAAAGCTATGCGGACCGGCGGATCAGAGACCTTGAATTTGAGGTCAGAGATTGGGTTTTCTTGAAGGGAGTTGTACGTTTTGGTAGACGAGGAAAGCTGAGCCCTCGCTATATTGGACCTTATGAGATTATCGAGAGGATAGGGCCAGTGGCTTACAGACTTGCTTTACCCTTAGAATTGTCAAAGGTTCACAATGTATTTCATGTATCCATGCTCCGGAAGTACCTATTCGATGAATCTCATGTATTAGAGGCGCAATCAATTGAGATGAGAGATGATTTGACTTTTGAGGAGCAACCAGTGCAACTTCTAGATTGGAAGGAAAAAGTACTGCGCAAAAAGACTATTCCTCTAGTTAAAGTGTTGTGGAGGAATCATGACGTGGAAGAGGCCACGTGGGAAACAAGGGCACTGATGCGGGCGCAGCATCCACAATTGTTCTAGTAACAGGTATGAATTTCGAGGACAAAATTTCTTTAAGGGAGGTGAGTTGTAACGACCAGAAAATTTAATTAGTGAATTTTCGTAAATTAATTTGCAAAAAGGATGAAATTACCCCTGGTGGTATAAGGGGCTTGAAATTCAATTTTTGTTTTGAGACACTTTTGGAAGTGTTTCGGGGATCGTTGCGTAGGTCTCGAACTCACTAGTTCGTAGGCAGGCGGCACGCGAAAAATGAAGTTCGTGTGAGAGATTTGTGGGTCTAGAATGTTCAAGGGCATTTTGGTAATTTTCCATGGATAGATATTTTTAACCCAAGTAGATAAGATTCTCCTAATTTCTCTCTCTCTCTCTCTCTCTCTCTCTCTTTCTTTCCGATTCTCATCTTATCGGTGCGATCGAACCCAAAACCCCAAGATTTCAAATTTCAATTCGAGGAAACCTCGTCCGATTCGGTTCCACTCATTAGAATCTCCTCCTCCCCGCGATCAAGGATGTACCGACCGTGGAAGGAAGCAACCGCGGGAGACACCGAATAGAGGAAAGGAAAAATTGAAACTTTCGATCGATTTTTCGACCAACACATATATGGGTTTCGTGTTTAGAATTCATTTTTGAGTTCATGGGTTCAAGTAGTTGGATTAGACTAAAAATTCTTGAAAAATGGTTAAGATTTGAGGAAGTTAGGAAAATTTCAAGGTCGGCCGGCATTGGCATTTTTCGGAGACGGTAGTGCACGGTGTAGCGGTCATTTTCTCCGGTGACACTCCAACGACTGATTCGGTCATAGGGGTTGACGTGGCATGCCACTTGGCGATTGAGCTAGTACTGAGTTAGTGCCGAGTCAGCTTCGAGTCAGGCGCGTGAGGTACTGTAGCAGCGCGTGAGGTGTTGTAGCAGGCGCGTGGGTACTGTAGTAGGCGCGTGAGGTACTGTAGTCGGCGCGTGGCCGAACCGCCAGCCTTTTGCAGGTGCGTGGCAGCGCGTGGTATCGATCCTTGGGTCACGGCGACTCGTGTCAACAAGGTTTCGACGTTTCGGACCTTTTGGCGTAGGTTTCGGGTTAATCGAACGTCGTTTAAGAGTAGTTTTGGGCGTCCGAAGTAGTTACATTTTTAGTATGACGCGAGCAGACCTCCCGGGGTTTAGAGAGTCTAAATGTAGGGTTTTTAATTATCGTTGGTAATCCCGATTGGTACTTTTGACATGTGATACTGCTCAGGGAACTTCTGAGGATCGTACAACTCGGGATTGAGCTTTTGGACATTCGGTGAGTGGACTTTGGTTTTGAAAATTATAATGCATGCATAAAGGTATATTTGAATAAATTCTTGTTATGTATTATTTTTGGTAAATTCTGGATTTCTCAAGTTTTATGCAAATTACCACTAGACACGGGCTTTCAATAATTATTTGGAAATGTCGTTTTGGGCTATGGCCTGACTTTATGGATTCGGGTTTTATATGGTTTGACTTGATTGATTTTGGATTTCGATCGAGTCCATGATTTTTGGGTTTAGACCCGGATTTGTGATTTATTTGGATTTGGGCATAAACTTGGCTTTCCAAAGAATTTGTCTTAGGCCAAGAAACAAGGATTTCAAAACATGGATTTTGGTTTTCACTAAATTATTGTCTCCGAGGGTCAAGTTTTCTCCGACTGGCGTCGAAGGGTATTTCTCCGCCAGATCGTTGAGGGTTCTCCGACTCTGGTGTCGAATGGTATTTCTCCACCAGATCGTTGAGGTTGTCTACGCGTAGTACATGGTTCTGCATAACTCGAGGTATATCGGGTGTGTGGAGGGTATCGAGCTACGGCTTGGGATTTCATTCGGGGAGCAGTGGGATATGTTTTGATATTTTGTGTCCAGTTATGTTTTCATGATTTTTAAACCCGTTTGAGGAGGGTTTTCAAAGCAGGGTTGTGGACCACGAGATGTTTTCATTATTCGGATTTTCGTGGGTCCCTCCAAGGGTTTTAACAAAAGATGGATTTTCCGGTGAGTTTTCGGATTATCTATAATTTTAATGATTATTTTGTCCATTCACACTTTTCATGTTTTAAATCTCCTTCAGGCCGTTGAGTTTATGAGGGCATATCTAGAGGCAGAGGCATTAAATTTTCAGCTGTGCATTTACCTAGACTATCGAGTATGATATTTATTTCTGTATTTACTTGTCATACCTAGATGCTCTGATAAGTCTTTTGGACTGATTGTAAAATTATGATTACATCGTTGGTTGGTTGGTTGGTGTTGCTGGGATTTGTAAGTGTTATCTGATCATTCGTCTGATAGGTGGAAGACGGTTAATCAGTCCTTAAGGGGAGATTATGTCAAATTTTTGGCAGAATTCTCATAATTAATTGTAAGGACTTAGGGGTATTCTGGGAATTTCTTAAAAATTGTCAGACGGGAGCAGTGCTTTTCCCGGGTATCGAGGGGTAATTCGGGAAGGGTCCTGTCATAGACCGAACACATAGTGTGCATTCTTGTCATTTCCGTGATGGCTCCTTGACGGCGTCCTCGTGCACGACCTGATGTTGAGACGGGAACGAACAAATGTGCAAGGTGCACGGGATCCAAGGTTGATTTTTTATTTACGTGTCAGACTTTTGATCTTTTGAGTCGAGCATGGATATTAATCCTTCATAATAGGGGTTCTTCCGGGGTATCCAACGTTGAGAGGGCCAGAGACCTAATATTTCATATTGTTGGCGAATAGGGTGTTGTCGCCTATCGGTTAGGACATGGGTTAGTCAGTTGTAGCCTCTATGAATGAGAGTAGCGAGGAATTATTTCTCTTTGTTGACTAGTCTCGGGTGCGGGAAAAGATATATGTTGAGTTGAGTGAAGATTTGAACCTTGAGGAGGCTAGTTGCGAGACTCGGGGACCAGAGGTAAGCCTAGAATTCACTTTTCATTGTTAGGCTGGTGCTAATTTCGAGGACGAAATTTCTTTAAGGAGAGTAAGTTGTAATGACTCATACGTTTAATTATTCGATTTTAGTAAAATTATTTAGAAAATGACAATTTTGTCCTCTAGTTTAGGAGGGGTCCTGTCATTGTCGATTTGATTTTTTTTTCATAGAATCCAATTTCTTGCCTCATAAGGTTCGAATGGTATTAATCAAAAAAAAGGAAAAAGATTCGAATGGTGTATAAATATTATAGTAACACCCAGGGCCAGGGCCTCCTAGGGGGCTGGAGGGGCTATAGCCCTTCTAACCATATATCATTTCCTAATTGACTAGACCAATAGTCCAGCTTTAAAAAAATAAAATAAAGAACCAGTCTATAGTCGTACACAGTTAAAAACCAGCCCACAACTTTACATTTACCCAGTAAACATGAGCCCTACACAATTGAAAAAATGGAAGAAAAAAAAATGAGATAGTGATAATTTGTATTTATCATTGCCTGTTTTTTTTTTTCTTTCTATTAAATTTTTATTTATGTATAGAGATGAATTTGAGGGGTAAGGTTCATTGCATCTCCTCTCATTAGGTGCATGTGTATTAATGGAATTTACTTATATCGTCGAGTTTTTTCTACTTCTAATATGTAAGTTTAATATAAAATTCGAATTCAGGAACCGCCCCGCCACCAGTGACATCTCAAACCTTATTAGAAGAGAAAATAAGTTTGTACATTGGCCTAGAAGAAAATGTAATTAATATACATATGGAACATGATGGGAAGAAGATCGATGGAGGCCATCTCATCTATGCAATGGCAGAAAATGATGTTGCAAAGCAGTTAAGCCATGGAGGTAATTTCTCAAAATGAAGGAGGTGCTTTCTGATGCGGTAGAGGTGCACGGTATACAGCAATGCAGCCAACGTCACCACACCAAACGACACCAAATTCAACTTCCAAAACTCCTGAAAAATAACAAATGCAAAAGTTCGTCATACATTTTCTTTTATCACACGACTTGACAGATGATAAGAAAGAGGAGAAGGAGATTACATAAACACGTGATTTATGGTTTACCTTTGGATTAGATATGAGTATTCCCATGACATAACCCATCAAATCCATACCAGACTGAAGGGAGTTTTGAACACCTCCAACCACACAACGATCCGATTCAGGAACTTGATCCTGATCCAAAATTTAAAACGTACATAATGTACATTGTCGCGCGCATCAAACAAAATCGAAAATGTATTCATCAAAAAAATGGAAAAAATACCAGAAGATCAATTAATTATTTGCATATGTGGTAAGAAAAGTTGATGTTATGCATTAGGTACCTGCATTTGTTGGATAACTGCTAAATCAAACATCCACAATCCAAGCCTTGAAGTAGCCACTCCTGCCATGAGCATATATGCTGATAGAAGGCTGTTATTCACCCAAATTGAAGCAACACATAATAGGAGGAAGGTCCACTGCACATTCACATTAATTGAACACCACATAAAGATGAAAATAGAAAATAAAACCAAAATGATTTTCAAACGGCTCGAAATAATTATGAAACGCAACCTAAGTTTTTACCTGAGACCAGATGGACCAGAGACCAGTTCTAAGTGTCAAAATATGAGATTGCAAAATAGGGTACAAAATTGTTGCACCAATTCCAATTGTAGCACTTATTCCACGTGCTATCCCAATTGCATATGCAGGTATGCCTTCCCATTCTAGGGTAGCTGTCATTAGTGTCCCAAAGCTGCAATTTCAACACATTTATTTTCTAAACAAAACCCTAATTAATCACAATATGAAGAGAAATAGAAAGAAACAAAAAAATTAAAGTTGTGACCTGAGGACAGTGAAATATAACAAAGCAAGAGCAACACCAGGAAGCACAACATCTTGCTGCAAATACACTCTCCATGCAACAATATAAGGTATCCTTGACACCATTTCACTTATCTTCTTAATCAAGCTTTCTTCGCGTGATTCGGATTCATCTTCATCGTAAGAAAGCAAGCTGTTTGTCTCCATATCATTTATCTGTGCAGGTCTTGATGTTTTTCTTTGGCTGCTTCGGGCTAAAGCCGGAATCCCATTGTATACAGAGATGAAAAGCCAATATTCCAGCCAAATTGATATGGTGTTCCAGAGAGCTAGGGTTAAAGCAGAAGCCTTTAGGGACACGAAGCTGATGATGAAGCCGGTTATGACAGGAGCACATAGTTTGCAGAAGAGATCAATGCGCCGAAGGATTGAATTCATCTTTGTCAATAGTTCGGGGTCAGCATTGCCTTCTGATATCACCACCACCCTGCAGAAAGGGTGTCGATGAGTAGACAGCGAATTTGGGTTAAAAAAGGGCAATGCTAGGGAAACCACATTTATAAACTACATGCTAATACAAGTAGGACTCACTAATACAAATATGACTGCCAGTACTAGTATGTGATTTTACAAACATGGTCTCCCCAGCATTTATTTTTTTTAAAAGAAATAGGATTGAAAGCAAAATTTGAAAATGTGTGAGAAGTAAGAGAATTAATTACCAGTCTCTTTCAACCAGGATGGTTCCTCCAAGGGTGGAAAGAACTCCGACAGCTCCTGAGATGTTGGTTAATATTATGAGCAAGATGAATGCGTTGAAATCTGTGAGCTTTAAATCTGAGTAGATCAGTAGCGCCATTACAGTGCCTCCAGCAATCATAAAGGACAGATTCTGTGTCACCAGCCAAAGCCGGAGAATCTGTATATGTACAAAGAGTTATATAAGTAATCTTTCTAACAAATTAAATTACAAATTACGTACTAAGTATGATTATGATGGTATAAGTCTCTACCTTTACATATGAAAATCTGTCGACCCAGTGTCCGACTAAGGGTCCAAAAAGCGCGGTGGAGGCTGATTCCACCGCACCGTAAGTGGCAGCAAAGAGTAAAGAGTCTGGCCAAATGTTTATCATGTATAAACCAACAGAGAATTCCCACATTCTGCAACACAAGAAAGTGAATAGTCAAAACAAGGAGCCTTTCTTCTTTTGATCTAATCCAGATCGAGGTGGTGCAAAGTGCAAACACAGAGATCTAATTTTAAGCTTCTGAAAAGTGATGATTAAGCACAAGAACTTGCTCATAATTAAATAAATTTTGTTCTCTTGAAAATCACTTTAGTTATAATACATGACGTATTTTACTTGGATCGAGCAACTAGGAAAGTTGTAACATAATATTTGGTTACAACATGCTTAAAGTTCTTCAATTGGTTTCTGCATGTAATTGGATTTACAGATCATTTTACCAGTAGTTGCTCAATTTTCATTAAACCTTCATCAGAAAATTAAGAAGGAATCATTTCAAAGTATCTAGAAATTAAATTTAGGCAAAAAACACAAATAAAAAATCTAAGAATTATAACAAAAGGAGAATAAAAGGAAATAAAAAGCATGAAAAGAAGGCGATTAAAAAAAAGCGGTAATTGAACCTGGTTCCCCATCTGGCCAAAAAATGGCCCGTGTATAAATATGTGATGAGATGAGAAGGAAGAGGATTAGAAAAAGGCTGATCTCGCACTTGGCCATGAAGGGGATCTTTCATTCCCTTCATTAAATTTCAGCTTTCTCACACCTCCTTAATTATTTGAAGCTTGTTGATGAACACAACAATGGCAGACTCGATCTTGTCCCAACGATTTTGAAGAAGCAGGTAGTCCACGATTTTATCGACGGATAAATTATACAACCAATTACGTGACAAATTTTCTTTCAATGGAAACTGTGACAGTAATTCGTACTATACATGATGAGCACCATGATTTTTCTCAAAATTTGTGATGATGATGATATAGAAATCAGATCATGATGTAAGCAACACCAAATTGGATTTGTTGTTCTTACGTGGTGCAAAACTGAAAGACTGCTGTAGAGTTACTAATACAACAAAGATTTTGCTGATTTTTCGTTGTTACGAATCTCTGCTGGTAGTGGTGGAGGGTTTTCGATCTATTCAGAAACAAAACAAATTTGGGTCTCTATCCACTGCGGCTCGCGATTCAGAAAGCCCTGGCATTATGGATTTTATTTTTAGGCCACGGGATGATGCTTACCCATCTCCATCTCTTCCAACAACAAAAATCCAAGAGAATCAAGCACTAGTGTAGTCGAATTTCCTCCTAGATTGGTATTGGATTTTCATTGGCGGTGTGATATGGGCATCGGGATCCTGAAGATGTAGAATTAATTGCAAACCAATATGGATGGAGATACCTCGTGTGATGTCAAAGGATAACATTTTTAGACCGTATTTGTGACTCGAAGTCCATATATCACGATAATCATATAACTAGTCAGTCAATAATATTAGGCTTATTACTCAAAATGCTTCCCGAATCAGACCTCGAATATCAATTTGCTCCCCGAATGCGAAATCGTAACAATGTGCTACCAGGAACCTCTCTTCTGTCAGCTCTGTTGCACCAAAAGTTATACTATGTTACTAACGACAGTTAGAAGAGGGATATTTTGTTAAGAAATTAAAACAATTATCCTAAAAGAAAAAAATTATTCCTCAATCCACCTCAACCCTCCACAACCCTCCCAATTCTCGCCTTCAACCAAATTACCCAACCCACCATCTCTTCACCTTCGATCCCATCGTCATCCACTTCTCACAAACCCAACACCACCATCATTTTCATCTCTCGCTTCGTCTCCCTTCTCTGCCAATGTAAGGCAAATAAATTTTCCCCCAGACTTCAAAACTCTTCTCACATGGAAAATGAAAATGCAATCTCGCACAACAACGAAACAAAATTGTTGACAGCATAACTGCATAAATTTGAAAGAGAAAAATTAAGCCCAGCACACCTCTGATAAATAATGATTCCCAAGTTCTGGCTCCATCAAAGCATCCAATCCACCTTTGTCAACTACAACATCAAAGGAGTGGGTCTCTGAGCTCGGACCACTCGGCGTACCACTCGAAGGATTCGTCGGTGCCTCGGATGGTGAAGAACTCGCCCCAATTCTCTTTGCTTGTGAAGTCTCCAAGGGTTCCAAGTAGCTCTGCTAACTGCTCCTCCTTCTTCCCCATTTCTCGCATCGTCTCCCCCTTCTCTGTTAGCGTCGAAGAGCAACCTCAACCATCATCTCAAAGCTTCGAACCAGGATCTCAGACGACACTCATTATCTTCATCTCGCCTTCACGAGTATGTTGGACTAAGCCGTGAGCCACGAGGGCTACCGTGACTCGAGTTGCAGAGCGAAACCCGACTACGACCCGGCGAGATTGTGAATGAATCAAATAAGTTCGATCTCTTTGAGTTTAACCATCGTCTTATACGCACTGAGGACTTCATTCTGGCCTCAACATGTCGATTTCAAGACAGGTTAGATGGCGGTCGACACTGATGGAAGTTACAGAGCCACCGCATTCCCCATGAAATCCAACGAACTAAACCTCGCATCCAACACCTTCGTGATCGTCTCGACTGAGGATAGCCCAAGCAAAGGCAAAGCCACCATGTTCTGATTGACACCATCGTTCTCCTGCAATCAATCAACAATGTCCATTTCCATGACCTTGTTTTCTCCAGCCCATATCCCAGTTTTCTCTCCATCTTCATCATACTTGAAACCCAAATTCACCCACAAATCTTATCTCTCTCTGAGACCCAAGAACCCTCTATTTGCCACCAAGGCCTCCGCTGAAAATGGAGCAGGGATCAAAGGTGAAGAGGTGGTGGGTTGGGTAATTTGGTTGAAGGCCATAATTGGGAGGGTTGTGGAGGGTTGGGGTGGATTGGGGAATAATTTTTTTCTTTTAGGGTAATTGTTTTAATTTTTTGACAAAATACCCCTCTTCTAACTGCCGTTAGTAACGGTGTATAACTTTTTGTGCAACGGAACTGACATTGTTACGATTTCGCGTTCGGGGAGCAAATTGAGACTCGAGGTCTGGTTCGGGAAGCATTTTGAGTAATAAGCCATAATATTACTTGTCACATGATATTACGCGGCTAGTGCGAAAGTACAAATTAATCTTTAATGAATTTTATAAAGAAAATAAAAATAAAAATAACAATATGAGCAATATATTTCAGCATGCCCCTCTTAAATAATTAAAAGACAATACTTGCATCCCACCATGTTGGTACCTCCTCGTACCACCCTTTCGATTTATTGAATTATTTTTGTACATATATCATAATCGGAACCGTTCATTCTCTAAATCATCATCTCAAGATTATCTTCGTAAAAAACCAACAAGAGTGGAGGTCGTTTAGTCATTCATATATATTAACTAAATTGACGGTTTGTCATGAGAATCTTAATTCTTACCAAAACCATTGATTTATTTGATACATATGAATAACTAAACGACCTCCAATCTTGTTGATTTTTTATAGAGATAATCTTGAGATGATGATTTAGAGAATGAATGGTTCCGATTATGATATATGTACAAAGACAGTTCGATAAATCGAAAGGGTGTTACCAGAGTGGGATGCAAGTATTTTTCATAATTAAATTAATCCCACTGGTATTAACTATATTGTTTTCTGAAAATATTCATGTTTTAGTGAAGGCACTTGATATATGGTTTGCAATCTGTTTGTAAACTGTTGAAGAGAGAGGTCATAGATACTGCCTAGTTGATAACTACAAATGGACAAAGTTGCAAAATTACAAAAATTTAACAAAAAATTTATTGATAATTCAGCAGTTGTTAAAGTCTGTTGGATGCTTACTCATAATTATAGACGTTTCGATGAGCTTCACCTAAACCTTTTGTATTTATGTGAGTAATTACAGGTCACAAGGTGCTTTCAGTCAATAAATAAACACATTACTTGTCAGCAAGCTGTGTCATGTTTGAAAAATACAGGTGGATGGATGTCTCATGCTTATATGTTTTCCAAGGTTAATTAAAAAACATTCAAAGTAACTAAAGGATGTAAACTGATTCGATATTGTTCAAATTCTTATAGAGTACAAGTCAAACTTAGGTCATTCAAACTCACTCAGAAATAAAATCAAACTAACCCCAAATTCTTACTCAAGTCAAGCTAAAACAACGGTATATTCTAGGGATGGTAAGTATATGGACGCTTTGGATCGATACGGATATCACAAAAAATTAAATCAAAATCATTAAAATTGTAACGGTTCGTTACAATTTGACTTTTCAAAAAATAGAATTGAATCCGTTATAATCATTAACGGTTTGATTTATATTGGTTTGGACAATTTAGGCATATACAATTTGTTGGAAGTCAAATAGTGACAAATCCTAAATTCTAAACATGAGATTTGGGTTTCGAAGTTGAATTTTTTTTTTTTCAAAATTTCAAGTTTGGATGTTTAAATTATAAAATTCATATGAACTCTAGCATTTGATATTACGGATTGGAGAAAGAACTTTGATTTTTTTACATTTTGAGTTTGGTTTTCTTATGTTTAAGTTGACGTACTCTCACAATATGAAATTAGGGTATCGAAGTTGAATATATATATTTTTTAAAATATCGAGATTTGAGATTGGAATTATAAGGTTCATATACACTATATCATTTGATATTACTGGTTGGAGAATTTTTTTTGAACTTTCCCCCTCTAAGTTTGATTTTTTTATAGTAATGTTGATGTGAACCCTCATAATATGAAATTGGGGTTTCGAAATTCAATTTTTTTCCTTCAGAATTACGGTAACGACTCGGACCAGAATTAAATTAATTGAGAATTTAATTAAAGAAAAGACAATTTTACCCTCGATTTCGGAAGGATTCGGGAGTCACTTTTTGACTGACAGTGCTTTTGGAAACTTTTCTTGGGTCGTTGCGTAAGTTCGTAGACAGGCGGAATGCAGAAAACGAAGACCCGGTGAGAGAGTTGTGGGTTTAGAAGCTTCGGGGGCAGTTTGGTCATTTCAGAAAAGTCCAAAACCTCTCTTTTCGGACTCTGCCCAGACCCGGCCCAGAACCTATCTCTCTCCTACCCGAACACTCTCTCTCCCCGTGCGATCACTACATCCCCCTCACCTTTATCGTCCTATTTCCGAACTGATTCGACAAAATCCAAGGCCGTGGACGCCTTCTCCTCGACTCCACGAGCGGTTTGATGTCACTATCGAAGTGGGAGAATCGCCGTAGACGCCGGACGGAAGAAGAGAGGTGGACCAAAACTTCTCGGCTGGATTCCGATCGATTGAGGTATGTTTTCCTAATTCTAAGCTTAGATTCAGACTCCTGGGAATGAGTATATGATTTTACATACTTGGATCGAAGAAAATGGTGGAGTTTGGAGGAATCTGGGAAGCTTGGGCTTCCGACCGTTAATGGTGGATTCCAGCGTGGGAACCCAGATTCTGGCCACCGTCAACGGCGGCTGCGGCGGTGATCTGGTTGTCGTCTCCGACGAACTCCGGTGATTGGTTCGACCTACGATGGCTGAGGTGGCATGCCACCTAGCAGCCACGTGGAGCCATGTGGCGACCAGTCAGCAGTTGACTCAGCTGCCACGTGGAGCCACGTGGCGACCAGTCAGTAGCTAACTCAGCTGCCACGTGGTGACCAGTTAGTAGCTAACTCAGCTACCACGTGGCGACCAGTCAGTAGTTGACTCAGCTGCCCCGTGGAGCCACGTGGCAACACAGTCAGCATCCAGTCAACAATCAGTTAAACGTTGGGTCAACTGACGCCAACAGGGTATGACAGAATATGCTGACGGCATTAGCATATTCCGTCAAAAGGTAACAGCGTTATGACGGAACCATAATGCCGTTAGTTTGGACAGAATATTCTAATTCTACTGGGATATTCCGTCAGGTTCGACGGAATATTCCATCAGAGTGATGGAATATTCTATCGTGAACAGTACAAGGTGCGTGGGGGCGCGTGGCGGTGAGTAAGGGCGCGTGGCTCGTGGTTCGGCCTTCTACAGATGCGTGGTGGCGCATGGGACTGTTTCCTGACCCACGGTGGCGTGTGGCTAGGGTTTTGGGACATTTCAGATCAAATTTTGGAGGTTTCGAGGTCGTTGGAGTTCGTTTAGAGCCCCGTTTGAGTAATCACAGCGGTAATGGATGACCATAGAGTAGGTTTTGGCTCGGGAGGTCAAAGGTGCTGGGTTATTGGTATGTCAAATGGTTCCTTGGGGCTAGGGTTTCCTTGAGTTGGTACTTGGACGTACTTTGAACGGACTGGGTTTCTGGGATTGCGTGGCATGTTTACTTCTATGTAGTATGTTATACCACGAGGTTCTCTGATGTTGGCGTGGAGGGTGTTTTCTCCGCCACATCGTTGAGGGTTCTCCGACTGGCGTTGGAGGGTTTGTCTCTGCTAGATCGTTGAGGGGTTCTCTGATGTTGGCGTTCGAGGGGTCCTTCTCCGCCACATCGTTGAGGTTTGAGCTATGTTATGAAGGATTCCTTCATGCTCTCAGGATGATTTGAGGTATGTTATGGAGGATTCCATCATACTCTCAGGATGATATGAGGTATGTCATGGAGGATTCCATCATACTCTTAGGATGATATGAGGTATGTCATAGAGGATTCCATCGTACTCTCAGGATGAGCCGGTATATCGAGTTACCACTCGGGGTGCTCAGGATGAGCCAGAATATTGAGTTACCACTCGGGGTGCTCAGGATGAGCGGGGATATCGAGTTACCACTCGGGGTGCTTAAGATGAGCTGAGATATCGAGTTACCACTAGGGGTGCGCTCAGGATGAGTCGGGATATCGAGTTACCACTCGGGGTCCTCAAGATGAGCCGGGATATAAGTTACCACCTGGGGTGCTCAAGATGAGCCGGGATATCGAGTTACCACCTGGGGTGCTCAGGATGAGCCGGGATATCGAGTTACCACCCGGGGTGCTCAGGATGAGCCGGGATATCGAGTTACCACTCGGGGTGCTCAAGATGAGCCGGGATATCGAGTTACGACTCGAGTTGCTCAAGATGAGCTGAAATATCGAGTTATGACTCAGGGTAAGTCATTGAAACTCAATTCAACCAAGTCTAGTACCTTCGTCATCTGGGTCATTGGGTTGGTGTGGGCGGTGACCCAGATTGACAGGTGGTTGACGGTTCACATGAGGGTGACATGTCAGTTGTCTTGTTTTATTGTGGAGGAGGACCTCCGAGGTAGTTTGTGAACTACTAGGCTATCATGCGTCTGACAGGTAGGTGAGGTCAATCAAGTATAGAGGAGGTTCTATTGGAACCCCTGTAAAGTTTATTTAATGTTTCCAAAGATTAAGGATATTTCAGGTATTAACTTTTATGGTTAAAAGTTGTCAGACGGGAGCAGGGCTTTTTGCGGATTTCGAGATGAAATTCAGGAAGGGTCCTGTCAATTTCGAGTTTGGATTTAAGTTCATATGAGCTCTAACGTTTGATATTATGGATTGGAGAAAGAATTTTGAATTTTTTCCATTGAGTTTGGTTTATCTATGTAAGGTTGATGTGAGCTCTCACAATATGATATTAGGGTTTTGAAGTTCAATTTTATTTTTTCAAAACGTCGAGGTTTGATTTGGAATTATATGGTTCATATGAACTCTAGCATTTGATATTATGGGTTGGAGAAAAAATTTTAAATTTTCTCTTTTTGGAATTTAGTTTTTCTTATGGTAAGGTTAATGTAAACTCTCAAACTATGAGATTAGGGTTTTGTAGTTCATTTTTTTTCAAAATTTCGAGTTTGAATTTTGGAGTTATAAAGTTCGTACGAACTCTAGGCGTTTAATATTACGAGTTGAAGAAATTATTTTGAATTTCCTCCGTTTTGAGTTTGATTTTTCTACGCTAAAGTTGATGTGAACTCTCATAATATGAAATTATAGTTTCGAAGTTCAATTTTTTTTTTTTCAAAATTTCGAGGTTTGATTTTGGAATTATAAGGTTCATATGAACTCTAGCCTTTGATATTACTGGTTGAACTCTAGCCTTTGGTTTTTTTATGATAAGGTGATGTGAACTCTCACAATATGAGATTGGGGTTTCGAAGTTCAAATTTTTTTTTCTTCCAAAATTTCCTATTTGATTTGAATTATAAGGTTGATATAAATTCTAATGTTTGATATTGTAGATTGGAGAATCAATTTTGAAAGCTCAAGCCCATATTTAGAGGAAAATAATAATTTTACTTCGAAAAACCAATCATATTGTAAGAATTTACATCAACTTTACTATAAAAAAACCAAACACAAGACGGAAAAAATTCAAAAAAAATTCTCCAGTCTGTAATATCAAACGTTAGAGTTCATATAATCTTTATAATTCCAAAATCAAAACTCGAAATTTTGGAAAATTTAACTTTGAAACCCTAATATAATATTGTAAGAGTTCACACCGTAACATAGAAAACCAAACTCAAAAATGGAAAAAAAATTCAAAATTCTTTCTCTAAACCGTAATATTAAGCGTTAAAGTTCATATGAACCTTATAACTCCAAAATCCAAACTCGAATTTTTTGAAATAAATAAATAAATTTTTGAAACCTCAATCTCATATTGTGAGAGTTATCATCAAGCTTATAGTAGAAAAACCAAACTCAAAACAGAAAAAATTTAAAATTCTTTCTTAAACCCATAATATCAAACTTTAGAATTCCTATAAAACTTATAATTCGAAAATCAAACCTCGAAATTTTGAAAGAATAAAAATTGAAGATAGAAACCCCAATCTCATATTGTGAGATTACACATCAACCTTACCGTAGAAAAATCAAGCTCAAAACGGAGAATATTTAAAATTCTTTCTCTAACCTGTAATGTCAAACACTAGAATTCATATGAACATTATAACTCCAAAATACAAACTCGAAATTTTGAACAAAAAAAAAACAACTTCAAAACCCCAATCTCATATTGTGAGAGTTCAAATAAACATTACCATACAAAAACCAAACTCAAACCCCCAATATCGAGCGCTATAGTCCATATGAACCTTAATTATAACTCCAAAATCCAAAATCCAAAATTTGAAAAAAAAAATTGAACTTCGAGATGGCTCCAATCTCATATTATGAGAGTTCGCATCAACCTTACTACAGTGATACCAAACTAAAAAGGAAAATATTCAATATTTTTCAATCCGTAATATCAAACAAACACTAGAGTTCATATAAAACTCATAATTCCAAGATCTAAACTCGAAATTTTGAAGAAGAAAAAAATTGATCTTCGAAATGCCAATTTTATTTTATTTGTTGTAGTTCACTTCAACCTTACTATGGTAAAACCGAACTAAGAACAGTTAAAAGTCATAATTCATTCTTCAATCTGAAAAATCAAACGCTATATTTGATATGAACCTTACAATTTCAAAATCCAAACTTGAAATTTCGATTAAAAAATTTAAACTTTGATACTCCAATATCATATTGTAACCAAAATCAAATTTGTTGGAAATTTTTTTTCACTCGGTAATTCCTCATCCAATCATAAATGAAACATATTATAGGAAAGTGCATGGGGATTTCAAAATTATGAATTTTGGCTAAATCCCATGTTTTTTTCCCTCATCCAAATACATCATAATTCAAATCATGAATCTTTAAAGTTGTAAACAAGAGCAGAACACAGTTTGGATAGATACGGATATCACCTAAAACCAAATTCATATGGTCAAAATTTTAAACGTTTCGGTATGCTTTGGATGTTCAAAAAATAGAATTGAAACTGTTTCAATCAAAATCATTATTAATAAAAAGTAAAAAAAATAAGTAAGAACTTAGTGAGATATGATCCAAACTGGAAAGCCAATTACAATTTGAATAAAACCAAATTCTGATTTATGACCATCCCTAGTATATTCAGCTCGTAAAACTCAGTTTATTTGTAAGTTCCAGATAATTTTAAAAGTTTTTCTCTCTTTAAAAAACCTAGTTTATTTAGTGGTTAGAGGATCATGCTGCTGATTTTAATGTAATTGTTAGGCCCAATATTTAGCCCAGGGTGATCCTAGAATGAGCCCAATTAATCCATAACCCAACCTTGGGCTGGAGTCTCTAGTCTTGACTGAGGTAAGGCGAGACCAACTTAGCTTCAACAGATCTTAAGGTCCAACCTCTCTGATTTATGCGTGCATCTTTCTTCACAATAACTCAAAAGGAACTTTAGGAGATGGAATTGCAATTAGCAAATAATTGTTTTACCATGAAAATACAGGCTTAGGTACATCAATAGGTCCAGAGAAACAAAAAGGGCCAAACAGAAGGGAGTATGAAAACTTGATACAGCCACATCCATGGGTGAAGGTCATCGGCGATGCCAAGCTCATCCTACAACATCCTAGCACAAGAAGCAAGATATTAGTCAATTTATTCGGTTATACTCGAAAGCATAGCATATAGTTATTTCTTGAGTTGGAAATGAAACGAAATGAAATTCATCATTCTAGTCTTTGTTGCAACTCATTTTATCATTTATATATTTAACACAATCATCTTCGTGAACTTCAGCTAAGCAAATCACTATATCTTCTAATGAATCTGATCTGAGTTGACTGGCCAGCATTATGTATTATATAGATGCTTCCTATACGGTTTCATAGTCGCAATCTCTTAAGGATTATAAATGAGCAAACAAAAGGGGAGAAAAAGATCATGTTGCTAAATCTGTTTTAAGTTTTTCTAGGCAGAGAAGCATAATGCTAAACTAGTTATTAGTGAACAGGCAGCAACCAAAGTTGACTAATTATCTTCTGTGAGCACAGATATTTAGACTTCAATTTAAACATATTAACTTGAAAAATTGTTACCGAAGCCACATAAAATGAAAACCTGGACAACCTAAACCCATTATGAATATATGTCAGCGAGAAGGTGATCTTCAAAGGGCAATTATATTCAAGGCTCCCATTATGTCATCCTGTCCTCATTCCGTGAGTGTTTGAGGACAAAAGGTAATGAAAATTTGTACTAAGAAAGTTATTGCCATATAGTGAGGTCTAGGAGGTAAAGCATCCCAATAAAGATTTTACTCTTTGCCTCACCAAAAGTTAAATTCAGAAATGATAGATAAGTGGGAGGAGGTAAAGCGGTAAGGCATGAAAGGATAAAGGGTTGCAAATATCAGATTCGCCCTCCTCTTTCTTGGTATAAGGAAAGAAAGTATGAAAGGCATAGAGGGAAAAGTAAACCTACGCCCAATAAAACAGCAGACAGACCCTATCAATCCTCCCCTCTCTACCACCCTTTTAGTTTCCCTCTATGCCTGTCTATGAGAGCTTATTATTTCCACTACCAAATGTACCAACATAGAGCCAATTCCTAAGCTTAAGATCTATGCGAAATACACAATATGTTGCATTATCAACAGTACAAATGTAGAAAACATACATGATAAGCTATGGTACATCAATCAATTCAAGATACTATCAAGTAAGATCCACTATATGCATACAAACAGAATGGAGTTTTCCCACCAAGCGGAAAAAAATGAAACCATAGGAAGAGACAGATGAAATACTCATTATGCTCTCTTTTGCATGCTATAGGATTTTAAATATTGCAGGATGAAGCAAAAACCAAGAAGGCCAAGAAAAAAAGCAATACCAGCTCAAACTTTGATTGGACATGGAGGCTGACTTGGTGGAGCTAAGAATCACCCTTCAATTCATCTGAATCTGAATCACTTGCATTATAACCTGCCACAGTTGCAAAAGACCAAACAGATGCACATTCAATAACGGGTAGGATGATTAACACAATGATGACAATGGTAATTGCAAAAAGAGAAGTCAACCTGGCTGCTTATCACTAACTTTCCAAACTGAAGACCGAGTCCTTGACGCTCTTGTGATCCATGTTCTGCCCTTTAGCCCCCACAAACAAAAAGTATTAGTATTAGTAAGAATCATAATACAGTCAGAAGTCACAACTAAGCTCTAATTATGTAGAAATTTTCAAATTTCAGTCTCAAATCTGTAATGCCTCTGGTGCTTAGCAAAGAAGTAAAAATTGTATGATCGGGACGATATAAATAAAAAGCTTTGCAAATTTAGCTAATAACAATGGTCAAAACGCATAGCTTACAACTTTATCTAATCTAATTAGGATCAGAAAACAAAAATCTCGCAACTTTAAACCTAAAACCCCCAAAAACCAAAACAAAACCCCCAAGAAACCAACACAACTCCAAGAATTAGAAGCAACACAAGAAAGCTTACCATTTGGGCGTCTCTGGGAACACCATAACCGTTGTAATACATCTGACCCACCAAGACCTGCATATTAATATCGCCGGCTTTAGCCTCTTTAAGCGTGTCTTTGAACCACCGCTTTATGCAATCCGATACAACCGCCGAGAGCGGCACACGGTTGTTCTCCTTCTTCACAGAGCTGCTCTCAGTCTCCATCTCCTTCTTCAACCTTGGCCGCTTCGACTTCTGTCTCTCTACTGGTTTCGGCGATGTGGGCCTCGGTTGCTTTGGACTACGTACAATGCTCTGCGACGTCGTTTTGGCACCTTGGTACAGCCTGGCCGCGGAGGGAAGCGACTTTCCCATATTAAAAAAGGAAAAATTGGAAACAAAAAAAATCTGTAAATTTGTAATAAATATTGGAAAAGTTAGAGCTTTGGGGTTTCTGAATTTGCTTACCTTTTTTTTTGTTAAAGTTGATAGCGAATGTTATCTGTAGAGCATATTTTTCTGTTTGGCTACTGGGAAAAAAGAAAAAGAAAAAGAAAAAACTGTTCGAAGAAGTGGAGCGGAAATTGGAAGGCAGTTTCAGAGGGCACACCGATTCGTCACTGTGCGTCAAGGTACAAGAGGAGGAGGAGGCGAGAGAAAGAATGGCGTCCGAAGCCGATTGTATCGCTGGCTGTCTGGAGTAAAACGACGTCGGATTAGTCGGACTTGCCTGCTGTGGACTTATTTTGGTCCCTATAAATTTTCCTTCAGTTGGAGTAGTGTCTCTATTATGTGGCGGTTTTTGGCGGCTATCTGATAAGCTTCTTTTTATCCCAACAAAACGCCTGCGTTTCATGTCATGGTGGCCCGCAGCTTCCAATTTCCACGAAGATGATTATGCATTCCATGACGTTGGTGATGAGATTGATATATCATTCGCAATATTGGTGAAATTTTTATGGATATATTCGTATTTTGGGATTTCGATAATAAAATAAAAAGAAATAAATATTCACGATATTTCTATAGATATACTCGTATTAGTCTTATAGAAGTATTATTGGGTGCTTAAATTTTTTCCAAAATTTCATTCAAAATTTTCAAAAGAAAATTGAGAAGCATGAACGATATCGATATCTAAATATCCATCGATATTTCCATAAATTTAACTGTCGATATTTCCTTGAAAAACGATATTTTCATCTTTGGATATATCTAGTCATGAATTGAAAACAATCCTATTCATCCAATATCGCAATAGCAATCCTAAAGTCCTTCTCCTATTCCGTTCACGTATAATCCTCAGTTAATTATGACCGTTGATAAATTATGAATAATATTATGAATTGATATTATTAACATCATTATGCACACAGACGATTGAGCTACCAATTGCTTTATAAACATGGGATAAAACTATTTTGTTTTGACATGTATTTAACAATTGCATTTGGACGGCAGTACACATTTAGGCTAAGGATTCATTTTTAACTTGTCAACGAGCATAATGGATAAGAAGAGTTTGGTATCAAAATTGTGTTACTTCCAAATTTTACTTTTACCAATAATCTTTACATGAACAAGAACCATGAATGAAACAATGAAACCGATTATTATCCCGGACAATGATATCTCTGCCTGTGATCTTGGAGATGAGCTTGATGGCCTCATGGCAATCGCCGCATACACGAAGGTTCTTCACAACTCGAATGGTATCTGTAGGAGCAGTGGTGATGAGACCAAATGCAATGGCCAGCTTCTCACTGTGACATCCAAGAAAATGCTCCTTCTCCTCCTCCTCTATGTCAAACAACACAAAATCCGTGGTCGGAACATAACCGGCCGCTTTCAAATCCTTACCTAACTCATTGAGTTTTGAGTAGATCTTCTCCGACAGCTCATGGGACTTGTCTCCGACAAGGAATTCATGAACAACCCCGTTTACTTCGATCCAACTGCAACCCGGGATTTTCTTCATCCCTTGCTCATTCATTGTCGACCGAGTGTTTGCTGCCTCATCCCATTTATGACTCGCCGAGTAAATATTTGAGAGGAGGACATAGTGAGCTGAGTTCCATGGCTCTAGCTCAATAAGTTGTTTCAGCGCAATTTCAGCCAATTGGGTATTCTTATGAAGCCTGCATCCACCCAGCAACGCTCCCCAAACAACTGAGTTAGCCTTCATTGACATACTTTCGATCAAACTATATGCTTCATCCAACAAACCTGCCCGGCCAAGAAGATCCACCATACATCCGTAATGCTCAATTGTAGGAGTCAAGGAAAAGACACTAGTCATGTTATTGAAATACCTACGGCCCTCATCAACGAGACCAGCATGACAACACCCGCAAAGCAGACCCATGAATGTGTTCCCATCATGTCGAATTCCAGTTTTCAAAACTTGTCCAAAGAGTCCAAACACAGCTTTGACATGTCCAGTCATTGCAAGCCCAGACATTGCAGCATTCCAAACCACATTGTCTCTTTTCTTCATCGATTTGAAGACTTCCCACGCTTGGTCCATGCTTCCACATTTCGCATACATATCAATCAGAGCTGTACCAAGAACAGGGTTCATAAAGAACTCATTTTTATCCATCAAATCGCAAGCACGGTCCCCTAGTTCTAGTGCTCCTAATCTCGCACAAGCAGAAAGCATCCCAACCATGGCATAGCAATCGGGTTTCAGATTTTCCTTCTGCATTTGAAAGAAGAGGTCAATGGCTTCTTTTGGAAGCCCATTTGATGCATATCCCTGGATCATGCTACTCCAAGAAACTATATCCTTCTCAGGCATTTCATCAAACACACATCGTGCTTTCTCCATCTTCCCACACTTGGCATACAAATCAACCAAAGAGGTAGCTACAAAAACATTCATTCCCATGCCAATCTCGGTTATGTATCTATCGATCCACTCCCCACTGCTTAAATCCCCTAACCTACCACAGGCGGATAAAACCCGAACAAGGCTGAAACTATCAGGCCTCAAACCCATCTCCAGCAACCTCCGAAACGTATCAATAGCTTCTCTATACTGATGAGCTTCAATGTGCCCACAAATGATGGCGGTCCAAGAAACAACATTCTTGTCAGGAATATCGTCGAAAACCTTGTGGGCATGATCCAAAAACCCACATTTCGCATACAAGCAAAGCAAACTAGTCTTAACATACACATCAAAATCGAACCCTGTTTTCACCACAAGGGTATGAATGTTCAAACCCAATTGAAACTCCGAACGCCTGGCACAAGCTTTCAGAACAAAAGGGAAGGTGAAGCTATTGGGTAAGAACCCCTGTATCCGCATTGAGCCGTAGAATTTGATAGCGTCGTCGAAGCAATCGTTGGAAACGAAGCCGCGGATCATGGTGTTCCAGAGAAAAATATTGGGTTCTGCGGTTTGGTGGAAGACGAGGCGAGAGTAGTGGGTGTGGCCAAAATCGAAGCCGGAGCGCAAAACCATGTTGAGAAGATAGTTGTCTTGGTCGAGGCCGAGGCGGAGAAGGCGAGAATGGGCGTGCTTGAGCTGCTTGAAGGAGTTGAAGCCTTGAAGGAGGCATTGCTTCGTCTCCAGAGCCTTGGAAAATACGGGGGAGGTTCTGTTGGCCAACAATGTCATAACCTGTTTTGAAGTTGCGGAGGTGGGATGTCAACGACTCTCAACGGTCGTGTTGTGCTGTTGTTCCATTACATACTTTTTAGGCTTATTACTTAAAATGCATCAAGAACACGCCATTTATTCTTAAAATGCACTAAACACTGCAATTTTCTTCTGTTTTCATCATGAACAGTAACACAGTTAAAAACGTTGTATCATTTCGCTCATATCATTACTAACGCCGTTAAGGTTGATTATGTGGCAGGGTAATTTAGTCATTTTGGTCAGTAGCGCCTTCATCTATCATCTCAAACAAATCTCAAGAACACCAGAGAACCAAAGGCTCATAGGCCATGGAGACCAAGACGGAGAGCACCAAGAAGAAGAATGAGAGTGCCGAGAAGCGCGTGCCCACATCCGAACCCAAATATTCTAAAGCCACTCGTAGATTTTACAACGAAAATTTTAGAGACGCGGCTCAGCAAGGTTCTTGCTGCTGCTGGAGGTAATTACATCAATTCCTCATCTTTGTGTTTGTATGTTGGTTTAGTTGTAGCTTCTGAATTGAGAATATATCACGAATTGAAGAACCTAAACTTGGACCACCTCAATAGGTGATGGAGAGATTGGTGGAGGAGCTTGTGGAGAAAGGGATTTGTAATATCGCTCTGTATTCGGAGCCACTGGTTCTCGGGTTTTACAGAACAACCACGCCTGCTTGATCAATCCACTGCAAACCGCCATGGCTCGTAATGAAGAGAAAGCACAGTCTATGCTCAATCGATTCTTCAGTCTCAAAGCTAAAGAGAAGAAGAAACCAAAATAGCGACGCCCATACTTGGCCTCCGACCCGAGACCTCATCAAGGCCTCCAAATGGCAGTAGCAGATCCTAGGAGAGATCGGCCGAAAAGTCACCGAGATCCAGAACGAAAAGATGGGCGACTCAAAGACGAGATTAACAAACTCCTACTAGAGAAGGTCTTATCCCCACGCATACCCTAGTGGCCCATCCACCTCCATTCCCATCCCACCCACCTCCATTCCAACCACGCCTGCTTGATCAATCCACTGCAAATCACCAGGGCTCGTAACGAAGAGAAAACGCAGTTTATGCTCAATCGATTCTTCAGTCTCAAAGCTGAAAAGAAGAATAAACCAAAATAGTGACGCCCATACTTGGCCTCCGACCCGAGACCTCACCGAGGCCTCCAAATGGCGACAGCAGATCCTAGGAAAGATTGGCCTAAAAGTCGCCGAGATCCAGAACGAAAGGATGGGCGACTCAATGATGAGATTAACAAACTCCTACTAGAGAAGGTCCTATCCCCACGCATACCCCAGTGGCCCATCCACCTCCATTCCCATCCCACCCACCTCCATTACCATCGCACCTCCCCACCGCACCAGCGCCACACCCCCCCCCCCCCCCCCCCCCCCATCAGCTTCCATCCCATCCCCTAGACACTAATCGAGATTCATAGGAACCCGGAAACTTTGACGATTTCGGCTCATGTACTGCTCTTTGATTTTCGATTAAATGATTTTCGATTGGCGAATGGAGAGGAGAGATTAATTGTATATATAGGTTTAATCAAATCGCTGTGAGATGTGGAAACCTTATTGCCGATAATATTTTCCTTTGTTGTTGGGGAAATCGGAGCAAATTTTGGTGTTTGTTTAGAATACAGAAGTTGCTTTGAACTCAAAGTTTTGGTGATGGAGTCGGGAAGTGGGGTGGATTGGAGGGTTTATATAGGATTTGGGGAGGGGTTTATATAGGATTTGGGGTGAACCTTAGAAAATTAGTGGAGACTTCCCTGTGAGATCTTTGAGCCTAATTGCCATTCTTTCTGAGGGATATACTTGTTTCTAATCTTAAACACTCATCGCTTTTGTTCTTAATTGTTGATCTCATTACATCATATTTGCATTGAATTTTAAAGAACTAACATCATTTAGATACTCTTGATTTAATGTGTGCTTTGCCATAAGAAGTGATGTAGGCTATGTATGCTTTAACCTCTAAAGGCTTTATCCTATCCTATTGCATGCTCCTTAAGCCAATTTTGAAGCCAAACACTCAGCCTTTTCTTTCATCACCCAAAGTATAACCTAACCCAAAATACTTAGCCATTCATCACAGTCATACCCTATAACCTCAGTTTGTGCTAAGGTTGCCGTAAATGAGATTCATGGTAAGAATGAGAGGTGAAAGAAGATGCTTCCCAATTCAAAGGACATTGGCGTCAATTCAAAGTTCAAAAGTAAAAAAAAGCTTTACAAGTTGCAAGCTGCACGAAAATTTGAGGAAATGAAATCATTGCATGATCTTGGTTCAATTCAATTCAAAGAAGAAAAGAAAAAATAAAGAAATCAAAAGAAAGAAAGAAACGTTCAAATCAAAAGAAAGAAAGAAACATTGAGAAAAAGTGAAAAACAAAGTGAATTGAGCCAAGTGAGCCAAGAACCTCAAAATAAGCCATCAAGAAAGCACAATGCCGTGGGCCTTAAGAAAGGATTCAGTTCAGAAATTCCAAGTTCAAGTCATGACTTCTCATGCCTTGGCACAGCTCAGGTTCTTTGAATCCCATCCTTCCTTGCTAAACCCCAAAGCTTAGCCCCATTACAACCTAAAAGGGAAGACCTAACTGATCTTATGGACAATCATGCTGAGGATTAAGGTACGTATCTATGTTCTTAAAGTTCAATTCCTTTCATGAGATCTTTATTTCCATAAAGTGTTATTCTTCATTGTTACTCATATGTGATTAAATTTGAATTTCATAACATAAACTCATCACATATGCTTGAAAAGAGTGTAAACCTAGGATTATTGTGCGAATTGAGAGTTGCCTAGTGAGGATTAGAGTCGAGGCGAAATCTTTCTAGGGCAATTAGATGAAGTTGTTTTCAAACTTGATCACCTGAAAATATTGGCATTTATACACGTACACCTTCACATGACACTCACAGCTTTGGCATTCCTTTTAGTTCTGCAAAGCATGTTTACTTACTTTAATTCTTATTAGCTTGTTAAGAGTACTATCTCTAGCATCTTTTTGTTTAAGTAAAACGTTTGTGGGTATCGTGCTGTTATAACCCTCATGAGACAAAACTCCTCCTACTAGGTGAACCTAGGGGTTTAAATGTTTTATCTTAACTAAAATCGAGTCTTTTCATTTTGTTAGCATTTGTTTTGCTCATGGACTAGCAAAAGATAGGTTTGGGGGTATTTGATCAGTCGTTATTTATGCATCATTTTGATGTCTTTATATGCGTCTCTTACATGTCTTTTGAATGATTTCGTGCCATCAATAGTAGAAAATGATCAATCTTGTGAGACTTGTGCAGAGGTAGAAAGATAGGTAAAATCTAGAAAGAACGCAAAAAGAATGACTCAAATCGGAGTCCAGATGAAGGAGATGTCCTCATTTCAATATCAGGTCTTGAACAGGGTCCTGAGTGCGCCAGTGTGCCTATTTTGGGACACTGGCCAAGTACCTCATATCAGGTCCTCCGGGTCTCAAACCTGTGTTTCATGACATCAAGGTCAGGTCCTAGAAGTGCCAAGGTCGCGCCATGGCAGGTCGAGGACATGTCCCAAGAACTCCCATCCGAGCCCAGATGTGCGCCTAAGCCCGGGGTCCCTGTTCCGCCAGCGGTGGATCAGAGGTTCTCCGTCTGCGCTAAGCCTGACAACATTTACGCCAAGCCTGATCGAAGATGCGCTTCTACTATACTCATGTTGTGCTTCAAAAGCGCAGTCCCAGATCCTGATTACGAAGACAATCCAAAATCCAAGTTTGGCCAGCTTGCGTTCCCACTTGCCAGCTTGCATTCACACTCCCAGTCGTGCTCTGATTGGTTCTAATAGATTTAAGGACTTTGTAATTAATTAAAAGTACAATAACTTTCCTTATCCTTATTGGACATGGTTTTACCAATCCTTATAGAATATGGTTTTACCAATCCTTATAGGACAAGGTTTTCCCTTTGTCTATAAAAGGGAGTCTTTGTTCAGTGTTTTAGTGAGGATTAGAATCAGGCAGAGAGAGAGAGAGAGAGTTCCGTTTTGGTTTTCTAGAGAATTAGGGACGATATTTTGAGAGATAATATTTTACAAATAGATTATTGGACGTGGAGCTTGGAGAAGAAGGCTCTGTCGTGGCTCTGCTGCACCTGTTCTTAACAATCTCTTATGTACCCTTATTTTCATTATTGTAATTTACTTATAAATTCAATTATATTTGTTTCAATTTCAGTTATGTGTGAGTAGTCATTAGGATTAGGGCTGCTTGAAGCCCTAGCCATGTTAGCTTGTTGATTGGATTTCTGGCTCTTGATTATGATTGTTATGCATGCTGAATAAGTTGGATTACTACGCTTAATGACCTTAATTTATGCCTATAAGATTAGCTACCTTGTTTGCATATAATTATAGATGTAATTGCTTGAGTGACCGTCATATCATCTTGTGATTTGGAGCATCGAAAGTATTCTTACTTGTAATCTTAACTCATAACGACCTAGGATTGCATGTCACTTTGCTAGGCTAATGTGGTGTCATTAAATTCTCTTTAAACTTCATGCATCATCTTAAAAGGTAGGTGATAGACGTTCTAGGCATATGCCCTGTTTAGAACATGCTAAGTAAGAGGGAATAAGATGTGTCTAGTGAACCAACGCCAGGTCCTAGGCACGGGCTCCTAATTCAGAAAATGCATAGTAATTAGGTCAAGGAAATCTGATTAGTAACTATAATTGATTAGAGTGAATAGTAAGCCTTAATTCGCCTTAGTTAAAATCAATCAACCGTTAATTCTTGCATTGTTATTTTCTGCTTTTTATTTTACTTGTCTTTAAATTTCAATTTTCACTAAGTTAATAAATCTGAACTAACGTAATCATAACGTTGATACAAGTACTCGAGGGATCGACTCTTGCTGTGCTACTATACTATTCTTATCGATTTGTGCACTTACAAAGATTTTATAACTGTTAGAATTTATTTGCATATTTCTTACTCTTTAATTCTACCAACAGTACTCACTCTACTATGCAGTGAAAGATCTCTGTACTTGAAAAAGTTACACACATCGTCACCATATATGAACACAAAAACAATGGCCTCTAAAATATGGGCCAGAAAACACAATATATGGATGGATACAAATATATGCATCCTAGAGAACCATTACATACAGGATTACAAAATTCATTACTATAGATCCACTACATACTACATTTTTATATCATTCCAACAATTTACATCTGCAAAGATTTTAAAAATAAAATAATTATAAGTGACTGCCGCGCGAGCAATCTGAGCTGCAGCTGATGTCTTGTATGAAGCATTTTGCCTCAAGCTAGATTTCTGTAGATAGAGCTGACCGGCATTTCAACAAATCGATTTTCAGGGGGGTTGGGGGAAGAAGAAGGGGGTGTATAATACATGAATCTTGGGTAAAGAGGAAAAGAATACACCAAACTGCGGAAAATTTCCAGTTTTCAGTATTAGACGAGCATCCACCATCCAGTTCAAACCAATAATGGCACTAGTGAAGAGCTGGAGTGGAATAAATCCATTTAAGAATCACTCCAACTATCGTCATCTTCATCTTCATCACTTCCTGCAAATGCCTGTAACGAAATTCTCATTTTATTAAATACATTAACTCACAAGCTTGAGAGAGAGAGAGAGAGAGAGAGACCTGGCGAATCGCATTTGCTTTCTCTAAGATGGCAGCAACCCTCAAGTTGGTTGTCGGACCCGGGATGCTGGGTCTTGTCACCGCTGGTCTTGTCACTGTTGCTGGCTTCAGGTTGAAGGACTAAGGCAACACAAAAGATTCAGTTATATTCTTTACTTGAAAATAGAGTATACTCAAAAAGGGTTGGGTGGGTGATGCAAAAGCATAAAGGACAAAAAACATAGACAGCTCTAACCTTAGTTCTTATCTGTTGCAGTAATGAATCTCTTTCATCTACCTTGGGTTCAGCCTGAGGCAGAATTCGTTCAGTTACCTTTCTCAACTGCAAAATGTCAACATGTTAACAACAGTATTTGCAGAGCATATTCTGAAAGATAGACACCATAAGATGATTATTATTTACCTTGCTTTGACCATGAGCAGCAACAGCATCAATGAGGGGATTTCGAGGGCGAGGTAGCTTACTAACTGGAATTTCATTGGTTCTTCCAACATCATAGTCTGAAATCATGGCCGAATTATTTGATGACCATGCTGTTTCTCCCTCAGATGTGAGCAAACTATGCTGAGGTTGCTCAACGACTTTTGCTGGTGCTGTCACAGATGTGGCAAGAGGTTTTTCTTCTTCCTTTTCTGAATTTTTCATTGACTGTTGAAATACATTAGGCTCCGAAACTGTTTCCTGTGTTAACTTCTGCATAGGCGGGATAGTTGCTCCCTGAGAAGATTCAGGATCATGTGTAGAGGTTGTAGATTCAGAGCCTCGTACTGTGAATGGATTTGAACTAGATTGAACTTTTTCTCCTTCTGAAGCAAATTGATTATATCCAGACAGACCAGACTTGCCATCCGATACCTCTGATGAAGATAAAAAAGGGTTTGGGAAATGGGTTGCCCCTAAATCAGGGAAATTGAATTGATGATTAGCATCCTTAACCATGGTTGGTAAATGCACTGAATACGGGGCAGGCTGCACCATATTTTCCATCAAAGGTTCAGAAGCATGTTGGACCTGCCCATCTTCTAAAGATGCAAGAGGTAAAAATAGGTTCTGGGGCTGACACGCCTCTTCTGGTATATCAAATTTCTGTGGTGCCGGCATATCAAATTTCTGTGGTGCCGGCATATCAAATCTCTGTGGTGCCGGCATATCAAATTTCTGTGGTGCCGGCATATCAAATCTCTGTGGTGCTGGCATATCAAATTGAGGTTTCTCATCAGCTTCCCATGGTTGTATTGGCAGGAATGAATCCTGACTAATACCAACCAGTTCTCTCAGTGAGGCTAGGGAAGGATTTTGCTTTCCCATCCTCCATTGCATAGGTGGTAGGGGTGGCAATGGTGGGATGTCCTCCCGATTGCCCGCAGTTGCTCCATGGGGAAGAGCTAATCTAGGAAGGGTAGAATCTAATGGTTCCATTGTTTGCTTCGTATCATGAAGTTCCTGGCCTGCTGATTCTGGGAAGAACTCTGATGTTAGAGGTTGGGGTGGAAGGTTTTCAGGACAAGATTCTGAGGAAGCATCCAAGCATATTTCCTGATTGATGTGCTCTGCAGATGGTAACTGTTTGGATCTCTCCTTATCCATGTAAGCTGGAGACCCTATCTGTGCAGATTGAGTGGTTGATAAGTAAATACTTGCTTGATCTTCTTCCAAACATTCCACATCAAGCTGATCAGATTGAATCTCCAGTGACTGTTCCAAGTCAGCGTCTGGCTTATCCCTTGCTGCATCTTTTGGCAAATACTCCATTTCAACTTGATTAGCTTGCAACTCCAATGACTTTTCTAAACTAGTTCCAGGCTCTGGGATGTAGCAGGTAGGTGTGGCCACAGCATCTTCCCTGCGACTCTGATCCATAGATTGTGATTCTGACTCCAGATTGCTCATTTCTAAATCTTCCGTGGCTGTAGTCACACCATGGACAGCCGAATTGTTCTGTGTCTGTTCATCCAGAGAGAAATCATGTCCATCATCAGATACTTTGGAACTGGAATGGCCATAAGTAGTTGATGTGCTTGGGTTTGATTCTGCAGTGACATCACAGACAGCCAAACTGTACTCAGTCCGTTCATCCAGAGAGAAATCTTCATTAGATACTTTTGAACTCAAGTGGTCATAAGCAGTTGTTTTGCTTGAGTTTGATTCTGCAGTGATGACACAGACAGCCAAACTGTTCTCAGTCCGTTCATCCAGAGAGAAATTATGACCATCATCAGATCCTTTTGAACTGGAATGATCATAAGCAGTAGATTTGCTTGATTCTGATTCTGAATCTGGAGAAACTTCTTTTTCACTTGCCTCCTTTTGAACTTCTGAGTTTGTAACTACCTCATCCGGTTCAGATTCTTTCTCAAGGAAATTCCCAAATCCAGGAAGAGATTCATGCAAGTTCATAATATTCCTTGGTGGAGAAGAAATTACATTTGGAGGTGATTGACTAACATCATTGACATCATCATCAGGTTGGGCAACAGCAGCAGAGTGATCAGCCACAGGTTCTGCATGAAGGGTTTCAGGTACCAAATCACCTGAATTTACATGATCCCCATGGCCTGGATGAGTTGGATAATTAGATGGAAGTTCCACAGAAACAGTATCACCACCCACCATATCAACATCGCTGGTGAATAATTGTAACTCATCATCCAAGGTCTTAGAACTCTCTTCAACAATGAATTTCTCTTTATAATGTGGAACATCCACGTCTGAAATGGATTCAAGTTGGGGAAGATCCTCATTTGAATCAGAGAATTGCTGGTCTATGCCATTTGTCTGCGTAGCATCCTGGTGGTCTATTAGGCCGTGTGTCTGTGTAGCATCCTGCTGCTCTACTAGGGCGTATGTCTGTGTAGCATCCTGCTGCACTATTACGCCACTTGCTTGTGAAGCATCCCCTTCAGGATATAACTCTTCTGAGCTATGGCTCCATGCAGCATCCACCACAAATGGTATAGTTTCAGAGTTGACTGCAGTGGGTATAACAGGATCATCAATTTCAGAAGTCATGTTATTAAGATTTGGAACATCACTATAATACAGCAGAAAAGTATTACCTGAAGATGTTTGTACTTCCGGCAGTGCTGAGGAAAAGAGCTGCTCTTCTGCTGGTAAAATACTTAAATGTGGTGAATTCTTTCTTCTAGGGGAGTTTTCTATAGAATCTTCATCATCACAGTGTGTCTGAAAAACTACATTTGCAGCATTATTTCTAGTTTGATCTTCAGAAGCAAGCTCTTCAACGTTTGACACGTGCAGAAAAACATCAGAACTGATACCTAAATCTTCAACATCTGAATCATCAACAGGATGGCTAGCAGGTTCATCCTTAGTCTGGGAGAAATCATCCAGGACAACAGCCACAGAATCATCCACATTGGTCCCATTTTCATTGATGTCCAATGATCGATAGCCACCGTTAATTTCATCAGAGGGTGTTACATCTAACACAGGTTCTGGCAATGATACCAGTGGTATGCTTGCGCCAGGGTCCGAATGTTGTAGTGTAGGACTCGTTCCCCCAACAAACACAATACAAGATGTATCTCTACTATCAGGGATTATGTCTTCCTCAATGCATGTATCATGGGACACCACACGCTCCTTCAATGTGGCTTCTAGAGACTCTACAATTTCCAAGCGCTGGCTGGGTGACATCTCAAAAACCTCAGCTCCACAAGTTTCATTAAAAGAGAATTCTTCAGGTGCTCCATTACACTCTGATGGTGCCAAATTACTTAAAGTATCAGAGTGTGAAAAACTGTCTCTATCTTTTTCTGATGAATTATTCCTATCATCTGATGTGGAGGAGTTTCCAAGTGACTGAGAGTCTGAAAATCGAGTTTGAAGCTCTAGATGTTCCTCCTCATTTGCATCAGAGTCTGTCCCGTATTTTTCAACATTCAAGATGCGTAGATTGTTCTTAGGTTTATACTCATTGTCCATTTCCATTTCTGAATCCATGGTAGCAAGAGCATCCATGTAATTGTCTACCTCACTGGTCATATCATCAGAATTGGAGGGGGTGGTCCGGGTGGACCCCTCTATGCTGGCTTCAGTATTGTGTTCTCCATGACCTGATATTTGCTTCTCAATTGCTACCTGATGAAGGCTTGAATAACTTTTATTTGTCTCAACATCAAAGATTGGTTCAGACCCCTTAATAATTTCTCCATCATAAACACCCCCATTGAAGCCATCCTCTGACGGGTTTAATGCAGCTTCTTGGATGCTTGGTGAAGAGCTAGCACTTTTCCTTTCTGGGGATGTTTCTGCAGGACTCACAGTACTGATGTCAAGTATCCTAAGATCTTGCTCAATACTATCACCTGAGGTCAATGTCAAGAGCAGCGGAGTAACAGAAGTTTCACAAACAAGTTTGTGCTCGGGTGAAGGAGTCTCCACAAATTTCTTCATGTAACTTCTCCCAGTTTTGGAGTCAACTGCATTCAGATGTCTTTTCTTCAATTTCACAAGACGTGCAGGATCACTGTAACCATTCTCAACACGCTCCTCCAGGAACAAATCTTGTAGTCTGCAGTAATTGAAAATAGTGAGTTGCCACTCAACCATCTAGCCTTTATACATGCACAATTAACAATAATGTGGTGATATGAAAAAAGGGCGCTCACTTGGCATGTGATGTCAGTGCGACTTCTGGGGTTCCTCCATTCCTCCAGCGGGATCCTTTCTTCTGCTACATAAACAATAAATATAATAAAATGAATTTTATAGTACAGCAGTGACTTGGCCCCAGAAGAAGGAGAACGCAATTTCCAGATTCCAAAACCCAAAAAAGTAATACTCCATGGTTTCCGAACAGGTATGGATGCAGACGCACACTCCAAACAAAGACTAGGAGATGCCTAGTACATACTGTCAGTCAGAAGAAGTAGCATATAATAGAACTCAATCAAGGCACAAGTTTAAAGTTTTGATGTCAGAGAGAAAAATCAACATCAAGTAAGATCTTGTTCATAAAGACCTAGGCAGCATATGACCATGGACCCCTCATAGCCATTGCTTCCCATGGGTGGTGGCAGAGCACACCTCCCAGGGAAGCAACATCATGTGGTTTTCTTTCAAGTTTATACCTTTAAGTAATTCTATAAGACGGTAAAAGTAAAATATTTTTAAGCAAAAAAGTGGGCCGGATGGAAGGAGGGGGGGTTAGGGTGGTCTTTATGGCTGGTCCTAGAGACATATTTTAATGAGAACGAATGTGTATGATCATGCATGTACCATCAGCAAGACAGAAAACTTCCAATAATTGTAACCATGGCAACAAAATATGTAGTTTTTTTAGGGAATATCATTCCATTGCAATACCTTCACTCTACGGGTTTTCTTTTCTCTCTGCATCTCTACTGTTGTTATTGAGGATGCAGATTCAGCTTTAAAGAATGACGGATCAGTGTACCGCTTTAAACATGCCCCAGCCCCAGCAACATCAAACCTGTTAGAATCGAATAAAATAAAATATTTACCAAGTTTCCAATAGTTTTAGATCAAAGCAACATCACCACATGTTAGGTAATCATACTTGTCTAAAAGGAACAACCGAGGAGGACCACGACATTCTTCATAAGAATCCCTTACAAAGCGCGGTAAGTCTCCACGGGTTATCATACTCTGTTCAGAACGCAGATTAGGATGCCAGTCAACCCCTGCAATAGAATGCAGTGACATGACTATGCTGTCCTTAAATGTGATTACCAATATAGAAAAATTTCTGTTATCAATGCAGTATATTTTATAGCACTAACATGAATCATGATGCATATAACTACGACAGAACGATCCGATCAATTTTCATTTAACTGCTATGAAGGTTCGTAACAAGTCATAAAGAAGCAATTATATAACAAGTCATAAAGAAGAAATTACTTAACAATACTTAGAAAAGTAATTGCATAACAAGCATTCAAACCTGCATTGGAAAAGAATGATGAATGACTAGTTTGAGATAGAAGTGCCTTCTCGACTGAAGGAAAATCTGCTTCAAGCTGTTGGACACGAACCACTAGACCGTGGCCCCTTGTGGCGGTTGCCATTACTTCTTCGTGCAAGTCATGAAATATTTCAGCAGCAAACCTATAAGCAAGAATTAAAAATGGCCACATTTATCATGAGTCTATGACCAAATAAACTAATTTTCTCTTAAAAACTACCAATTAAACTATTTAAAAAACTGCGAGAACAACTTATTTATCCATGCCCAGATTCTCAGTGACCAAATTAAATCTAAATCCCACAGCATTTGGATTTAAGTTTGATCTTATAGCCAAAATTCATAGTCAACCACGTAGCAGAGCCAAAATTCATAGTCAGCCACATAGCAGAGCCAAAATTCATAGTCAGCCACATAGCAGACCCAAAATTCATAGTCAACCACATAGCATACCCAAAGTTCCTGAAATATTACCAATTGAAGTGCACTTCAATCACCACAATCCAATGGTAATCTCCAATAATACATGTTTTAAACTTGAGGGTAAGCATTTTAAACACCAGAAGAAATCGGCACTAGAGCCAAAAAAGCAACACAATGAAGTAAACCAAATCAATTGCGATCAATCAAGTAATCGAAGTCTAAATCTACACCAAAAATTTCAAACAAAATTCGATTTCCTATCCAAACATCAACCCATAATGTCCAAAATTCAATTCCTAAAGAATCAGCATTCAGGTCCCAGCCACGATTTTCAATAATTCATATCCAAGACCCACATAAAACAGTTCAAAAAAAAAGAGGCTCACTCAGCAAGGTCGCCGAGCTGGCGCAAAACGCCGACGAGGCCAGCCATGGCGACGCCTTCCAATAGAGCCTCTGAATCATCTCTATCGGCTGCTCTATACAGTTCCGGATCGGCCAAGCCGTACTCGTTCCTTATCTGGTACCGCGTCAACGGCATTCTTCAACCTCCCCGACTCCAATAAACCCTAATCTCTCAAAAGCTATGTATCGCTCTGGTGACTGGCCTTCCGATTCACATTTCCAGAAGGCAGAGGGATAGTGAGTGAATATGCGGTGGTCAGACAGACGTGAAGGGAGTGAGACAGACAGCGAGAGAAAATGGCGAAGTAATTAAAGATTTTTTTATCTGAGAATTTTGGAATGAAAGCAACGGTGTGTGAGTCAGTGCTCAGCGCGCTTCTTGCCGCTTATTATGCGCTCGTTTGTATTGGATCATATTATTTATGCTGTAATTTAATATATTTGTTTCTGTGGCTGCAATCGAGTGCCTTTACGACCACAGCATGGTGGTGCTCCCAAATAATCCAAAATTTTAATTTTTTTCCTTTTTGTTTAATAGAATTTGAAGCTAATGATTAATCCAATTGGCTTGGAAATTACGTTCTTCATTACTTTTCATTTTCGTTTTTGGTGGCTTACGATTTGTAACCATGAGGCTTACGAATAATGAATATTACGAGTGGGTCCTATTTGTGTATTTGTAATCGAGTTATTTATATTGTTATTTTTTTTATTAGGTAATTTATTTGTAAGGTGTAAGATCGAAATATTTGGTCATTATTGTTTGAGATTGTACCCAATTATATTAACATGTAAACAAAATTTTAATACTTATTAATAATATTAGCTATTTTTGAAAAAAAGAATATTGCACATTTTGTTTACCAATCATTATCAAAGCCTATTAAAATGGTAGAGTGTCAGGATTAAAATAAGGAGCTCATTTTCAATTTTCTCCGATATTTAAAAAAAAAATCAGAGAATTAAAATAATAAAAATTTAAATTCCAAATAATCAAAGTTTGGAAGTTAACGTTTTAGACAAAATGTTAGTGTCATGCAAATTATTCATGAGAAGTAACTTATTTCTTTTCTTTGTACCTTATAATTAATTCTCTTCGAATTTTTAGTATTATATTCAATTAATATTTTTATAAATTAATGTCTTTCAAAATGTGTTTGAATGTGAAAATAAAATATGATATATCTCTTATTCGTCTGTTTTTAAGACAAAAGCTATATAAGCATAATTTTTCCTTTGCTTCACCTTTTCTTTATAAATTACCAAGATATATATTTGCAAAATTTAAAAAAAAAAACATAAAATTTAAATAATTCTCTACAAGGCTAGAGGATAGTGCAACGAATATTATGCTTTCATTTCAAAGTACATTACTAACAATATCATTTTGTTAGGTTGAGAAAATTTAAACACAAAATAGTTCTTAACCTACATGAAATAAAAAAAGAATTAACTTTAATTAGTACTGAGGCACATGAGGTCCATGAGGAGCTAATAGCTATTGACCCCATTCGCTAAATTGTGAGGTTATCAAATCCCAGAAGACAAGTATGCTTCATTTTTTCTTTCTTGATTATTACCGTTCATGCTTACATAAAAGAAAAAAAAACTTAAAATGTGAAAACCTAATTATATAATATCCACAAAAAACAAAAACAAAGAATATATATATATATATATAGAAATTATGCGAAATGAAAGGACAAATCTAGGTTTGTTGTTGGCATTAATTAACTACAACCACTCGACAACTCCGTATATGATCGGATCACGTAGACCGTCGATCGAGACAAATATGAGCCAAGGTGGTGGGGTCCACAAAAGGCAGCACATGAGTGCCAAATCACGAGGGCCCACCACAACCACAAGGGAATCGGAAGGGCTAGAAAATTTTGTTAGATGGTAATCAGCGACTGTCATTGATGTGACTTGTGATTCTGATACTTTTGGATGCACCTGATTTTTACTTCCTTTATTCAGTCCGGAATATATCTCAATCGAATATGGAAGCTTCCGTTGGGTCTTTTTATCTATTTATGCAGATTCTTCTAGTCTTTTGAAAATGGAAACTGAGCCCCTTTTTATTTCACTTTTTTTTTTTTTGGAAAAATGAGAGAGAAGAGAAGGGTTAGGGTTTGGTGGTGGGCAAGTGGGTTTAGTGGAAAAAAAGGTATGTTTTTCAAGGAGTCTTTGCTTTCTGGTAAAGCCTTTTAACATTTTCCATGAGATGTAGAGGTAGTTGTTAGCTTTTATTTTCTAAGGTTCTGTTTGCCCCCTTCGGTCATCAGCTTCTTGGGTATCCTAAATTATACACTAACTATTCAAAAGAAAAAAGATAAAATATAGGAAGAAGTTGGGTCCACATCGGTTGTTTAAGGATATAAAGTGCATCGGATTAGAAATTTAAAAAATATAAATATTTTATACGAATGATGATATTCCTAAATGTATGAAGATCTTTTAAAAATAAAACTGCAAACATATGAAGCAAGTAAGTGGTTAAGTTTGAAATAATATTTGTATTGTTATTGGCGAGTCATTTGATCGGTTTTGAAATCTTAACATGGTATTATAGTAGACCCGATTTATTGGACCCACAATGGACAATTGTTTTTTTTTTGTTTTTTTAAACTGTCAATGCATTCATCATAAAGGTTACAACAAGACAATACAAAGGAAAGGCTATGTACGAACAACAAGCACATAGACTCATCAACATTCAATCAGAACCAAATACATTACCTAGTACAACATGAGAACCTAAAAACAAGGAATTTCAACCCTACAATATTTTGCGACTTAGAGGCACCAAAAGGAAGGTCAATCATCGCCTCATGCAACCTCCGGACACTGCAGCAGCATCGAACATCCTTCCAAATCACGTAGGTCTCATGAGCACCACCAACAGAGATTCACTCCACCTCCCCATCAACCTACACCCACAGTGTGGACTACACAGCAAACTCAACAGAGCTTCTGAACTTTTAGGGAAAATAAACTCAACTGAAAAACTAAACATCAAATGAAACTAAATAAAAACTACCCAAGCCGTCGTTTTCCCCACGCCCGACCGCAGCACGTCCCTCTCCAAATGTAACGATCCGGACTAGAAATTAAAGTAATTTGAGAATTTAATTAAAGAAATGACGATTTTACCCTCGGTTTCGAAGGGGTTCGGGAGTCAATTTTCATCTGACAATAATTTTGCAAGTTTTTCTTGGACCGTTACGTAGGTTTCAAACTCACGAGTTCGTAGATAGACGACACGCAGAAAACGGAGACCCGATGAGAGAGTTGTGGGTCTAGAAGGTTCAAGGGCATTTTGGTAATTGTTACATGGGAGATATTTTGGGGAAAAGTATTTCTTCCTTGTTCCAGAATTTTACAGGAGTCTTCACGAACTACCTCCCTCTCCTCTCCCCTCCCCGTGAACGCAACAAAACCCCCAAGATCGAGTGAGCCCGTGGAGGCTGTTTCGAGCCAATCCGAGGTCGAGGATCGACTTCTCCCATCTCCACGAGTCTGGTGATGGTGAACTCGAGGGTAGAACACCCCCTGATACGAGGAATCGAAGGGATGAATTGGGCCGATCTTTCTCGTTGGATTTTCGGCCAAAGGAGGTAAGTTTTTCCATTTTTGAGGTCATAATCGGTATCCTTGAGGTGAGTAGATGAATTTAGGTGTAAAAATTGTTGAAGATAGGACGGGTTCGAAACTCACCGAAAATGGCAATTTTCGGCAAGAATTCCCAGATTCCGACCACCGGAGAAGGCAGCGACGGCGGTGGTCCGGTCGTCGTCCCCGACGAACTTCGATGACTGGTTAGAACTGCGATTGTTGATGTGGCATGCCACTTGTAAACCACGTGGCGACCAGTCAGCAGCTGACTCAACTGCCACATAGAGCCACGTGGAAACAGAGTCAGCGTCCAATCAGTAGTTAGTTGACCGATGGGTCAACTGACGCCGTCAGGTTTGACGGAATATGCTGACAGTGTTAGCATATTCCATCAAAAGATAACGGTGTTATGACGGAACCCTAACGCCGTTCGTTTGGACGGATGATTCTGATTCTGTCGGGATATTCTGTAAGGTTCGACGGAATATTCTGTCACGTTCGACGGAATATTCAGCAGTGACAGTACAGACGCGCGTGGTTCGATCTTCTACTGGCCTGTGGGACTGTTTTCCGGCCCACGACGATGCATGTCTAGGGTTTTGGAACATTCCAGATCGGATTTTAGCAGTTTTGAGGCCGTTGGAGTCCGTTTAGAGCCCCATTTGAGTAATCCCAACTATATGGACGACCACGGAGCGGGTTTTGGCTCGGGGAGGGGTCAGGGAGCTGGGTTATTCCTTGGGGCTAGGTTTCTTTGAGTTGGTACTTTGGATGTACTGTGAATGGACTGGGTTTTCGTGATTGCGTGGCATGCGTACTTCTACGTATTAGGTTATGCCACGAATTGTGATTTGGGTTTTGACCCTGATGAATGATCTGAGGTATGTTATGGAAGATTCCATCATGCTCTCGGGATATTGAGCTACGGCTCGAGTTGAGCCAGGATATCTGGTACGGCTCGGGATGAGCCGGGTTAGTGAGCTACTGCTCAGGATGAGCTAGGATATTGAGCTACGGCTCAAGTTGAGCCAGGATATCTGGTACGGCTCGAGATTACCCGAGTTAGTGAGCTACTGCGCAGGCTGAGCTAGGATATCGAGTTACGACTCGGGGTAAGTCAGAGAGAATCAATTCAACCAAGTCTGGTACCTTCGTCATCAGGGTCAGTGGGTGGTATGGGCGGTGACCCAAATTAACGAGTTGTTGGCGGTCCACCCGAGAGTGACACGTCAGTTGTCTTGTGCGATTTCGGAGGAGGTTCCTCGAGGTAGTTTGTGAACTACTGGTTTGTCCTTCGTCTGACAGATGGGTAAAGGTCAATCAAGCACAGAGTCCTGTCAGTTGGAGTCCCTGTAAACTTTTATTTGATGTCTCCAAGAATTAAGGGTATTCCAGGTATTAACTTTTGTGGTTAAAGGCTGTCAGACGGGAGTATGGTTTTTCACGAATTTCGAGACGAAATTCAGGAAGGGTCCTATCACCAAATCAACGTCGCCAAGTTCTTTGATTCTGGCTCCCACCACACCAGCATAAAGGTATGATGCTGTCATCCTCCTTCTCAAAGAGAAGAGACCAGTACATCCCACCACATCAGGCGAAGAGGAAGGAAGCATAGAAAGCGGAAAGAAGGGGGAACGTAAGAGAAATGGCATAGGGAAGGAGAGCATGCAAGGGTCTTGGGTGGCAGAGGCTCAACTCAGATCTACCACCAAAAGGTGGAGATATGAAGAAGCCCCCACCCCAGATCTAGGGCCGGCTGGGTTTTTCGAGAGAGGAAAGAGCGATTGGTTTTTTGAGAAAGACAGGACTTCACAATGGACGATTGTTAAACCCAATAAAATGGGTCCAAATGACTAGGTCTTTGTTAAGTAAATGGTGTTCATGTGATGAGCTCGATTGAGTAAGTTTGAACCTGAAAACATTACCAACAAAATCCTGAATTGGAAACCTTGAAACTTGAATTAGATGCCAAAATTAAAAATCTTAACAAAATTAGGTGAATATTGTGGAGTTAGTTGTGCATGTTGTCCATTATGTGGATCTCAGGTAAATAATGAATGAGTACATCTCTAATGTATACAGAACCTATCAAAACAAATATGATCCGTTTGTATTAGATATGTAGTTCAAAATTTTAGTTTCCTTAACATTTTCATGATTATGTAGCCATTGAAAATTACGTTCATATTTATAAAAAAAAAAAAAAGCCTTATCTGTTTTGATAGAGAAATGAAAATGATTTGAGCGCTACGTAGGTAGAATGATGTAAGCTTTGCTTAAAAGCTTTGATTCATTTAGTGGGATACCATATGCATATGCTTTCAACTGTATATATTTATGTTGCATCAAATTAATTGGTTTCCACTTACCAGAAAAATCATATCCAACAACTATATGGACAACGTGATTGTTAATGCCACAACGATGCTTTTATGCACTCATATTCACTATTTTCAGTCTTTTTTAGGGCAGGTGTTATATATACCTTATAACCATTTATTTTTATATTTTTATACGAAAAAGCGGTATAAAAATAAATGAAACTAATTATCATCTTCAGAGGATAAATTTTCGGATGTCTAACTGGTAGGAGTTCGAAACTCGTTTAGAGCATTTTGTGGCCAGAAACAATGTACACCTTGAGCCGGAATTATGCACTCCCTTCAAATATTGGGACACCTCGTGATATTTAACAAAAAATTACTAACCAAAAAAGTGTAAAAGAATATCAAAAATCAAATAATTATAAAACAGGACTTTTCTTCTTATTATTTTTTATTTATTTCCAAAGAAAAACCAACCAAAACCATCAATATTATTGTGATGCATTAGTGGTTGCTGTTACTGGGTACTTGAGTTTTGGCCCACTGTACCGGCCCAAATATATCGGACCCACCATGCCGTAGCTCACTTCTTACCTTCATTCATTAAGTCTCGCCGTAGGAAAAAGCACAATTAATTTTTTATTAACCAAACAATATAAGGTCTTCTACTGTAGGCTGAAAATTTTGAATATGATTCATATTTATAGGAATTAAATTCTCACATTTTACTGAAAAATTAAAGTGTAATTTGAGTGATTTTATTTGTGAGAACAGTATTACTCTCACGAGTTTGATTCTTATTGTGGTGAACCACATTAATTAATTGAGAGAGAATGAAATATAAACAAACAATAAAAATGTAATGACCAATGAAAATAAATTGGGTCCCATAATTAATATATACAATTTACATATAGTACACTCACTTATGTAGAATTAGTCTTCTTTTTCCTAATCCAAAACTCTAGCCTCCTCTCCAAAAGAAATATTCCTTCAAGAAAAAATTTCTTCGACTGATCTTCTTCGGGTCCAAGGAGGCTTTCCCCTGCTACCCATAGGGATGTAGTGAATAAACCGGATAATCCAACCGGTCTTGGTGTCGATCTTACCGAAGTTTGCTCGTCTTCATGCTTCTTTTTTTCTTCTTTCGTCATAGTGTTGATCATAGTCACAGGTTTCGGCGTCCCGACGGGTCAGGTTGCCGGTGAAACTCTTGTCTTCAGGAGCCTGATCTGACTTCACAGAGTTTTGACTCGTGACGTGGCCTAGTGGGTCTTGATCGAGACATCGCAATCCTCCATTGGTGGTGTGGTGTAAATCATGATGGATTGAAACATCTGTGATATGGTAGTGATGGTGGATTGAAACATTGTCTGATCTGCCTTCACAGGTTTTCAAAATTTCGCGGAGGCAGCGATAACGGTAGAAGTGGCCCATTGGTACCTTTTGTTGAGTTATTTATTTATTTTCTTTTTAGTTTGCTTTGTACAAATAAATCCAGTGACTCTTATTTTGGATTGTTTGTGTTAGGTTTTCTCTTTTGTGAGATTGCAAAGATTAGTTGTTCGGGCAGTAATAGCCTTGATGGTACTTAGGGGATTCAAGTTATATTATTTTGTGCGTTATTCCCTCTAGATCGTTTCGACATATATCAAACCTGATCACTAGAGGTATTTACCCATGTTTGTCGTCAAACTTTTGCGTCTAGCTTGTCTTTACTTTGTATTTTTGTTTAATCAATGAAATTTCGTATCTTCACAAAAAAAAAAATATAGAATTAGTTTTATATGAGTCAAACTCAGGTGGCTTGATTCTTTATGTATAAGAATCAAACTTACATGAACGACAGTGGAAGGCCTAAGGCGTAAAATGTTGTTTGGTTAAATTTTTTAAGGTTTTAATCTGACTGGATTAATAACCGTACAAGCGCATATTAATTCATATAAAGTTTTTATTCATCCACTAAAAAAGAAATAACAATAACAAGTTTCATTATATAATATTTTGATTTACGTAAAAAAAAAAATACCACATTTGTAACAAGTTTTTATAGTATGTGGGTTATAAATTTGGTCTACAAATGTGGTATCTCTAGCATCGACAAAAAAAAAAACAGTGTTTTTAGTCGTTCCATTTTGCACAAAATTCATGCACATATACCATTAACTTTACCTCTTTTACATCTTTACACGTTATGTGAAAAATTTCAAGTTCGACTCTCGTAAATAACTAGATCGATGGTCAATGTGCATAATGTAATCTTCACCCTCCATAATCATTGTAAAAAATAAAATAAAAAATCTCCTCACTTCTTGGTAGGCGTATGGTTGAAAATATCGGCAATTTCGCCTATATTTCCATGGAAATATTGCAAAAATTGGGGGTCGGCATCAAAACAGGGGGAAGAAATTTTTTCCCCCAATATCCACGATTTCGCGACATATTGGTAGATATTGGCAAAATTGGTCGATATTTTGACTCTCGATTCACGGGCTACGGACTCCGATGATTGTGAAGGAGGACAGGGATGGCTTCATCTTGGCCAGACGAAGCTGTTCGAGCCTGGAAGTGGTCTCACACATTAGGTCGACGGAAATTGCCAGGGAAGACGGCGAGGGTTTCCTGGGTTCGCAGTTCCAATTTGCTTTTTCCAGCGAGCATTGAAGGTGGACGAAGGTAGGGACAGCTTCGCCTTGCCCAGACGAAGTGATTGGAGGTGTTTCCGCAACCTGCGTCATCGGGGAACATTGTCGATGAAGATGGCGACTGCTGGGTTTCACGGCATGATTTCATCTTCTCCAGCGAGGGTCGACAAGGAAGAAAGCTGAGAGGTATTCGTCTCGTTGATGGGATGATTCTAAGTGGAGTGGTGAAGCTGGTCTCGGCGGAGATTGGTAAGTGATGGTTGATGGTGACGAAAACGCAATGAGGGAGGAAGAAGATGAAGTTATCGAGGAGAGAAGAAAAAAAAAATGAAGATGTGGGTTTTGATTGGTAGATAGTTTTAGGAAAAGAATTAGGAATAAAATAAAATAAATAATTAATAACTCAATTAATTTTTTACTAATATTTCCAAATCTCCCGAAAAATTATTTACAATAATTCTAACGAATTCATTTCGAATTTCGTTTCCAACTTCCTACCCAACTTTCAGTTTAAGCTACAAAGATTCAGAGTATAACTCCCGAAATAGTTCCTTTCACTCACTTAGTAAATTTCACAGAAATTAAGTAATTAACATAAGAGGGTAATTTGGTAATTTAATAATTCTGATTTTGGAATTTCGGGGCAAGTTGTAACATCAAGTTTGGAAGTTTGATTCATAAAAAAAACATTAAAATAAAAAGGTGGAGTGCATCAAGTAATTTGTAAAGTGTCAAAATCAGCTCCCTTAAATATTGTGCACATTCATTTTAATTTATTACTATGTTGCTTATCGTATTATATTAACATAGGAATATTTGCAATTCTTTTATCTATTATTATTATTTATTTGTTATTTAGGGATTATAACCTTCACAATAAAAATTAGTGCATTAATCATGTCATCAATATTAACATTGAACTAAAAATAAATACATAAATAATTATTAATTATGTTTTAATTTTTATTTTTTGTTTAATTATTAATTATGTTTTAATTTCTATTTATGTTTAACGTTTTATATTTTTAGTCATCATTAGACCATATTATATCATATTATATATCATATATTTATTATATCAAAGTTATTTTATAATTTTTATTAGTTTTATATAACCATTATTAGGTTCTTAAGTTTTTCCCAAAGTTTCATTAGAAAATTTCAACTTTTGAACTAAATTTCCATTATTTTTGTTAAGCATAAACGATATCGATATCAATATCGAAATATCCATAAATATTTCCGTAAATTTGACTGTCGATATTTCTATCGATAGCGATATTTTCATCCTTAGGTAGGCGCGGATGGGTTAAAGGCCTCAAACCGAAGCCGAATTGGCATGGTTGGAAATAGGAAGAGCCTAATAGAACCAAAACCTATTTGGGCCTATCAATCAATGTTCAATGCTTCATTCGAATAGCAATTCAATGATCAAGGTCAATTAACGAGTACCCAGACGGCCCAGACCCAGCCCAATTAATCTAATTCGCCTCATGTCTCATGCATATGAAAATTGTTAATATACAAATTCTCATGTTGTCACAAACCAAAAAATGAATAAATAAATAAAATTTAATTCTTTTTGGAGAACATGTATGTGTACTTTAAAAAGCTCCTATTCGCATTTGAAAAAAAGTAATTATGTATCTTTCTAGTTTATGTCGTGAAAGAATTAAACAAACTAAAAATCTTGAAATGGGTTGATGGTCCTTCCTCCTTTTTCCTTTTTCCTTTTTCCTTTTTCCTTTTGTTAATGGAAGCATTCATGTATTGATGAGGGTCCATTACATACACAAACATATCATTAGGACCAATTACTGATAAAGCACCCACTAATTATGTATTTTATACAAATTATTTGAAGATTTGGTACCTTGATTTTGATGGGCCAAATAGGAATAGCATAAATTAGAAAAAAGGGAAGGAATTAAGAATGCAACCGACCTTCGTCTTATATATACAAATACAGTCAAGGGCCAGCCCAAAAGTGAACACAAATAGGAGAAGACTATTTGTGCCTGGTGACACAATGGCCCATAGCATCTTATCTTGCTCTATTTTTGGCTGCAAAAAGGTTGTATGAATAATTAGCCATTCAATTAAGGTTGCTTTAGTTGATTGCTTTGTACTTGAGATTGGATTTTTTAACATACGGAAGGAAAAACAGCAAGCCAAACCAGAGAATCTACCGGAAAATGGGGGTGGACAAGCCACCCAGGTACGAAGCGTTCCCATAATTCATTCATAGTGCAACATGCACTTTAAATGCCACCCAAAGTCACTGCGAACTACCAATGAAGAAAGGAAGTCGTTGGGTTGAAAGGTAAAGCATGTTGGTTAAGAAATCGCGACTGATATTAAGAAATAAGGGCACAAAAAGAATATATGAGGTGAAAATTGATGAATGGCGGAGGAATTTTGAGATGGATATAAAGGTGGGAGGTCAGATCTATAGAGAACAAAAAGGTCACCATTAAAGGTGTGAGGTCAGATCTTTGATGATGATTTCAAGTTAGTTTTAATTATATTAAGCAAGTACTAAATGTAATACAAAAATTTGCCTCCGTTAAAGTCTCAAAGTTCAGTTATTAAATAAATATATGCTTGAAATTATGGGTCTCCCACCTATGCCTCATTATTCATTAATACGAGGGAACATGAACACTCCAAAAAGTTCATCTTGCTCTTTTTAAGTGCATGGTGAGTTTATTATTTTGAAAAAAACCTAAAAAGTGGGACTTATTGCCAAAGCGATAATTTATAGTCAAATTAATTGACGTTCTAACAAAAGTAAAGTTTTTAAAAAACTGAGTAATTTTTTGAAATTATTGAAACCAATAAAATTAAGAGCTTTACGTAGTTATTCTAAAACAATTTTATATGCTAATCACTTGCCGAGCCCTCTTAACCTCAAGGTGCGAGTTGTACTTGGCTTTTGAACCTTCTTCCACCCCCCATTCACAATATTCTTCTTTTATACACCAGCTATTTTACTTAAAATCTAGTTTGAAATTGAACGTCGAGCTTCGTTTTGAGGCTGGGGATTTAATTTGTTGAAATTACAAATTGGGGTTTGGGGACCTCTGCAAGTGTTGGGCCGGCACACTCATATTAACACCATTTGCCTGTTAAGAAATTCTAAATGTTACAAACTTTCTCAAAATTTGATAATTCTTTTACTTTTAAATTTAATAAATAAGTTTTTTTTTTTTGCTTAGACTTGAAAATGCATTCATAGAGAGCCACAAGGGCAGAGAAAAACAACAAAACATAGGCTAAAACATAGCCGAAAGTAAACAGAATAAAACACACCAGCACCTCCAGACAGAAGAGAACAGACAAACATATATATTAGACCTATTTGCCAAATTTTAGTCAATCGAATTTTAGTCGGTCGAATTTTAGTCAGTCGAATTGTAGACCTATTTGCCGCCAATACACGTATTAGCAAAAGAAAGAAAGAAAGAAAGAAAGGAGGTCACATCTTTAATCTCTTCAACAAACTTATTTGAAGTTGTCTCTAATAATAGAGAATTAATCGAGACTACAGAATATATATATATATATATATAGTATTAATTCCAGCTACTATCGATGTACAGCAGCCACAAAAAGTTTCTGTTTCTGACTTTTTGACTCCAGATCCTCTTGAATTGATCAAATATGTTCACGAATCCAATATCGTGAAGATGACTGCTAGCATAGAAGCCATCAGTCAGACTTGCAATTGGACCCGGAATTATTAACACATTAATATAACATTTAAAATTACTTAAACAATGATTAAATCTGATATCGTAGGTTAAAATTATCTGAATGAATCAAAATCGTACTTCAAGAACTGGATTTAATAAGGGATCCCAAGTTTTTTACCCATAAATCCAACCAACTACTTATAAGTTATAAATTGTGTAGTGTGTTTGGTTAAATATTATACTATTAAAGCATGTGTTTGGTTAACAATCTATGATGGAAACTTGACGTAAAGATCAATCAGAAAATTTCATCAAATATATCCTAAAATTAAATCGATTGGACCCTTTCGATAAACCCTAGCTAAACCCTAAATTCAAAGCTGTTGCTAGCCATATGTACACTAATGCCTCAATTGCATGCAACATGTGTCATATAAAATATTGAAGGTTAATGGGTAGAAGTCAAAACCCCGTGAATAATACACAACTGTATGGTCTCTACTCTCTAGGGCATTGAGCAGCTTAGAAGGATAAAGAGAAGGCCCCAGAAAATACAAGTAATTAAGCTTGACATACACCTTGATGCCCTGCTGGCTTTGCTCGACTATGTTGCTAGAATCTAATCGAAATCTCATTTCTTAAATCATAAAAATCTTCTGGGTTTGAGTTTAATTAACTTTTTAATCGTCCTTTGTTGTACACATACCCTTTATTGGCTATGTTTAGAATCTAATCTTGCTACTTAAATCACCAGATCTTCTGCGATTATGTATGATTAATTATATTTAGCCCTCTTTAATCTTTTATTCTCCATTTGGGATGCCTATAATCGATCTTAATTAGCTAGTAATTAATCATTGGCCAGCACAGAGAAACCCTATAGGGCTATAGGGCACACCCATTTCTTCGGACCCGTGACCACGTGTTAGGCCTTGGCATCATCTTGCCAGCTGAGCTTTATATAACCATTTCACAACCATTTCTCAGCCGTGTTCGTCGAAAATTTGAACTTAAATGTATGAAATGATATATCCATTTTAATTAATGTGCTTATGTTTATATCTGTACCTAAATATTATATCTCACTATCTTTATATTTGAAAGCAGCAGATAGGTGCATTTATCTAACGAGTATTAGCTATTTATCAAAAATTTGAATTTAAATTTATAAAATAATATATTTTTAATTAATGTAATTATGTTTTTATCTGTACGCAAATATCATATAGGGCTATCTTTATATTTGAAAGCAGTTGATAGGTGCATTCACCTAACGAGTACTATTTGTTGTTTGACATTTTGACAAGTGTTAAATCACCTAAATTATTTCTAAATCCATTGACAAATGCACACAAATTAAAGAGTCAAATACTGGGGCTGGTTATTATACAAAATTAACAATATTTGTTGTATAAATATACGTACTCTTCAAGAATAAATTTGAATACGGAATACCAATCATCAAAAATTAAGAATGCTTCAAATTCGACAATATACGTTAGATGAATCAACACATTTGTGGTTAATGACACAAAAAATCCTTTTGTCCATTATCATGGGGAAGTCCTATATAATTAGTAGCTAGTTTAAGTAAATAGGTAGTTTCGAAACTCACTATCAGCACTTTGTAGTTAGAGATAAGCAGCATCTCAAGCAGGAATTAGGTTCACTCTTTGGGTGCGGGAACACCTAGTGGTATTTACCAAAAAAATAAGTAAATAGGTAGCTAGGTCTAGCTGTATGAATTGTAGATTAATGTTTTCATTAGGTAGTTGATATAGAGATGTGCTTTGTTGCCCATGTTAATTAAAATTCCAAATGAAAGGCAAGGCCAAGAAAGAGGTACAAAAGATACATGTACATGTATTTCCGAGGAAGTCACCTTGAAATAAGACAAACAGCCCTCTCTTGGAACCCACTCACCCCATCATCTGTATGTCTCTACTGCCTATATAAATCCCATTTCATTTTTCCATTCAACACCCACATCAATTCTTGTTACTTGTTATAAACAACTCTCTCTCTCTCTCTCTCTCTCTCCCACATTTTGTTTAGCTAGAGTTTAGAGCTAGCTACCAAACCATGCCTGCCATGCCTGCCCAAGTTATGCAAGAAAAAGCCCTTCATGGAATCCATGGATTGGGGAGGGACAACAACCCTACTTCTCCTCCTAAAAGGTATACTTTAATCACCTTCGCTTCATTTCAGCATACACCAGTATACCACATAATTTTTTTCATATTAAACTAAGAGTGAAAACACATAAATTTTTAACATTTAGATTTGACCTCAAAAACTAAAGTGTTTGATTCTAAATGATCGATTTTCTCAGGCTGGATGGAAAAGTTGCTATAGTCACGGGCGGGGCACGAGGCATTGGAGAAGCAACCGTGAGGCTTTTTGCAAGGCATGGTGCCAAAGTAGTCATTGCTGACGTGGAGGACGCGGTTGGCACAGCCCTTGCCAACTCACTGAGCCCTTCAGTCACCTTTGTTCATTGCGATGTTTCCTTGGAAGAAGACATTGAGAACTTGATCGACTCAACAATGTCGCGTTACGGGCAGCTCGACATCATGTTCAACAATGCCGGGATCCTCGGAAAACAATCGGAACACAAGAGCATTATGAACTTCGACGTCGGTGATTTCGACCGGGTGATGCGCGTGAATGTGAGAGGAGCTGCATTGGGGATCAAGCATGCCGCCAGAGTGATGGTGCCTAGAGGGACAGGAGGGTGCATAATTTCAACCGCAAGTGTAGCTGCGGTGGCTGGTGGGCTTGGGCCTCACGCTTACACAGCTTCAAAGCATGCAATTGTTGGGCTCACAAAGAACACGGCTTGTGAATTGGGCCGGTACGGAATTAGGGTAAATTGCATTTCTCCGTTCGGGGTCGCCACGTCAATGCTCGTGAATGCGTGGAGGATGAGTGGCGGTGACGACGACGATGAGGAGGAGCAGTGTATGGATTTAGGGTTGCCTTGTGAGCAAGAGGTGGAGAAAATGGAAGAGTTTGTGAGAGGGCTTGGCAATTTGAAAGGCCAGACTCTAAGGGCAAAAGACATAGCTGAGGCAGCTCTTTATCTTGCTAGTGATGAGTCTAGATATGTGAGTGGTCATAATCTTGTTGTGGATGGTGGAGTTACTACATCAAGAAATTGTGTGGGTTTGTAGACTTAATCTGTTTGATTTTGATTTCCCGTTCCATGGCCTTTTTTTTAATTTGTACATGCATAGAATTTTCAATATTCATCGAAATTTTCAACTGTAGAATTTTTTTGTGTACTAACTTGTATTTAATCTCTTAATTTAGTCTTCTTTGTTATTGGGATGAGTTTTTTCTACCCTTTTTTAGTTAATATGATTTTTGTTAAGAATAATATTCAGAATGTCAACAATATAAAAGATGAGTATAATTAATACATACGTGTTTTATTAACAAATTTTATAAATAGTATAGTGAAAGATCGTATCTACACAATACTACATGTATACAGTAGGTTAACTATAACAAAAAAAGTGTATTTTTTAAAAACTACATAATAATTTTTATATTATATATGAATTTTTTAATTTTAGAACTTCTCAATATTGTTGCGAAGCTTTTATAAAAGAAAAAGAATATATTTGTGAAGTATTCCTTATATTTATATTTTTTTTGGTAAATACTACGGGATGTCTCTACACTCGAAAGATGGACTTAATTCTCGCTCAGAATGCAACTTCTTCTGGGTCACAAAACACTCCTAGCGAGTTTCAAAACCAATTAAACATGAAAAAAAATCCTTATATTTACATTTGTTTGACTATGTTCAAATCAAAAAAGTATGGCATGTATAATAAATACATGACAAGAGGAAGTATATTTAAACTCCACGTCTGCTATTTAATGGAATAGGGTTTGCTTATTGCAATAAGCACTCATCCACTAGCACAACTTTTTTGGATTTGAATATAAGAAGATATAGGCTAAAGTCTGAAAGGGGAAAGATGTATCTGTGAATCAAAGCTGGTCATAGCTTTGACATATACATTATTATTTACGATAAACTTATAAATAAAAGAATTTGATCACGTTAATTATAAATTATGTAATTATTTTCAGATAATCTTATGTTTAAAAATTCAAATAAATTATATAATAATCGTACTAACTAATTATCATACAGATGCACATTTGACCATGGATGAACCCGAGGTACGTAATTCGATCAAATATTCAAAACTAGGGCATTATTGATTCTTGAAGAGCAAGTAGGAGAAAAACAGAGGGTTAAACACAGCGACAGCAAAGTTTGACTAAATGTTGTTAATCACAATCACCCAGATTTCGATATCATATAAAATGTTTGTTTATAAGAAAAGTCTGACACTAGTAATGTTGTTAGTTCATCTCTTTTCTCTCTCTGCCGACAAGTTTAATTATACTTTTGTTAAGAGAATAATGAGAAGTAAACGATTCATGAAAATAAAATCATTTACTAGAATATTTTGTTGCCCGGAATTCTTTTTCTGATTCTCATAATCCCCACTAAAATTTGACAAAAAGCTATTTTGGGGTTCATTTTGTTTATTATGCACCTAAAGGCTTTGATTCTCCACGTGTAACAATAAAAACGTATATGCAAGTCCGAACTCAGAATTTGAAAATAGGGTGAGCTAAATTTTAATGTTAAAAGTTATTAAAATTCGAAATCGGGACATATTCTCAAAATATATACTTATATATACGAACTCTATTTAAAATCACAACTAACTACAATAACAAAATATAAAAATACTTAAATTCTATCATACGAGTCTTCAAGACATTAAATTCATTAATTATCAAATTTATATAGATATTATCAACAAATTTCCTTTTTATTTGGACCATATATCATACAAAAAAAAAATCACACTCCTTATTTGAGTGTAGAAAAAATTAATGGGGTGGGTTGTATAGGCTAACATTACATCAATTTTTCTTTTAAATCATCAAATTTCGAGTGGGGCGAAAGCCCACCCTAGCCCTAAGGTTGGATCCGTCCTTGCGTATATGTGATTTGATTTATATTTGGTGTGACATCTTCCGCTTCCTTTATTAAAGAATATTCGTTAAAAATCTCTAATCATGTAATTTATATAGTGCATTGTAAATGAAATGACATTTCTTAGACTTAAACGAAACCTAGCTACATACTCATCGCTAAGAAGGTATCGATAAGTGATGCTTTATAACGTCATCCCTATGTCATATCTTCATATACGCTCATTTTGTTTTAGATAAGGTATTAATTAAAGATATTTGATCAAATTATATGTATAAGATCTCTTCAAATTAATATTACTGCATTTTTAAGAAAACGTATATTAGTTAAAATTCATATTACCCGTATTAATTATAACTACTTAAATAGAACTTCTGAAAACCAAACCGATTCCTACATTAAATTTAAACACCACATACTTTCTCATCTCACTTTACAATTTACAGCTAATTAAGCCTAAGAGAGAAATAATAAATTTCCGAAAGGCCATTCTGTGATTCTGAGCAGCTCAATCAAAGCTTGGAAATCAACATTTGATCAGAAAATCAGACTTTTTGGAAGGCTGTCAATGTTCAAACAGTACCACATCCTGATTCATGAGTTGTAAAATTTCTGTCTTTTTCTTTGTTCAACCATCTAGGACTAAATTAAACCCAGTGGGCGCCCACTTGTTTTTCTTAACATTGCTACATCAAAAATTTAGTACAAGTTGTTTAATTAGAATCCTAATTTTCTAGTTAGATTAATTAATTTGGTTTAGGGTAGCTAGGAAGGAACCATTCCCAGACTAATTCTTTTGTTAATTGTATATGTAGTCTCCTACTCCTAGCTAGTACTTATCCAGATATATAAGTTATAGTTACAATTAATTTTAATATTAGTTTTCTAATTTACATCAAATATTTTATCCAGTTTGATATAAATTATAAGGAGAATATTTGTCAATAAATTAATTAAAAAAAGAGCTCAATGCATGCTATTGTGAGGCATTTTTGCAAGAGTTTTCTTCCAATTTAACAAGATGATGTTTGGATGCGTAACTTCAAAGTAAAACAAAATTTGGGCAACATTAATAATAAATGAATTATAAACAATTGAATAGAATGTTTATAAGTAACTAATTCAGTAACTAGCAAAGAATCACATGCCTACATGAACAAAACAAAACAACTAAATAAGGGATTTCCAAAATAACACCTAATTAATTTGAAATTACACGTTTTTAATTAATTTAGCCTAAATCCTTGATACTTTGAAGTTTCACCTCCAAACATAGCCCAATAGTCTACCTTAAATAAAACATAAGTAGATTTGTGAAAAACCTGCCATACAATGAGTAGTCGTAACAAACTTTATACTAATACAAGTATCCTCTCGATCCCCATCCCCATCAATGTCCTTTTTAATCAGAGTTTAGACACGTGAAATTAAGTAACTTATATTTATCATTACTAATAATCTTCATAGACACATATTTTTTTTTGTTTATAGAGTAATATATAGGAAAATGATAAGGAAGTCACATTTATAAACTACATATTATTATATGGGAGCCTAATTGTATTATTACATGGGAGCCTAATTTTATTATTACATGGGAACTTAATTGTATTATTACACGGGAGCCTAATTGTATTATTACATGAGAGCCTAATTGTATTATTATGTGGTTTACAAACGTGATCTCACTAGTCTTTGGGCAAACATCACTTTACACCTCAAGGTTTGGAGTTAAATTTTAGAATTGACCACTAGGTTTCAATTTTATAATGTACTCCATATGGTTATGAAATAACATCAATTTATTTCATCTGCAGATTTCACTATTAAATTATTAATTAAGTTACGGGCATTCTTGGTATTAATTAAAAATTCTTACCCATTTTACTTTTCATTAAGTGACTAATTTTTTTTAATTTAACTACTATTTTAAATTAGTGCATTTAAACAAACTACAAGAGCATAATTAATTAAGCTTAATGTAAATGTAAATTTAATGCTCTTGTAGCTTGTTTAAATGCACTAATGTGAAATAGTAGCTAAATCAAAATAATTATTAGTCACTTAATGAAAATAAAATGGGTAAAAAAATTTAATTAATACCAAGGATGTCCTTAACTTAATTGCTGATTTAATAATGAAATAAACATATGAAGTAAAATGATGTGATCTCAAAGCCACATAATAAAATGATGAAATTGAAACTTAGTAGTCCATTCTAAAATTGACATCTAGATCTTGGGGTGCAAAGTGATGTGTTCTAATAAACGGACTATTCATATGTGTAAATTCCGAATATGAAAATTTCTAAATTACAAAAATGAATAGAAATATAAGGACACTATTTGTTGAGAAGTTTTGTGAAGATTGTGTGGATCTGCTTTTGGGTCTCAAATTAAGGAGGACAAGTACAAAAATGTGATGAAGATTATAAGGACAGGCAGGGCCAGCTTGAAGCCCGCTTTAAATGGGCTACTTCTGCTACAGATGTATGATTCAGTATTCAGATTCCAGTCCAGCTCCCTGCCTACCTACAAAGCTAGCTTCTGCTTTTACTTTTAGGCCACACGACATTTTAATTTAAACCTAAAAAGAAAATGAAGAAGCTGAAGAAATATGGATGATTGATGAGCGAAGGACCTAAATTTATTGCCAGTATAAGCTAGCAAACGTCAACTCAAACTAAGCTGAATACATAGCTAATAACAAGTACATGCTTTCACCAAAAATTAGGCTGATTTTAGGGTACCTTTTCAAACTCAAAGCTAATGAAATCAGCCATGGTTGATACGAGAAATCATCCCACACTTTTCTCCTCAAGTGACAAATAGTTCAAGTAACTTTGCTTTCGTCAACTTATTGTATATTACGAAACTCACATGCATAAATGGTTAATAATAGTTGATAATTATTTATTTGCACGTAAATGATTAAAATATTTTGACAATACGACTATTTATTATGAGAATCATATGCATCAACGACTGACAATCATCAATTCAGGTTACCACAAGTAATAATTTATCATGATTCCCAAGCATCAACTTGTATTGCTAGAATGCGTCTAGGGTTTTGTTAGATAGCATAGAAAACACATTTTGGAGCATGGTTGAATTCAACTGTACAAAGGTAGTTGGAAGAATTTAGTTACACTAAGGACTATACACTGTGCGTCAACTTCAATTTTGGAATAATAGCAAATTAAGTCCCATCTTGAAACAGGGTTTGATTTGTTGCATCTCATTTCCAACCTCACAATGATGTCTTAGCTGAAACCTCGCCACCACCCTAGCTAGCTCAAAGGCTGAAACTTTAACTGTGCAAACTTGACTCGAAAACCCACATTGTTGCAGCAAAAGAGGACACTGTTAATTTGTTTTTTTGGTTAAATCAAGAGGACACTGTTTTGCACATAGGAAAATTCATGGCTTTAAAGAGCTTAGCAGAAAAGTACGATAGATAGCTAACTAGCTAGCTAGCTAGCTAGATCGACGACAGTGATGACATCCAAACTTACATTTTGATGTGTCCCATTGGATCCGGGCCCTACGTGTCAGCTTAAATGTCGTTGCTTCTGACTTCTGACCTATCTTTTACTTCTCAACTTATTGCTCTCAGTCCCAGGCCTTTCGTTCATTTTGAACCCATCAAACACCTTCAAACTCCTTCAACCTTCACACCTAGCTTCCAATTCAAATCTTAATTGAATTTATTATCCAGTTCAAAATTAAGAAAAACCCATGAGAAGAAAACATGAGCTCTCCCTCACACAATCCCAAACCCTCCTCCTCCTCATCCAATAAGCATAAGCCAGTGAGAAGAAGGTGCAAAACTGCTCTTTCCTCATTATCTAATTACCTCAGTGCTCATCAAGTTAGGAGGGAGATTTTTCATGCCTTGCAACACCATAGATCATCATCATCATCATCATCATCTTGTGATGTTGTTGTGGGCCCACTCTCACAGTATAATTCATTGGTGGATGCCATGCCTCTGCCTGGGCCTGTATGGTCTACAACTGCACCTTCAGTTGTAGCTTATCATCATCATCGGCCATTTTCAGCAGAAGCAGCAAATGATGACATGGAGGAGTTGGATGGATTTGAGTGGGGAGAGAGCAGCCAAGCTTCCTCATACTCATGGTGGCTGGCTTTTCTCAAGAGCTTGGATGCCAACAAATGCAATAGTGCTGATGATCAGGAGAATGTTGATAAGTCAACAAAGTGTGCTTTGCCTGCTTTGTCTTTGGGGATGAGTAGTAATTCTAATTGGCTGTTTGGTTTTGGTCACAGCCAGATGATGACTACTAGTTGTAAAGTAGGCGATGATCAGGTTGATGCAGTGGATCAGAGCCCTTCACCAGATGAATGGTTGATGTTTCCAGCAACACAAGATCGTGATCATCATGAGGGTGAGATTGTAATTCCCTAATTAAGCTTTGGAATAGTAGGGCTAATTTGATTCTGGGTATATTAATCTAGTTAAGAATTAAGATAATTAACTTCTTCTAGTTACTAATTCATGATCCTCCTACTCCACTTAAATTAGTTGAGGATGATTATGTACTTTAGCTTACTAATTTATATTGTTAGTATTTATTTACTTCCCGCCCATAATAAAAAATTTTCACAATACAAATTAATTTCGATAGCGGTTCAAAATTGTAGTAGTTTCTATTTGAACTTCGTTAAAAACTTATTGAATGACAATTACGTATAAAGTAACTAGGAAATTATTGAAAGATAACAACTTACAAAGGAACTAGGTAATAAGTAAGTAGAGAGAAGTATGTGCATTATTATTTTGCCTACCTTGATGTCGAATATGAAGTGAAGTTTGAGTTGGGTTTGGTTTGAATATGCTGATTTTCAACGGTTGGAAATTCTTTAACAAATGGTAAGTTGTACTTTAATAATCAGAAGTATGCAGAATAGCACTAATTCACAGAGATTATAATGTATCATTTGAATTGGAGTAAAGTTCTTAGATCGATGCTTGTGTTGCGTATCTTCTTCGATGTGACAATCCCGAGCACAGTAAATCCAGTGTCAGGAAATATGGGCCTTTCAGACACTTCACTAATTTAACAAATGTCTAAGTAATACTAATTTAATGGAGGGGAATAGATTAGAGAGACTGAAAACTCAGTTGTGGGTCGTCTTTACAGCTACATATCATAGTCGGGGCGGAGTTGGTTTCCAATTTAGTAGTGGGCTAAATACATAGATATTGTAATATTTTTTTAGAAAAATTATATAAAATCTCTAAATTATAGAAGTTATTTTAAATTAATATATAAATTATGAAAATTTTCATTTAATTATTCGAATTACATATCCATCAATAAATTATTACATCTGTTAGATTTTCTATTCAAATTATCGTTAAAACGATACGTGTCAAGTAATTGGTACATGATTTGATCAAAATTAAAAGTGTATTTTCGTCACAAATTTTAAATTAGTCAAAATCGTTAATAAAAACTAAAATTCCCAAATTGAAAACCTTTCAATTCAACAATCCTCGTCTCTGCTGCAAGTCCAAACCTGCCCCAATCACTCACCAGTGGTCAGGTCATCTTCCTCGTCAGAATTCGAACCAGATTCGGGTTGGACCAATATTGTCTAATATTAATATTTGGTTTGAGAGATTTTGAAGCCATGTCAGCTATGTAGTGTAGAAAATAGGAAAACTTGCATGAATTGTAATTGAAAGGTAAACAGTACATTTCTTCAACAGGAGTGACATCAAAACTAAGAAAGGTTTCACAAATCACAGCACATACTTAAAAGCCATTTTGCCCCTTCCCAGATCCACCAGATCCAAAACCCAAACCCACCTGGCTTGGAATAACAATCAACAACAACACCTCTCCCTCCAAACCCCCAGCAACAGTCATCATCATCGCACACCCTCAGCTTCGGCAGCCCCAAACCCATCCCAATAAAGCAGGTCGGTTCTTCTGGATCACCATTCCTCCATCGACGCCAAGCTCACCATCCCAATGTGTCTTCCGTCGGAGGCGAGTTCGGCGAGTACAAGCCTCTCCATTCCTCCATCGACACCAAGCTCCAAGCCATCTGCGAAGGCTTGGCTGAGGCCCAGAAACAGAGGAAGGCAGGGAAACCCACCAAGAGATCCACCGCCGCCAGCTAGCTCCGCCGCCGGAGGTGAAGGTTGAGACCTCCTCGTCGCCCGTCATGACTGACAGCGACGGGTCTGCTGGCTCATCGCCGTTGTCGGATCTGACTTTTGCTGATTATACAGAGTCGTCGTTTCGTTCAGAGAGCACCACTATGTTGGAGAAATACCATCTGCTGAACCCTTTTGATTCTGACGAGCTTTTCATTCAGGTCAAGCCTGGGTTGAGTGCCTATGCCAAGGACCCTCGCTCTGCTGCTGAGTCCCTCACTGGTCTTCTCGATAAGGCCGAAAGCGCCGTTCCCAAAGACCTACGTTCCTTCACTCCCGTGCGAGTTGGGATTTGGTTTTCAATTTGAGATTTTAGGATTCAAATTGGGTTTTCAATCGAAGTTAGGGGTGCCAGGTGAGGAATTGCAGACGAGGGAGGAAGGGGTCGGGGCTATGGGTTTTCAATTTGGGCATTTTGTTTTTCATTAAGGATTTTGAATAACCTAAAATTTGGGAGGAAAATGCCCTTTTAATTTTGGCATGTCATGAGCTGGTTGGACTAATTACTTGACATGTGTCTTTTTAATAGTGATTTGGATGAAAAATCTAATGAGGTAGTGATTTGTTGATGACCATATAATCTAAGTAACTAAATGAAAATTTTCATAGTTTGAATATGAACTTGAAATCACCCCTATAATTTAGGAAGTTTTATTTAGTTTATCCTATTTTTTTTAACAGTCATCGACAGTTGATGTAAATAGTGAATTTTGTATGAAATGTTAGAAATTAGGGCGAGAATAAGACAACATTAAGTCGAAGTATAACTCCGCTGCTGCTTATATCTCTCGAACGATTTTGATCATATGAATGAATTTTAGAGTCTATGAGTCGTTCACTCAACTGCTTGTTAACATCTTCTTTGCCGTAAGATTGTCGTGGAAGAAAAGCAATCAGCAGTAGAATATGTGGTTGCTTGGCAAGCCCAATATCATTTTAAGCCGGAAAACCAACCTAGGAAGAAAGCTGGTGGTGCAAGTCAGGTCACATTCATAGGGGTAGAACAGTAATAATAAGTACCAATAGCCGGATAGGTTAGTCGAACTTGGGCCTTATGAATTGGGCCTGGGCTACATGAACTTTAATTTATTTTGCCGTAGGCCTCACGACATATCAATTATCCTTGTTTGCATGCTGGGCCTCAAGGCCCAGTTCTCCATTTCTAGACAATTATACTTGTTAAAGCTCTGAATTATAATGTTTAAGGGCATTTATCAGGACATTCGAAAACTGTAGGAGCATGCCTAATGGGTGTAGTTTTGAACTGGGCAAGTCAAAACCTGGCCCAAAAAAAGCAAAATCCCATTTCAAGTCGACATGGATTTGCCTTGCAAATTGAAGCCTAGGCAAATGGTGAGGCAATCCTTTCCCATTTGGTTGACCGGGCAGGAGGTGGTGCCCACGACATGAAGAAGAATGGATGTGAAGCCTATTTGGTTACTTTTTTGGTTCTTTAAATTTTTGTTAAATTAGCCGTTTGATTATTATTATTATGTTAATTTCTTTTTTTTTTACTTTTATAGATACTCATCCTTAAATTATAATCTATCACATCTTTTTTCCACTATGTTTATACCATTCCGACCAACCACCAGGAGGAAGACCAGCATCACTGAACAGACCCGTTGATGTCGATCTCACCTGCTTGCCGACCATAACATCTCTGGTTGGCCGTCTAGATTCAGCTACCAGATACTTACCAGACCACCGTGGTCGGCACCCTTCGGTCGGCACCTCTGATCAGCACGGTTGCCCACGCAGGAACAACACCGCCTTGATGCCCAAACGAATCACCACCACTCGTTTAACATCCTCAAGACACATGTCAGCATCCTGAAGGTAACTTAGACATCACAACATTAGGGTTCCAACCATCACATTCATTACTACTATAAATACGGAGCACAGTCCCCAAGAAAAGGTAATTATTATTCACTTACCCTTATGCTGCCTAGTTCATAATTGATCTCCTACTCGCTTACTAACTTAAACATCGGAGTCCACTAGGCTGACACCCTACCGGGGTCAAGTACTCTTCTTGGTGTCCCGCAGGTTTCCCGGCAGACGAGAAGAAGGCATACCAACGGTCGATAAGACCACATTCCATTAGGTCCATTTTCGGATCAAACATTTGGCGCCGTCTGTGGGAATTATGACTAAGTACTTCCATTAGCTCACAAATCACTATCCCACCTTTCTACCGGCCACAATGTCGGTTGAACAAGGTGATGGAGAGCTAAACAACGCACCTCTCTCAAGAGAGCGAAGTAGAAGTAGATCATACTCAACTTCAAAGGCCTGAGCCTTTAGTGGCCATGCTCAGAATGATGGAAAAACTCCAACAGGAGGTCACTGAACTCAGGAAGAGCAACTTGGCCATCGAAAGCAGAAACCAAGTATTCAGAGAGCAATACCAGAGCACATTCGCTCTATTCCACGCAACTAGGGAGGAACTGAGAGAGTAGCGAGTGACAACGGAAAGAGCACTTGCCAGCCACACTGAGCAAGAACCACGACATAAGGAGCACCCAGACTGGAACCTTCCGGAAGAATGCTCATCCGCTAAAACGATGGTGTTGGTCCTTTCGTAACGCAAATCTTCCAGGATGCTAGCAAATTACTCAACAGGAGACCACTCCCCATTGAGCCCGTCCGATTAACATATCAGGTGAATGATCCAAGGATCATAGAGCAGCTTCCCCTTCCTACTCTCTCTCAGGTCGATCGTACTTTATTAGGGTCAGCCTTGATGAGGGAGACCCGGCAGAAAGGACCAATGACACAAGTGGAAGAGCAAGTCCTAAGGGCAAACTCTCAACATGTGGAGGATGTGGCTGACTCGACTACAACAAAGTCAGTAAGAAGACAAAAAATGGTCGACCGGCCAAAGGTGAGCACTAGCAATAGAGGCAGTATTCTCATCGCCAAACGACTAGGCCCACAGCTCGACCCTCCTAGAAGAGACGAGGTTGTTCAAGAACTCCTACAACGAGTCAACGATTTGGAGGGCAAAAAGAGCAAAACTAGGTCTCCCACAAAGATCAAGACCAACACTAGTCCTTTCACTGGTTGCATCCTCCAATATCGCCATGAGTCAGAAGTTAAACCCCTGAAGATCACACCCTACACGGGGACGGGCGATCCAGTCACACACATGAACAACTACCAATCTTCAATGGCTTTCAAAAACCTCTCCGACGAGGTCCAATGCTTGATTTTCAGCTTCACTCTCACTAAGGTTGCACTCAATTGGTTTTATCAATCACCACCAGGTATGATTGATTCGTTCGATGAACTGCATACTGTCTTCTTGAACCAGTTCATGATCCAGACAGAAAACCTATTGACCACGGAGGACCTCATATCACTACGGTAAGGGGAGAACGAAACCCTGAAGAAATACGCCTCCTGATTCAGCCTTGAATATTCCAAATGTCAGGAGATTGATGACAAGGTGGCCTTCCGAGCATTTCGTAATGGCCTCAAGGAATCTACCTTCAAGTATCAAGCTTTCACCCAAGGATGGGAAGACTACAACGAGCTGATGAGATAGGCAGCTATCCATGCCAAGGCCGAATTTTTTAATGCTCCACCAGTGGAGACTAACCAAAATTCCGCTCCAGTCTACTCCTCCCCTCGCCTCAAAAGGCCCAATCTAACCATCCCCATTATGATTCCGGCTGCTAGAGTCAAGGTTATGGGCATAACTCTTACTCAGGAAAGAGGAAATGCTCCTATGACCACAATTACAAGGGGAAGAAGGAGAAGCATTATAACAACAACCAAAGCCATAAGCCCAACAACCAGGCTCCCCAAGGAGACCATCCCAGGGGCCCAGTCCCAAGGTATGAAACCTACACCATCCTCATCACTTCTTTGGAGAATTTCTTGATGAATGTTGAGAATATGATCGAAAAATCTAAACCAAGACCGGAAAATCATAGACCGCCAGTCCACTCCAACTTATACTGCCTATACCACAAATTCAATGGTCATACCATTGATGAATGTGTGACCTTCAGAGACATTGTGGAAGGCTTAGTCAGAGACCGGAAGATTAACCAATTCGTATAACATGCGCGACCAGTCGCCAATCACCCTTATCCTAGGTCAGGGACTGCTGAATCAAAACAACGCAGTGTGCTCTACACGTTTGCTCTTGATAATTTCCAACAATCATGGGGACATGACATGTCAGAGGAGACCAGCTCTCAGCACAAACCTACTACCAATCTGCTCTCACTAAAGTAAACCCTAACGCTAGCAAGGAAACCATGTCCGTTACTGAGAAGGCATATGAGGCCGTTCCTGTTGATCCCGAACTCTTGAAACAGATCCAATCTAGTCCTCTAGAGGACCCAAGGGATCTATCTGCCACACAAACACCTCAACCAATTGAGGAGACTGAGCCAATCATACTTCATGCAGATCATCCAGACTGACATGTCAGAATTGGGACAACGTTACAGCAGGAGACCTGGGATGGACTCATCCAATTCCTCAGAGAAAACAACGAAGTCTTCGCTTGGTCATACGCTGACTTGCCAGGAATATCAACGGATGTCATTTGCCATAAACTAACCAGCGATCTTTCTTTCAAACCGGTCACACAAAAATGAAGGACGTATGAAACCGAGCGTCAGCTGAGTATGATCCACTTCGTGCGGAAGGCCGTCTACGCCGCTTGGGTGGCCAACGTGGTATTGGTAAAGAAGCCCTCAGGGGCATGGAGGATGTGCATTGACTTCACCGATCTTAACTGGGCATGCCCCAATGACAGCTTCCCTCTTCCTAAAATTGATCTTCTAGTTGACGCAACAGAAGGTCACGAACTCCTCAGTTTCATGGGTGCATATTATGGATACAATCAAATCCTCATACATCCAGATGATCAAATTCACACCAGCTTTCACACAGATCTAGGAGTCTATTGGTACAATGTCATGCCAATCGGCTTGAAGAACACCGGGGTGACATACTAGTGCCTGGTGAACTTCATGTTTGCTGATCAGATCGGGAAGACCATGGAGGTTTATCTGGATGATATTCTTGTCAAGAGAAAACTACAGCGAACCATGTCCACCACCTCTAAAAAATGTTTGAGGTATTGAAGAAGTATAGATTGAGGCTAAACCCAGCAAATTGTGTTTTCAGAGTCAGCTCCGGAAAATTCCTTGGAAATATGATCATCCAAAGAGGGATTGAAGCCAATCCTAAGAAGATCAAGGCCATCCTTGATATGCAACCTCCACGAACTATGAAAGAGGTCTAGAGCCTCGCAGAAAGAGTAGCAGCACTCACCCGATTCATCTCACGAGCCACTGACAAGTGCATGCCATTTTTCAAAGCCCTCAAGACGAAGGAAGAACCGTTGAGTGGACCACCGAAAGTGAAAAAGCCTTCACTGACCTCAAGGAATACATGACCAGGGCTCCCCTACTAGCCAGGCCAGACACGGGAGAGCAACTCATCGTTTACTTTTCGGTCTCCTATTCAGCGGTCAGCTCCGTCCTAATCAAGAGAGCAGACGAAGCGGAACACCCAGTTTACTACGTCAGCAAAGCATTCAAGGATGCGGAGACCAGGTATGGTGATCCCGAGAAGCTCTCTTGCTCTCATCATCACTGCAAGAAGGCTCAGGCCTTACTTTCAAGCTCATCCCATACTAGTCCTCACCAACAAGCCTCTTATCCAAATCTTACAGAAGCTGGACACATCCGGAATATTGACAAAATGGGCAATTGATCTCAACGAATTTGATATATCGTATGCCCCAAGACCATCGGAGAAGGGCCAAGCTGTTGCTGATCTAATATCTGAATTCACATATGAGCCCAATCAATACATGCCGGAAGACCAACAAAACGTACCAAGGTAGTCCGCTGCCAAAGTCAAGGGGGTGACCAACTCAACCTCAATTGACAAATCCAAACCAGTTTGGATCCTCTATGTGGACGGATCAGCATGGCACTCCGGTTTCAGAGCAGGGCTAGTACTCACCACCCCAGGTCACGTGAAGCTCGAGTATGCTCTCCGCTTCGGCTTCAAAGCATCCAACAATGAAGCAGAATACGAGGCCCCCCATCGCCGACCTTCTTCTTGCTAAGGATTTAGGAGAAAACCAAGTCAAGATCTTCAGGGATTCCCAACTTGTGGTAAGTCAGGGGAACAACAATTTTGACGGAAATGACATCACCATATCCTTATTGTAACAATCCAGACCAGAAATTAAAGTAATTTGAGATTTTAATTAAGGAAATGACGATTTTACCCTCGATTTCAGAGGGGTTCGGGAGTCACTTTTTATTTGAAAGTACTTTTCAAAGTTTTTCTTAGGTCGTTGCGTAGGTCTTGAACTCACGAGTTCGTAGACAGGTGGCACGCGGAAAATGGAAACCCGGTGAGAACGTTGTGGGTCTAAAAGCTTCAAGGGCAGTTTGATCATTTTGGAAAAGTCCAAAACTAGGGGGATATTTTTCTCTCTACGGAGACTCTGCTCAGCCCGGACTCAGACTCTATCTCTCTCCCCGTGCGATCACCGCACCACCCTCACCTTTATCCTCCCAATTTGGCGCCGATTCGACTAAATCTAAGGTCGGGAAAGTCTTCCCCTCGACTTCATGAATGGTCTGGTGTCATTTTTGAGGTGGGAACGTCACAGTAGACGGCGAATGGAGGAGGAAAGGTGGACCGAAACTTCTCGACTGGATTACGATCGAACCAGGTATGATCTCGAACACCCGACTTCATTTTCGAGTTCTTGGTGTTGCGTAGATGAATCTACTTGTGTGGATCGTAGAAATCGATGGAGTTTGGGAAGAGTTTGAAGCTGGTTGAAAATGGTGATTTTAGGCGAGAAATTCCAGTTTCCAACCACCAGCGACGGCGGCAATCCGATCGTCGTCCCCGACGTACTTCGATGACTGGTACGAACTACGGTGGCTGACATGGCATGCCATCTGGAAGCCACGCGGAGCCACATGGCGACCAGTTAACAGTTGACTCAGCTGCCACGTGGAGCCACGTGGCAACATAATCAGCGTCCAGTCAGCAGTTAGTTGACCATTGGGTCAACTGACGCTATGCTGACGGCGTTAGCATATTCCGTCAAAAGGTAACGACGTTATGACATAACTCTAATGTCGTTAGTTTGGATGGAATATGTCGTCAAAACGCACCCCCTTATATAGGCACCCCTGTAACGGTCTGATTACACCCCTCGATTCGCGCACCCACTAAGTAGTCATTAAGACTCCACTCAACCATCATTAAGAGCTCACATGTGTCAGACGATCAGACCAACAAACCAACAATACAACTCACAAGTGTGCGCTGATCGGTAAGCCTTTAGAGGCGACCGATCTGTCGCATCATTCGGGGTCCCCTTTTGAGATCGCACTGATCGGCAAGCCTTCATAGGTGACCGATCTGTCGCATCATTCGAGGTCCCTATCTGTAAATGTGTTGATCGGTAATCCTTCAGAGGCGACTGATATGTCGCATCATTCGAGGTCCCTTTATGAGATCGCATTGATTGCCAAACTTTCATAGGCGACCGATCTGTCACATCATTCGAGGTCCCTATCTGAGAACGCGCTGATCGGTAAGCCTTCAGAGGTGACAGATCTGTCGCATCATTCGAGGTCCCTATCTGAGATCGCGCTGATCGGTAAGCCTCTAGAGGTGACCGATCTATCGCATCATTCGAAGTCCCTCTACGAGATCGCATTGGTCGGCAAGCCTCTAGGGGGGATCGATCAGTCATGTCAATCACGTTTCCCTCAGGGAATTCGCCCGACTAAGGTGCACTTCCTTACCCAAGGACTTGGGGGACTACAAGGTATATACCCTACTGGTCGGTCTACACGGTCTGCACGGAATTGATAAGTCCTCGATCGAGAAAATCCACCTCTGTCAACGACTTAGGTGACTTATGTTTATACCATTCTAACCGACCACTTGGAGGAAGACCAACATCACAGAACACACCCGTCGGTATCGATCTCACTTGCATACCGACCATAACATCTCTGGTCGGCCGTCTAGATTCAGCTACCAGATACCGACCAGACCATCGCAGTCGGCACCCTTCGGTCGACACCTCTGATAAGCACGGTTGCCCACTAAGGAACAACACCGCCCTGATGCCCAAATGAATCATCATCACTCGTTTAACATCCTCAAGACACGTGTCAGCAACCTGATGGTAACTTGGACATCACAACATTAGGGTTCCAACAACCACATTCATTACTACTATAAATTCGGAGCACACTCCCCAAGAAAAGGTAACTACTATTCACTTACCCTTATGCTACCTAGTTCATCATTGATCTCCCACTCGCTTATTAACTTAAGCATAAGAGTCAACTAGGTCGTCACCCCACCGGTGTCAAGTAGTCTTCTTGTTGTCCCGCAGGTTTCCCGGCGAACGAGAAGAAGGCATACCAACAATCGACAAGACCACATTCCGTTAGGTCTATTTTCGGATAAACACACTCCAATTGAAATCAAAATTCTTTTTGTTTTTTATGTTTTTACATTTTGCTCAAATTTGGTATTCTCGAATATGGCACCTAACAAAAAATGTTCAACCAAAAATCTAGTATAAAATACGATAATATATCATTTTAGATTGTAGAAAAAAAGAAGTCAAATAAGATAAAATGAAATTAAATAGTATTTAGGAGATATGATAGAAAATACAAGATTATCTTTATGAAAATGATTTAATAAAATTTGAAGTTTTACTTCTTGTCCTTCTCCATTAGAATAATAAAAAATAACATTATGCAAATTGCATGAATAATATCATTTGAGAAACAAAGCCCCTTGTCTCTTGCCCTTGCTTTTTACATTAGACTTGCTCTAACACCAAGCAAATCAAATATGGATGAATTGAGATTTGTAAGATCCAGTCTAATGGGCCATAGACCTCCCTGTCATACATGCTTGCAGCTATCAAGGTCATTGCCAACCATTCAAGCAGTTCAACCACTGCAAGTGGCGTGGTGGTCAATGTCCAGGTTGGGAACCCCCTACCCGGACTCACGAAGCTGTCAAAGTCGCTAGGCACTGTGCAGCAACGCACAATTGAAGCATTTCACATGCGTCGGGGGATTAGTCCTTGGGCCTAGGAAGCCTTTGGAATACCCTTGCTTTGGCCAAAAAAAAAAGAACCATTCAAGCAGTTCAAATTTGGAGGCAAAATTAAAAGTGAAGGCCATCTGCCTATAAGAGTGGGTGTACTAATGACGGTGACAAATGCATGCAAACCTGTTGGACCATTCACCAAATGAACCTGATTGGATGGTCAGAGAATAGAACCTCCATAATTTTCTGACCTTCCAACTATATTGGATTGTCACTCTTCACCTAACACACTCTTCGATCTCGATCACTTCATTGCAGTCACGTATTCGCGTATGAATAAGTTTGTAAATTATTAAATTATGTCGGATATGTGAATAATTCACGATAGACTCACGTTGAATTTCGATTTGTAATGTTGGTTGTTGGGGTAACCCAATTGAGATCTCACCCTAACAGAATTGTGAAGCCAATTGTTTTAAGATGCAAGCACCACACAGATTTAGCAGCCTATAGCAAATAGTTGGTGTCCATGTATAATTGCTACAAATCATCCACCACACATAGAAGTAGTACTAATTATATCCATATATATGATAGAGAATAATGGTAGCCATCGTCACCTGGATAATTAGTCTTAATAATGTAGATTAATGATTGACACAACAAACTTAAAACCCATAAAAACTCATATTGAATCCTTATTACTCATTCAACTAATTTAAGACAAAAGCCCTTTTCGTTGTTAAGAAAAATATATATATATATATATATATATATATATATATATTTTTGAAATCGATCAATTCATACACCAAATTAAGAGGCCGTTTGATATGGACTTATTAAAATTTTATCAGAAATTTCAATTTCAATTCAACGCAATAAATTACCATATAGACTTTTTCTGTAATACAACAAATCTGAAATGACATATGATAGTTCTTAAAACCATGTTCATTCATTCCGGTGCGGAATAAAACAATAATAGGGTTTATGGTTCCTATGCATGTTAGCCTAAACCAACTCATTTTCTTTTGATACAATGCTTGGGAAAATGATATTATACATGTATATTAGGTATCGACCTCGCATTTTACAATAAACGAATTCAAAATTAAATTATAAAACGAAAAAGAATATCAATAAACCATAAAATGCAACTTGACGGTCTAAAACTAAATTTTAAGTTAACCTCTTTGATGCGCATTTTTTAGGTCGATCCCCCAAATTTGGGCCATCTTCTGTTCGACGTCCATTTTAAAGATGAATGCTTTCACTTTTCAGCCTAATTAATTTGATTCAACTAAAGTGCCCATAACTTAATGGTCTGCCAAACTTTGTAGCCTAATTTAGTTTGCGCGATTTGAATGCTGATTTAATTAAGCAAGTAAATAAGCTTAATTAGACTTGAAAAATGGACCTCCTCCTACTGGAGATGGAGATAAGATCGACAAGATAGGTTTTGTGGATGCGAAATTCTGTGGATTGAGATGCAAGAAACGTTAAAAACAATTAATGCATGCATATTTATTTAATCCCCAGACATGCATTCTCAGACAGCAAGGATTCAAGAATCTAGAAAATTAGAAAATTAATTAATGGATTGTATACGTTCATTCATTATACACTCAATTATTTGTTCATGTGGGCTTCACTTGGATTAATTACATCACAAGAGAATGTCTATCTCCTATTCTGCACGAGCGCGCTTCTGGGTTGGATCCAACTGGCTGGTCTTCATAAATTCATGGCCATGGACAAGTTATGGCATTCATTATATATAGGGCTTCTGGCCTGGAATATATATCGACATACTTGGTGTGCGTTCACCGTTCAAATCGAGTTGTGATTACTTATTTGTGGTTGGCTTCATTTCAAAATATAACAAAAAAATTAAGATCATGCAAAGAAAAATATATAGGTGGGTGGGAGTGGGACTATGCATATATATATATATATATATAGGAGGAGAAAAAAAATAAAAATAAAACGCAGAACTCCATTATTGAAAAGCAAGGGGGCCGGCCAAGAAAATAGTGAAAGTGATGGGCATGGTGGCTACCTGGCTACCTTCACTGGTTAATGGTTCCTTAAAAAACGACGACACAATCGAGTCAAAGACTCAAAGCCGTCAGTCTCAGTGTCACTACCTTCCATCTCAGCATCTCCTCCCTGACTCACCACCATCCACTATTTCACTAATTTATAAATTAGCAACATGCAACCTTTTTAGTACTATAAGTCGATCGATGTGTGCTTTTACAATTTCGGAAGAGGAGATGTTAGTGTTGATGTGTCATTGAGCTTCATTGGGGTCCCTTATAATTTAACCAATTAACCATAAGAACCTTTTAGTTTCTCTTGTACTCTTTCATATATATATATATATATATATATATATAGAGGAGTTTTAGATACATATATGTCACTAACTTCGAAATATCCCACACCATTAACTAAATAGGTCTTATATAATAGTACCACTTCTCTACCGGTATGTTGGTATTCTTATCTATTATGCAGTGTGTTGGAAATGATTGCTAAATTATGAATTGTTTTTCGTATTAAAGTTGGTTTCTTATTGAATAATGATTAGTTTGCGTAATATTGGGAAAATTAGGTTGTATTATCCTTTTGGATATAGGGTTTGTTGCCTATATAAGACTTGGCTTAAACTTGTAATTTGCAACCCTTCAGTAACTTTTGTAATCGCATATAGCAATACATTGATTGGTTCCCAAAATATGTTGCACCCCCCTATGGGTGTGCGGAGCTTAGTTTCTCCATGCATCTATGAGCTACGAATTCGCATATTGAGATTTCCGTTGCATTGATTTTAGTTTTCGTGTATTTATTTGTTTGACATGGTATGAGAGTAGGCTTCATCCGTCTCTTGTACTTTATTTGTTCGTTCTGGAGTATCAATTTGACATAGTGGAGACTGAGAGGTCTTACATTTACAATTTGAGACTCATAAAAAGTAGGAAAATACTTGCATATACCCTGGTGATATCTCCTCGTACCACCCTTACGATTTATCGAATTGTCTTTGTACATATATCATAATCGGACACCATTAATTCTCTAAATCATTATGTCAAGATCATCTCCGTAAAAAATCAATAAAATTGGAGGTCGTTTAGTCATTCATATATATAAAATAAATCAACGGTTTTGGTAAGAATTAAGATCCTCATGACAAACCGTCAATTTAGTTGATATATATGAATGACTAAACGACCTCCAATCTTATTGATATTTTACAGAGATAATTTTGACATGATGATTTGGAGAATGAACAGTTCCGATTATGATATATGTAAAAAGAAAATTTGATAAATCGAAAGGGTGACACGAGGAGGTACCACCAGGATGGGATGCAAGTATTGTCCTAAAAAGTATTTAAAGTTTGATACCCAATGTATTTGTCTAATCTCCCAATATTGTTGTATTAAAAAAAAAACTCTTATTAAAATTATCGAATATTTGACACTATCCTACCATTCGCTATGAGTCATGAAAATCTATTTTTTTTTTCATAAAAGAAAATGAAAGATTTGAACTTAAGAATTTATTAATTCTATAAAAGAATACCATAAAATAATATATTATTTAATTATGAGTTATTCATGAAAAAAGTTAAACATACGGCATCGTTTATTTAATCGGAATTTTTAAATAGGAATAGTAATTACATTCAATTCCTTAACTATTTAGGAATGTAATAAATTGTAAATTCCATTTTAAATGTTTGGAAAATCTTAAGAAACATGACATGGAAATAGTTTATGTTCCCATTTTATCCTTTAATCAATACTTAATTTTTTTTTTTTTTGAAGAGGGGAAAAAAAGTTGCAGGCCTTTCCTTCACAAGCAGTCACCATCTCTGTTCCAGTGTTCCTTCTCCCCCTTTACCACAACCTCTCTCAACCAAACCATGCAAAATCCCTCCAAGCATACCTTTCACAAGTCAGATTCCATATGTCCCTTCCTCCTCTTCCACCCGCTCCCATCCTTTCTCCAGATCATGGTCTTTTTCTCCCTCGACCCGCTGTGGGAAATCTGTCAATGAGCTGTATATTCCTAATTAAACTCAGTCCACTAATTAGGCACATAGTAACATTCCTAGTATATATATATATATATATATATATATATATATATATATATAACTTCCCTATTGATATATAATTAATAAAAAAATAATAGAATTCTCATCAAATCTGAGATGGTATTAGAGCAGTCGATCTTGACTGTCTTTTGCCTTAATCTTAGAAATCACTTCCGCAGCCCCTAACTGTCATACAACCCTAGAAACCAACCACCACTTCGCCGCACCACCACCAGTCGTCCACTCCCTTCCGCAGCAAATCAGTCCACCTAAAACAAACTCACCAACCGGTCCCAGACCACAAACTCACCGACCAGTCCCAGACCACAAACTCACCGACCAGTCCCAGACCACAAACTCACAGACCGGTCCCATACCACAAACTCACTGACCCCAAAATCGTACATTGACACCGACCCACCACGCCGACTTGCCCTCATCTTCGAGTTCGTTTGCGTGTAGACCAGGGTGACGACGACGTGCCTGATAAGGAGAAAATTGGCAGTCCAAATAAACAGAATAATCTGGACTGTTGGACTTAATTTATCAATAATTAACAAAATTGATTCCTTCATCCACGGAACCAATTTTATTAATAAAATTGATTCCTTCATCAACTGAGACTCATTGCGTGGCTGGGCGTGAAGAGCAGGTTCTCATCAAAACCTTGTGGTTTGTCTGTTTCTCATCAATTGTAAGCCAATATCATGGCCAACGTTGAGGGGTCGGCAAACAACAATCAATCCTTGGTGTCGGGAGGCTCCAACACTACTACACAAATTGTCACGTTGTAGAGTGACACCTCCAACTTCTCCGCAAGAATCAAACTGGATGAGAATAATTATTCTCTATGGCATCAAATCATAGAGATGAAGATAGCTGGGCGAGAAAAACATGGCCACCTAACCGGTGATATTGCCCAGCCTGCAGCCACAAATCCCATATTTAATAAATGGCGTGCATTGGATTGCCAAGTCAAGAGTTGGTTGTTCGACGCCATGGAACCTAATCAGATTAAACGGTTTATTCGTTATGACACATCAAAGCAAGTCTGGGATGCAATCAAGCAAACCTATTCAGATGGTGCGGATGTTGCCAAGATTTATGACCTTCACAGAAAGTCATTAATAATGAAGCAGACTGGGGCATCAGTTGCCAAATATTACAGTGAGCTCACTGAGATTTTTCAGGAGCTTGATCAATTAAGTCCAAGCACCATGGAGCATCTGAAAGATATTGAAACTCGACGCAGAGAGATTGATCGTCTTCAAGTTTATATATTTCTTGTAGGTTTGGACAATAATTTTGATCAAATCCGAGGAGAGATTTTAAGGATGGAGCCTAAGCTAGAACTCGAGGCAGCATATGCACATATTAAAAGAGAGAGTAACCGACAAGGAACCATGTCTGAAGCTGGTGTAACCTCCGACGCCACAGCCTTGGCTGATGCAAGGTCCAAACAATCTCGGCCAAAAACCTACAGTGTCGACCCTACTCGTAACTGGCCTCCAATGAAGTGTACCAAATGTGGTTTAGATAAGCGCACAATTCAAGGATGTGAGATAATTGGTTATCTGGAAGGATGGGTCCACAAAGGGCGCAAGAAGGATTCGAACAAAGCCTCATTTGCATCCGCTCAGTCATCCCCAGGGGACCGCATCCGAACCTCCATCAAGTATATCTGGCTCCACGGCCTTGGCCACCTTAGGTACCTCTTTCACATCTACACTTGCTTGTAATAGATCATGAATTATTGACACTGGCGCTACTGATCACATGACATGTAGTTTCACTGGGTTGCACTCTACCAAACCCTCAAGCCAAACACATATTACCAGTGCCAACAGAACCACCTCCCAAGTCATGGGAGAGGGGTCCTTATCTCTTACACCCTCATTAAGTCTTGATCATGTCTTCGTTGTCCCTTCTCTCGACTATGACTTGTTATCTGTTCCTCATATCATTGATTCCCTTAATTGTACCGTGTGTTTTTGGCCATTATATTGTCTCTTCTAGGATCTTCTCACCAGGGCCGTGATTGGATGTGGTACTAGGAGGGAAAAGTTGTATTATCTGGACTTGACAACCGACATCAGTAAGAGATTGAGTCACGCACATCATGTGAGAGGTGATGAGTCCATCAGGATGAAGAAAATTTGGCTATGGCATAGACAATTAGGGCATGCTTCTTTTGGTTATCTGAAACTTCCTTTTCCAGATTTGTTTTCCCAGTTTCATGAATAAGAGTTTCATTGTGAAACTTGCATTTTGGCGAAAAGCCATCGCATTTCTTACCCATTAAGATTGAATAAAAGCTCTATGCCCTTTATGATTGTCCATTCTGATGTTTGGGGACCATCACGAGTTCCCACTATTAGTGGTTTTACGTGGTTTGTGACGTTTATTGATGATTGCACCCGGATGACTTGGGTCTTTCCCCTAAAACACAAAAGTGATGTCATCGCCAAATTCAAGCTATTTTATCAATACGTTGCTACTCAGTTTGACAAGAAAATCATGACACTTCGCTCTGACAATAAAGGTGAGTACATCAACCATGACCTACATAATTTCTTAAGTCAACATGGTATTGTTCATCAAACCACATGCGCCTATACACCACAACAGAATGGTGTCGCAGAGCGTAAGAATCGACATCTCTTGGAAGTTGTTCGTGCCTCTTTATTTGAGGCCTACATGCCGCATCATTTTTTGGGGAGGGTCTTTGTTCTGTTGCTTACCTCATCAATCAAACACCTTCCAGCACTCTTCAGTATCAAACTCCGTTTCAAACATTGACTACTCTCATCACCATGCCATCCACACCAAATCTCGAACCACGTCTCTTTGGTTGTGTTGCTTATGTTCAGGTGTATCCCCATCAGCGTGGCAAGCTTGATCCATGTGCACGGCGTTGTGTCTTTGTAGTTTATGTTGACACTCAGAATGGCTATCAGTGTTTCCATCCTCCCACTCAAACCATGCACGTTATCACATATGTGACCTTCAACGAGAGTGAGTTCTATTACTCATAGGGAGTCTCTGAGCATCCTCTGTAGGGGGCGAACTCTATCTTTGCAGAAGATACTCAGATCATCCACATTCAACAACATTCTTTAGAGCAGTCAGTGTTTGAGCAACCAACTACAGTGGTACAACGAGCTCAAGAGTCCCTAGATACTCCAGATACTGGTTTTGATAATTCCCCATCTACAACTCCTACTACAGTACCATCACCACTCATCCAATCAGGTCCTGAAGATCCCCCACAGGTAACTGAACATTCAAACTCTATCTCAAGCACCTTACATGCGTCAGGTTATCAATTACCCCTACGCACGGCAAGAGGGATTCCTAGACAACAGTATGACCCTGACCCTAAAGCAAAAGTTAAATACCCTATTGCTAATCATGTGTCCCTACATAGGCTGTCTTCGTCATGTGCATCATTTGTGTGTCAATTATCCACTGTATCTATTCCAACTAATGTGCATGAAGCTCTGAAAGATCCCAAGTGGACACAAGCGATGAATGATGAAATGGAGGCTCTCCAGAAGAATTCCACTTGGGAGATGACTATCCTTCCGCAAGGGAAGAGAATAGTGGGTTGTAGATGGATATATACAGTAAAGTTCAAGGCAGATGGCACCATTGAACGATACAAAACAAGAGTGGTGGCGAAAGGTTACACTCAGATTTATGGGATTGACTATGGGGAAACCTTTGCCCCTGTAGCCAAGATCAACACAATTCAGGTACTTCTTTCTCTGGCAGCAAACCTAGACTGGCCATTACACCAGTTTGATGTCAAAAATGCTTTTATGCATGGCGACTTAGAAGAATAAGTCTATATGGATTCACCTCCAGGATGCAAGATGGGGCCCAATAAGGGCAACATGGTGTGTAAACTGAGAAAGTCTCTTTATAGATTGAAGCAATCACCCAGAGCATGGTTTAGAAAGTTCAGCCAATCAATGAAGGATTTCGGATACAAGCAAAGTAACTCAGATCATACTATTTTCTTGAAACATAAGAAAGGTAAAGTCACTACCCTTATTGTATATGTTGATGACATGGTAGTTACAAGGAATGTCCCAGAGGAAAAGGCAGCATTGCAGCACCACTTGGCGAGTGAGTTTGAAATGAAAGATCTTGGTGCTTTGAAATATTTCTTAGGCATCGAAGTGGCTCGTTCCGACCAAGGAATATTTCTATCACAACGGAAATATATCCTTGACATTTTAACTGACACTGGAATGCTAGCCAGCAAACCAGCAGATACGCCAATGGAGTTGAATCATCAGCTTGGTGAATATCCTGATTAGGTACCCACCAACAAAGAAAGATATCAACGCCTGATGGGTAAGTTAATCTATCTAGGACACACTAGACCTGATATATCATATTCCATAAGTGTGGTGAGTCAGTTCATGCATGCACCAAGTGAAACCCACATGGATGCGGTAAACCGAATTCTGAGATACTTGAAGTCAGCTCCTAGAAGAGGATTGATGGTCATCTAGATGTTGAGGGTCACACTGATGCAGACTGGGCGGGTTCTGTTACTGACAGGCGATCAACATTTGGATACTTTACCTTTGTGGGAGGCAATCTAGTGTCTTGGCGAAGTAAAAAAGCAGAACGTAGTGTCAAGATCAAGTGCTGGAGCAGAATATCGAGGTATGGCACAAGGAGTATGTGAGCTACTCTGGATAAGGAATTTGTTGGGAGAATTGGGGTTAAAACCCAATCATGTCATGCAACTGAATTGTGACAACAAAGCTGCAATAGACATCGCACATAATCCAGTGCAACATGATAGAACCAAGCATGTTGAAGTTGACAGACATTTCATCAAGGAGACACTCGAGGCAAAGATCATTGAGGTATCATTTGTTAAATTTGAAGATCAACTTGCAGATGTCCTCACTAAAGCAGTCACATGCAGAGTATTCCACAGCTCACTTAGCAAGTTGGGCATTGACGACATACATGCTCCAACTTGAGGGGGAGTGTCAATGAGCTGTATATTCCTAATTAAACTATGTCCACTAATTAGGCACATAGTAACATTCATAGTCTCTGTATATATATAATTTCCCTATTTGATATACAATTAATAAAAAAAATAAAAGAATTCTCATCAAATCTGAGAAAATCTACCTGGATTTGCCTTTAAATAAAAAGTACTGCTCGAGAAGTTTTGCCATGGAAAAATAAGATCTTTTGATCAAAGAAAATTAGCGACTTAAGTACAAATCTGATAATTGATTTGGCATAAAGCCCTACAAAATTTTGAATTGATATTCTAGCCAATTCAATGTCGGAGTTACGATTAAAAAGCCAACGGAAAAAAAAAACTGAAAAACGAAGGATATTTTATTTTAATAAAAGGGTATTTTAATGTAATTTTGCATTCCAATTTACACATGGAATAGCAATACCACCTATCTAGAGGTAATCCTAATCCACCTCTAAAGGGGAATTGACTCTGGTCAACTCCACCTCCATTTTCCCTTCCATGTCAACCCAAACATAGCAACTAGGTGGAATATGAATTTATTTCCTATTACAAACAAACAAACGGGTTATAGCGAGTGAATCTATAAGATTATTTTGTTTGTGTTGTATAATTTTCCAAAGCTTTAGGAAGTTTTTGGATTATGAAGTCGGTCAAGTATGAGTTAATTTATAAAGAATCCAGATATGAGAATTCAAAGGGGTCAATTTGAAGCACACAAAGATCTCCAAAATGAATTAAATTTGTTCTTAGGATGATTCACAAGTAAATGGACATTACCAACCTTTTGGGTGCAAACTGGTGATTCTAGTCATTGTAGATTTTAGAGTTCATCGGCATTTCTGATTTCATTAACCCCATTCGTTTGTCACAAACGATGATAGTATTAATATTTAATTAATAAATCAGCATTCAAACTTGAGTATATTTAACTTGAATAATAAAGTAATTAATAAAGTGAATGTTTTTTCTATTCATCATAGAAATTAATCAGCCGGAAGGAGAATATCTCATATTCAGTAGTAAATATACTTGGCTATGCCCTCGGAGCCAATGATCGGTTGCCAATCATGACCATTATTTTGATCTTCTTTGTGACAAAAATAACTCATTAAGAGCCTATTGATAATTATTATTGATCATTGTTTAAGTTTCGTTTGATTTTAATTTTTACATTTGAGATATGGAGAAAAAATTGACAATGGTAAGAGACATAAATAAAACGTAAAAAAATGTATACAATGACAATTAGAAAACCCAAAACTAAAAACTAATTTTAAGTTGTTTTCACTTCTTAAATTTTGTTATATTCCTTGTTTTTTTTTAAATTTCTTTACCTATCTAGAGTCACTTTTCTTTATTCCTAATTTTTCCATTTGGTTTCTTCACATGTTAAGCACAAAAGTTAAAATTAAAAACCAAATAATTATCCAAGAAGCACATAATTTTTTATTTCCTCGTTATAATTAAAACTAGAGAGAAAATACAAGGAAAAAAAAAAGAACGGGAAAAACTTACATGAAATGATACACAAAATAAAAAACAAAAACTTAAAACAACAATACAATTTGAAGTGATTTTCTTCAATTTAACCGAATCCCTTTCAATTTCTTATTTTCAAAATGAATGTTTTCTCTCAATTTCTAATGTGAAAACGTAAAAGTTTCAAAATCAAATTATTATCTAACGGGTCATAAAAGAACGAAATATTTTTTTTGTTGTACACGTTTGAAACAATTTTTTTGTACATAAAAACAACCCCAAGTATTTGTCTATTCTCGAGCCATGAATTATTTGGGTCTCAAAACTCCCTATAAAAAGGGTCTCAACACATCCAATTGATAAGCACCCAAAAAGCAAAGCCTAGTTAACTTCACTCTCTCTCTCTCTCTCTCTCCGAGTCTCAGACTCAGCCACCAAAATGCCAAACAATAATGAGGCCATTGTTGAAGCCCTCTACAAGGCATTGACACAAGGCCAAACAGACACGGTGGCAAAGCTTCTAGCAAGCGACCTTGAATGGTGGTTCCACGGGCCTCCACAGAGCCAGCATATGATGCGCGTGCTCACAGGGGATTCCACCCACGCAGGCTTCAAGTTCGAGCCCAGAAGCATCACGGAGATTGGTGACTGTGTGATTGCTGAGGGGTGGGAAGGTGCCAAGGCCTACTGGGTTCACGTGTGGACGCTTAAGGACGGCCTTATCACCCACTTCAGGGAGTATTTTAACACGTGGCTCACTGTCAGGGATCTGAAGCCACACGGGTGGGAGAGCTTCACTGTGTGGCAGAGCATGCCAAGGGACCTGTTCCACCGATCCTTGCCAACCCTTCTGCTTGCTATTTAGACTCTCAATGTCTCATCATATCATCATCCTATATATCTGTTGTTCTACTTTCATTACCAAGAAAAAAAATAACATTTTGAGAAAATAAAAAATGAAAGGGTACTTGTGATTTGAAGTTTTTTGAGTTTGAAAAATGCATGATCTTGAACTTGGTGTAGTTCATTATTAAAAAATAAAATGGAACTATAATAAATTACTAATAAAGATATACCCTTGATCGGTCTTGTGTTTATTACACGGGAAAGAAAACGAGCCACAATATAAAAAATAGCTCTTGATTTTGGAGGAATTAATGAAACTCGAGACGGTATTCTAATTTTTGATTCTGGTGAAACACTGAAACTTGATTTATCTTCAATTCAATTCGTCCTCATTCTTTACGAATTAGTAAACATGTTACTGTAGATAATTCTATACATCTAGCCACCACCATTAACAAGATGCTTCAAAAGCAACACTTGGGAATCCTCATAAACAAAAAATTTCCAATAAATATTGGAATCCTAAAGGCAAAAAAGTTGAAGTGCAAGATTGCTCTGAGAAACCAAGGCAACATGAGGTACATATTACATACTAGAGGACACAAAAAACTGCAAAATCACATCAAATTCCCTTCCTTTTTTATGTCTTTGGTTGGATTTTTTCTTGTGTTGGGGGATTCATTCTAACATCCTCTTCAATCCCGGTGAGCTGAGAAGTTTGATGAAATCGATATTGAGAAATTCCATTTTCGCGCGGTAACGGGGATAATAATGCAGGCTTGTCACCCATCTGCTTCCTGCAGAATTTATCTTCCATAATTTCATAAAAATGAGCTGTTCTAACCTCCTGAGCAAGTGAGCACCAGCAACAGAAGAGCCATTGTGCACAATCTGTAACTGCAGGCTTTCCGCAGCATAATCCATTCGCTGGCAAATTGAATCTCTTCCTCATCTGGATTCTCCAGAAGCCGCCATATAGCAATCCAAGCATACAAAGCACAAGGCCGGTTATAACCAAGGCTTCCTTGGCAATTTCGTTGTCCATATGGAATGCAGCCAGACCGAGGATCCAAAATGGGGCTGTGCAGAAGAGGATAAATGTCGAAATGTGAACATACTTGTTACCAAATCCAAGTCTTTCCATGTTCCACCCGAAAACACAGAAGCTGCAGAAAAGAGATTGATAAGACGTCGCAATATGATCATCTTGGAATTCAAATAAATCCCCTTTCCATTGTGGTGCATAATCAGCAATAGACGCGATTGCAAATGAAAATGTCCTCTCAATATGATCCTGCGCTTCATTATCAACCTCATAGTACTCCTTCCCAAGTGGGCTAACAATGCAGTAGACGGCTGCAACTGCAGGAGCTGCAATTGCAACTGAGAGGCACATACCGACACCAACAGCTGGTCGGGAAGATCTCTTGTAACCCAAGTTAAGCGCGCATAAGGCGTACTGAGCAAAGCAATTCAAATGGAGTAAAAAAACAACAACCATAATGTGTGCCCGTTCGCGGGGCTTGTAAGTGCCATTTTTGGAGTATGTTTTTCTGAGAAATGAGATGTCTTTCGGGTTCCATCTCAGCAGAAGAACAAGGTGGTGGATCCTCTTCGGGTGGTGGTAAAGACTCATGAGAGTAAAGAGAGCATTGAGGATTTGATTGTTGATCTCAAACCAGGCATTTCTCTGTGACTTGTTTGGTAACACATTGTTTAACATTCCTGTCATCACAAGAAAAAGGATTGCTCCTGAGACACCAACACAAGTTATCCACAAAAGGACGGCCATATTCAAAGGGTTCTTGATCCACTTTTTGCCGATTTTAGTCATGGATGACCAATCAATCTTCTGGGAAAGAATCTTACTGAAACGCGGGATTTCATCTCTTCTGTGATTCTCATTACTAAGTAAACCATTTTCCCTTTTGTGATGTCTAAATTTAAAGCACATTGTTGTCATTAGCCTTGTAACCATCTCAGTGATACTTCAAGCAAAGTGTTCAATCAATCTATGTTACGTTACCACCAAGAACACGCGCCGTGATCTACACCAGCATGCTCATTATTCATTACTGAAATTCAGTATTCTGAATCAATCCCCTACCAAATTAGGTTAAGTGAGTTACGAAAATCGAATTTGATGAAGTTTAACTGGACATTTCAGATGTAAAAAAGGACTGCAAACTAGAGATTCATCACCCATGGACGTGAAATTGCTACATGGAAGTGTAAAGAGGATCTACCTACGATATTTATGCTCAACATTCACGTCTAATAATTCTCAAGAAAGCAATTCAAACTATCACAATTCATAACAGAAGCCATTTCATTTGAAATTCAGGGAAGATAAAATTGTACCTCTGGCTTTGGCTGTGGGTACTGAGGATCAGAGAGGAACAGATTTGAATGATGAACGTTAATCTTCTATTTTTTTGTATGTCTTCTCCAAGTCTTCCACAATTTCCGGTCAATTCGGGCAGTGACATATGTCATCCGACCAGAACAAAAGGATTTTGTCAGGCTGCAAAAGGCAAACAGAAAAAGCAAAAAGAAAAAGCTTACATAATCTTAGCTTTTGTTATTTTTCTTTCAACAATAATTGAATTCTGAATTACTGTGTGATAAAAGATTCAAAACGGTACTCCCGCTCGCCACCTTAGATTTGCACCGTCCGATCCACGTCCTTTGATAATGCGCGGGACCCACACATGGTAAGAATAGTAGCCAACCACGTTTAATTGGGCTTCATGGGCTCACAGAAAAACTCGACCTTTCGACCCGAAAGTGTTAGTGGTTGGCAACTCATCTGCTACGTGTTTATTTTGATACCAAGACAGTAGAGAACAAAAAATCACACCATTGAATATCACTATTATTATTTATTACAGTCAATAACATAAATCGAGGACATGAATGCATAATTTGCAAGATAAATGTTTTTCAAAGGCATTGACTATATTTTATGAGCAAATAATAATTTATTACTTTGTGACTTAGTCAAAATTATAAGTTAATACTTGCGCTTTCAAATTTTTCAATTTATTGTCATGAATTTTCTATTTTATTTCAACCAGAGTCTTCATTTACATTTTCTGTTAAATATTCTATTAAGTATTGATGTTTCCAAATTTGGGTCCACCTTAGCTTATGTGGATAACCAATAATTTTATGTTTTTATATTTTAAGATTTTACATTTTTTTTTTTGGATATATGTGGCACTTATTGGTTGTCCACATATGCTAAATATGGATCCAATTTTGAACACATCGGTAGTTAATAGGCTATTTAACATAAGGTAACGGAGGATTCCAGTTGAAACAAAATAAAAAGTTCATGATAATAAATCGAAAGATTTGAAAGAATAAGTATAACCATATAGTTTCGACTAACCACAGAATAATAAACTGTAATTTGCCCATATTTTATAACAAATGAGGTAAATCGTGAATAAATAAGGGTTCATCAAATTCACCTATAAAAACAACATTGGCATTTGCCTGGTAGTAGTAGTAAACATTGTGATGCGTTTACAAGTTTACAACCACATTGCAAGCTATATGAATTACAAACATCAATATTGACTGAACAAATACATAAAATGCTTTCTAACAATTTCACAAGTTCAGAGTGGTATTCCAAAGCCACATGAAAGGAATCTGCGATGAAAACAATTGACAGAAATCGACGATTCTAACTGGAAACTTTATATGGACCTCTCTGATGCCAAATCGAGCAGTGTACGGAAGAACTCGTGAGGGTACATTGGTGGTTCCTCTGCTAGTGCCTGTAAAATATGCACAACAAAATGTCTAACTGGTTAGCAGTTCATCTTTGTGCCTTCCAGCAAATTTCAAATTTCCTCAAGTTTGAGATACAGAAAATTTCGGGGCTGATGAAAGTTTTCATTTGAATGATATATATACATCTATCTCCTCAATTAAATTCCCATTTTAGGTTCAAAACAAAAGAAAATTTTGAGTGTAAATAGAACACCTGGTGAATCAGAACAGTGGAAGGCGTCATTCCCGGCACTGTATTGACCTCTATGATCAGGGCCTTCAGAAAATGAAATTGATGTCGGAACAAAAATGAGTTCACAAATGATATTCACATACTTGAAGAGTCATTCAAATTGTACTAAGACAACGCAAAAGACATTATTACCTCGCCACTATCCACATTGACAAATGCATCAATTCGTGAAAATCCTTCTAATTCAAGAGTGTTTGCAATTATTTCAATATGCCGTTTACATTTCTGCAATGCCTCGTTGCTGATTTAGGGAGGGGGAAAAGCCATTGGAACAATGATTCGAACATATAAAGCAGAAAAAGGAAAATCTCTTTCAAGCCCAACACAAGAGACGGACCATACATTACGAAACACAATAAGCAACCTAGTCTGGAAGCACCTTTCATATATATATATATATATGTGTGTGTGTGTGTGTGTGCGCGCGTGTATATTATGTAAAACATAATATATCCTTCGCTAAATAATACTGTTAATAGATGGAACCATCATTTCCTGAAATTAAAAGGTTCTTGACAAACCTAATAATTGACGGTGGAGGTGGAGTGAGATTGATGCCAGTCCCACCTGCCAATGCAAGTGATTTAGAAGGAAACTTACAAACAAAACAGAACCTGCAAACAATGGGATGAAGGAAACAATTAACAAGAGCTTACCTTGAAATTTCTCCTCAAGTGATAATATGTCACCACTCTCCCTGACAGTGATGCTAGGAGTCAATGAGCGCATCGATCCTTGTTTCCCAATAACACCAACAGTCATTTCAACCCATCTACTATGTCCATCCCACAAGATCTGATTCCCTTTATTCCCAGCTTTAGATGAAAAAGTAATATTATCAGTATTGATAAAAGGTTCAAAGATTAAGAGCTCTGGAGGGGGGTTTGGCATCTCAATCGTTCCATGTGCCTACATCAAAAACCAAGATCAAAACTTGAAGGGGGTATATAGTTTTCTGTAAAATGGATAAATGAAAGCAACTATATATGTGTATATACATATATAATTTGTCACTTTCCAATTAATATGAAGATCACCTACACATCCCAGAGAGAGATTTTAACTTCCATGGCAAATTGGCAATACACACTTAGTGAAGAAGAGCGAAAAACAAACAACAGAGATCTTAGGATCAAAGACTTCATTATGAATTATTGGATGAAGCTCGAGAAAGGACGGAGTGTTGAATAGCATGTTTTTCAATGACTAACAGATACTTGAAGGCACCCATGCAAAATTTAGTACTTCCTAAGGAACATGCAACCTTCTACTTTCTCATGGTTATCGATAATAATTGCAGCATAATGTGAGCAATATTTTTTTGTGGAAAAAATTGAGCTGTGCTTTTGGAGTAACAACAATGCTACATATCATAGGGTAAGAAATTAAGTTAAAAAGATTAATCGTAACAATTATACCTGAAATGAGAATCCAAAAAGAGATGGAGGCCATAGTGAGAAAATGTACAACTAAACCAATTTTATACCTTTGACAAACTATTAGGAGGAATCTGGAGAAGACAATCTTCCAGTGCTTTTACATACACTGAAAGGTCTTCCATGCAGCTGCATGCACAAACAAATTTGACCCGAAAGAAAACATCAGAACTTTGCAGACAAAGGTGCAGACGAAGGAACCATAATATTGAATGCTTAAAAAACTTGCCAATATAAGTTATATAACTATTCACTACCATTGAACAAAACATAAAAAACAAAAATAAAACCAAGGATACACGTACCGTAACCTTGCAACCCCAGTTGAGCATCCATCTCTTGCCGGTTTAACACATATTGTTTCACACTGAAGCTTTGAGATCAAATCATGCCATACATTATGTATTGGTGTACTAAGAAGATCATCTTTTCGCCACAAATCTTTGTCTATAGTAAGAACTCCCAAGTCTGACAGCTGTTCATTATAAGAGGTCACATACTTTCTTAAGTAGCAAAAAATGTGGATCATATAATGAAAAAACAATGTCAACAAAGCACGATTCATCTTCTTGGACATATACTTATGAATTAATTAGCCTACATGATTAAGAGCAAGAGATGTTGCAAGTTTGTCCATACAAATCTTTGAAGCCATCACTCCAGGACCTTCAATTCAAATAAAAAAGATGGTAAAAAAGGAAAGCCAGAGAACAAGGTCCTTCTAAATCAAGCGCTGATTAGAATAAACCTGTATGTGGAATCCCTTCAGCCTCCAACAAAGACTGAAGTGTGCCATCTTCACCAATGCCTCCATGCACTATATATAACAATAGATAAACCTCGTGAGCACTTTAAAATTTTGATTTTTTGACTCTTCTGATCTCCATTTGCATGGAGCCTAGTCACACTCTTATAAGCTGTACTTAACTATTACCAATTCCGGCCACAAAAATGGTGAGGTACAAAACTACAGACATTAAAACAAATGAAATCAATTAAAAGTCACACCCACCAACACTTTTGAGTTATGGATGTCTCTACTCTGAACTGGGAACCATTTCTAATCTGTTAGTAGTTAACGAACCCTACAATTTTTCCATCCCCAAGTTCCTAAAAAACAAAATTCGAACCCTATAGGTTTGAACTAATTTAACAGTTAAACTGTAAACAAGTGTCCAAAAATTCCTTCCCACACATTTTCATCTCTCTCTCTCTCTCTCTCTCTATATATATATATATGTGTATATAAATATATATATTTACCCCCATCCAATACCATGGACAAATTTTTTAAAACACCTACACAATATCTCAGACGTTGGTAGTTATATTATATTGGATTTGATAGAATGAAGAAAATTAAATATTAGCTTTCTACCACTAGCAGATAATGGTTGGCAAAGAAAACCTGAGAGAAAAACTGTAGCCTGAACTTCCTTGGCTAGTTTGATCCACTGCTCAACTGATAATTTTACTGGCAGCTCGTCAGCAATGTCAAATCCTGTAAACCAAGAATGTTTCTTCACGCCTTCCATAAGATCATCAACAGCTTTGTTCCTTAACTGAGATGTAAATGCAACTCGTTCTGGTTCAATTGCCTCTGTGCATGCAGCAAGAACTTCCTCTATGGTGTGTCTTAGAATAAGAGAATAACTGTTCACGAAGAAACCTAATTAATTGGTATGCAGAAAGAGTGTTTAGGGAAGAGGGGCCTGCCTACTACTACTAGACCCATATGCTTTAGTTATAATGTTGGTGAAGTAATAAGTAGCTTTGAAGCTTCACTCTGGTGCTAAAATATTGTAATAAATCAATGCTCATTTGGTCTGCATCGTTAGACATCTTAATTTCAAGTTATTTATCTACATAACAGGTGATGTAGATATAAATAACCCCAGATGCTGGTAGATCTTCTTTTCCATAGCATAAAATGCATGTCAAAGCAGTTTTGTAAAGGACTTCAAGGGGTAAACAAGGCAATATCGCTAATCTTCTAAACTAATTTGTTTTTGTAATAAATGAGTAACAATTCAATGAGAGCGAGAGAGAGAGAGAGAGAGAGACTTACGGTAAAGACCAAACTGTTCTGGACTTCACATCAACTTCATTTTTGTCCAGAGTTGTGCTAGACGAATGTCCAGTTGTGGGAGCAAGCAAACAAGGAATTACTTCGAGCTGTAGAAAACAAGATTGTCAATCTCAGACAAAATTATAACTATCAGGCACTTCGACTAAATAAAGAATTCTCTTAACAGATACAGAATCAAAGCTTTGATCAAATATTCCTCTTCTAAACTAATAAAAAATGTTAAGATTTTGAATGAGTGTAAAAGCTTATACAAATAGTTTTCTTGATTATGCATTCTTCATGTCAACAAATTCCAACATAGGATTTCTATCCAAATCCCTCTCCCCCTCCCTGAAAATTTATGCATCATTGTAAAAATTAATCAATGTCCCCATTCTGAAAATTTCACCCCGCAACATTAGCATATCCTAACCATTAAGCATAGTGTACACTAAAAAGACCATGGTCCCCATGAGTTGGATACTTACATCGTCAAAAGCTTGCAAATTGAGCCAAACATTTGTTCCACTGATAAGAGATACTTGCCTCTCTGATGAGTCTCCACCAAAAATAACAAAAACTTTGCGAGTGCCTTCGCGGTTGGAAACTGCTTCATTAAGCAGTGAGGTTTTTGATCTTTTAGGAACATGATCTGATACAGTAGCAAATGATGCAAGATTCGGATACCGCAAGCAAGCATGGCGAATTATGCTCCGGAGAATATTTGAATGAGAAAACCCAACCTGAATCCAGAAAGGGAATTTTCAGGTAATAGTGGCACCAAAAGAATTATTGTAAAAAGTACAGAGAAATGAAAAGAAAAATGGAGTGGACCGGGCAGATGTCATGCACAAGAACTAATTCATGATTTTTACATCATGTGTCTGTAAAAGATTCTTCAATGCATGTTTAAAAACTCCAAACAATAAGGCTGAAGATGATATTGTAGCGATAAATATAAAATACTCAGATAAGCTATAAAGACTTTCATTACAACACAATGAAAGTCAGATGCACCTTGGACGCTTGCTGAAACAAAAAGCTGGTCTGCTCCATCCCACTAATCTGATGAATCACATAAAGATATTTAAAAATCTAAGAAGAATCATCACCTGGAATGCATATCATTGAGATTATTAGACACCGCTCTTACCAGATTAATATCAGTATATATTATTGTACCCATCTCAGTCCTTCCAAATTTGCTATCTGATGATGATGGTACATGAACAGAATTAGGAAGAAACCATCCATCAATTCGAGCAAAGTCACGAAGGCCGAGTTTTCGAAATAACTGAGATGCTCCTTCTCTAATACTTTGGATGACAGCAATGGGAAAGCGAGGTGGAGTATGATAGGCAACCTGTTTGGCATGCATAGACTAAAAATCAGAAAGTTGACCCTAGAAATTTATTACACATACATTTGAAGTCCAATAATAAACTTTGCATGAATTCTTTCAAATAGACACAGTCCAATTCTGGTCTACCTGTTGTGTTGGAAGGTATTTCCTCCGATAGTTGAAAATTGCATCCTTCTCATTAACATCAACACTGCCTTGGAATTGAAGTTCTACCTGGTAATTTTAAAGAATGATATTAATCCAATTATACAGTAGTGCCTAATATATCTACATATGTCATAAACCTACAACCTTTTTTACATGGCGACCATGATGTCCTCTATATTTCAACCAATTATTTTCAAGGTAACGAATGAAGCAAGCACAGCTATGGATTCATACCTCACTTGGTAGTAATACAACAGGATGGGAATCTAAACCAGACCCCACATCAAGAACAATTGCTGTAAACTCACTCCCTCCTTCAAGAAATATTTCAACAAGGACTTTGGAGTCAATTCCCTATAATACATAAGAAGAGCAAAAATTCATTAGGGAAGCTTTGTACTCTAAAAGTTGAAGCCACACTTTTTCAAACCAAAATTCAGGATATTGCACCTTTCTTTTTCCATATTCAAATCAACGCGGTCCAAATTCATGCACATAGTGAATTTTTTTTTGAAACGTTTAGAAGAGTGTTAGAAAAAGGGAAACAAAGAAACATGAAAACTACCTCTGTAATAATTGCATTAGCCTTGCTAAGAGAATCTGCCAGGCCATATGCAACTGTGACACCAATGCTTGATCCTGCTCGTGTTGGTTTTACCTGGAACATAAAATTAAGTTGTTATATATCATACCAAATAAAAAACTATCACAATCTGGGTTTGTTTACATTAAAACACTAGATATGAACCTTACCACAACTTTCCCAGACTTAGGGTCCAGTGCATTTCCTGCAAACCACTTTGACAGTTCAGATTCATCTGCTTCACTTCCCTGTAGGTCATCAGAGTCAGCGAAACTGAAGGAACAAATATTATAAATGCCAAAATTCACTGAAAACAACCATCCAAAATACTGTGTCCTCAAGAACCAATATCAACACTCCCAATTGGTGACAGAAACAAACATCAAAAGTTCAACTATGATGTTGTCATGCATGGACACAAGTTACACAACCTACCGAAGTCTAGCTTGTGTGAAGTATTAGTTACAAATATTATTGTACAATGCTAATCCCCAGTTGTTGTGAACAGAAGTATATCCATCTGAGTAAATAAATTTTAATAGTACATGAAGATTTGAGATGGTACCTGTACTAAACAACCTGGTACTGTTACGAATCCTTGTTTGCTGAGCTCCAATGAGGCATTATACTGCGAAACTCAAAAGCATAACAGTAATTGTCATCATCTTTACTTATATATGTATTATATACTTATATATTATAATATTATGAAATAACAATCATTGCCAAATTTTCATATCGTACCTTGTCGAATGCTTGGCAACATTCAATTGATCCTGTGCCAACAAATGGAATGTTATACTTTTCCAGCAGCTCCTGATACATTAAGTAAGAATAGAAAATAAATCCATCAGTATGTGTGTGTTGTGTTGCAAACTTGCAATGAAAGTAAAGGTTATATTATAGTAAACCTGAATGCCACCATCTTCACCAAATTGACCATGTATGACTGGGAACACTAAGTCCACAGAGGCAGCAAGGTGCTCTGCAAAATCGGACAAAGACTCGAATCCTTGTGCCAGGCTGCAGAAACTCACAATTAGCCAGCTCAACATATTTGTTCACAACTAGACAGCAAACTGCCGAAGTTTAAAAATACAAAAGCTTACCTTGCAATTTTAAAATCAAAATCCGCCGGAGTGTTTGAGTACAACTATGAATGTGCAAAATTGGAAAACGGTAAGAAACAAGTATGGCAAAATTTAAAGCAATTAATGCATTTTCATAGAAGTAACCTGAGCAGGGGATATTGCAAACGCATTAAGGCCAGCGTCAATGTAATAGCAATTCACATTTATATCACCTCCCTGTTTCAAATTCAAAGGAAAAAAAATTTCTTCATTATCTATTTCCGCTATTTCCCCATGAACCAAACAGAACTTGAATAAAGCTTTACCTGAATGTGATCGAGGACTGATCGAGCGGAGTTGAGAGAAATCCCACGCTCCGCAGAGGGACCTCCGCAAATGACCCCCACTCTCAAGACCCTAACTTTCTCCTTCTCTTCTCCCTCAGCAACTCGATCACTCACCCCCTCCGCGACAGCCCGTGGAACTCCGACGGCGCGCCAGCGTGTCGACGAAGCACAACTTCTGAAGCTCTGCGTTAATCGCAACAAATTGAAGTTGGGGAAATATAGAAGCGGGCTCGGAGCGGCTTCGTTTTGCTTGGCGCGAAGTAAAGCGAGGGTAGAACCGAATGCAATTGTTGCCGCCATCGGATAATGATCAATGAGTCGGAAGCGACTCTAGTGACTACGGAGAGCAACGTATTGAAAACATGATTCAATTTGTTTCAATTTATTTTGAATTTTGTTATTTAAAATTGCTTTCAGACGGCAGCGAAATGCCAAATTTTGGAGGGAGTGCGTCCTGCTCATTGGCCCTTGCTCACATTGCTGTCGCCTTTGTCTTGTTTAAAATAAAATACACAAGTTTTTTTTTTTTAAATAAAATTGGTTTTAGCGTGCACACTATGTCACTAAAGTTTTTTAAATAAACTTCTACCAAATCTTTCTGATTTTTTGTTTCTTTTTGATGATTATTTTTCTGATACCTATGGAGGAAATTTTGTAGTACTTGTTTTGCCAAAAAATGCGACAACGGGCGCAGAGTCATCTTCGATGGATCTCCATCGAAATCGACGCTTGAAGGAGCTGGCTCGTGTGGGATTTCTCTTAGTGATGTGTGAATGAGGACTTTGGAATTTGGGCTTTGGGTTGAAGACGGTGGGCTTTGAAGCCTTGATTCTACGGTTTTTCCCTAAATGAGTTGTTCAGGAAGCAAGTAGGCATTTAGCTGTCTTCAAAGTAGGCGTGCCACTAGTAGACGTTGCTACTAGACAGTTAGAAATGGATTCAGTTGCGGCCCAAGAACATTTTCTATTAATCAAGTGATTGTGAAACAAGCGGGGTAAATTGCTTGCACTGTTCTTTTCTATGTCTTCTTCTTAATGTATCCAAGGACTTTAATAAATTTTCTTTCCAGTCTTGTCCAAGTTCAGTTTATATAATGTCCTATATGTTCATGTTAGCAGCTTGTTATTTAGTTAGGAGCAGTTAGATGCACATGTTTCTTTAAGTCGGGATGATAGTATTGGACCAAAACACATAGATGATTTTGTGACTTAAACGCCAGCCACAAAACACACTTGTTGGTATATTCCGAATACTTATAACTTTCCTTAAGAAAATCCGTTGAAATTAATGAAAGTAAAGTATAAATACTGAAAGAGTAAATATGTGAATATTGAATGCGGTAAGTAAATTATAAGTGTTGTAAGTAAATATTTCTTTCGAAATCAAGCCTTTGAGGGGCACGATCTTCTAGAAATCATCAACTGAGTCAACATCAGTTGGAATCATGCCATGAATTGGCAAAGTATTTAAAAGACGTTAAGACGCCAATGGTTGAGTGTATGAATGCCTCAAGGACTGAATTGGGCAGCAGTCAGGATGAGGTGAATGTTTGGGGTTCCTCAGAGACTGGTTTGAGCAGCAGTCGGGATGAGGGAAAGCTTGAGTTCCTAGTCAGGAACTGAGAGAAGATGGTTGGGAGAAGAGACTGAATCTCGATCCTAGATAAGAGAAACATGTTGTGCCTAAGTAGGCGAGCCTTTGAACAAAGAAATTTTTGAGGGTTTGCAGTTGTTTTGAAATTAATCAGTTTGATCAATTTGTTTGTTTGATTAATTTATTTGTTGTCCTTGAGAAGAAGGCTTTTTCTCCTTCTTATAGGCGGTTGGGGAGTTGATTTGGCGTGCCAAGTAGATTCATGTGGACCCGTACTGCAATTGCTTGTCTCGAACATCCCCTTTGCCCTCTGACACGTTCGGCACTTCAGAACCGACTTATTCTCTTCTCCACGTCTCTTAAGTGGGCGTTTTGGGTTGGACCTTGTGATTGGGTATTTAACTTAGTTGGCTCCTTGCTTTAGCCCATAGTGGAATTTTTTCGTGTGTCAACAGAACTTTTTTTTTGATTAATTGTACAAACCATTATGTTTAAATTACTTCAAACATTGCACAACCTCCCTCCACCAATCACATAATTTTGGCTTATTATTAACTTAATTGTCTATTTTTAATTTATTATTCCACTCCGATAAGAAAAGTCCAAGCGTGGGTAAGGTGAGGATTTAGCCAATTGGATATGGATATGAGAGTAATCCAAAAGTCTCAGTGAAACAAAACATGATCTATCAAAAAGATCATTATCTACTTAAAAAATAAACATGCTCTAAGAAAATAAACATGCTCTAAAAAGTTTTAACAAAAGAGAGAGCATGTTAACTACAAGATGTAGTGTAGTTGACAAATTGTCTTATTCAGAAGGCGAATTTTCAAGTGCCCACCCTTCGAATATGGTGACACCTCGTAGTATTTACCAAAAAAAAAAACAAGCATGTCTTATATATGAAAAGAGTAAAAAAATAAGTCGATTTGAAGGTAATTATATTGATTAAAATGGTCGTGTTTATTTTAATTCGTTGGGAGTTTTAATTTCCTTTTTCTAGTTTAAATTAATTTTGAAATTAGTTGAAATAGAATGACATAAAACCAAAAGATATACACCAAAGCATAACCCAAGCCTGAAAATATCGGTCCAACTTTGAAAGTGTGGACTAAAATAAAAAAGCATAGCCCAAGCCCGAAAAGGAATGTCCAAATTTTGTTTATGGGAATAGGCCTGGCTTAGCAGGATCCACAGTCCAGAATGTCGTGGTAGATGGGCTTAATAAGGCCCAATGCAAAGAACAAAATTCTATTTTTTTTTATATACTACGATATTTTCCCCTAATTCAGAGAAATTTGTGTTGAAATACACAATAAGTCGACCATTTGGTATCAACTCGCATAAATATACAACACTTGTGTCTTCACCTCATGAGATTTGGACACGACGCTTTTCATTTATAAATGAAGAGAAATATCATTAAATTGTAATGTTATCGACAAAGAAGAAACATTTCATAACTCAAGCAATCGATCTTTGTATCATTTAATATAAATATAATTTATATTATTGTACTGAAGATTTAAAACCTCATTTTTTTAGTTTTGAAATTTCATAATAATGTCATTTTTTTTTCCAAATTCATAATGTCATTTTACTCTTCCCAAAATAAACTGATCTTAAAAATGTTCAACAATTCTTCTCAAAGAAAAAGTCCAACAATTTTATTTATTTATTTAAAAACCCACCCTTGTCCTCCCACCACTATTTTTTCCCTCATGACTCTGATGTATATTATTTCTCCAGTACTCAAAAGGACCGATGATGCACACGAAAAAAAAATTACTTATAGGCACCAAATAAAATCAATGGAATCAAAATAGATTCCCAAAATCATAAACAATCACAAAAGACATAAACAAAAGAATTGATAACAAATCGAACCAAAAACCTCCCATGTAACGTGTGGAGAACAATACATGTATTATATCATATCACTAAGTGGCAGATCTCGTAACAAAAGAAGGAAAAGAATCCTTAATAAATAAACGATATTTTGCACCCATTTTGTAATAAAAGTGCCCGCATCCATTTTAAGAATCATATTTCACCATCGATCCTTCATTTTATTAGAACACGCTAGAAACTACATACATGTATGGTCACTAATCAGGAATAAAATGTGATTAACTAGTTTATATATATGTACACTGGCAAATTAACGAGTGGGATTAATTATGTTAATTACATTTGTCAACGTGGACCACTAATACCAAAATGCCCTAATTAATTCACTCACTTTTGCAGGAAGAGCACATGCAGTCACATGGTGCTAATATTTGCCGACTGGCAATTGTCAAGTACTGTTCCCATGCATGTCTCTTAACAACGCGCGTACAGCCAATCAAACTCCATTTGAGTACGTTCCTGATTAGAAATTAAGGCTAATCACCATCTCAATTAAACCATATTGGATATCTGCTAATTGTTACATCAACAATATTGTTAATATGCTTTCCTTTTCATGTAATTAGGATCCATCCATATCAAATATATATCAATCCCTTGAGTTGAAAGCCTTAATAACACACACGTGTATATACATACACACTAATAATATATATGATGTTAATTTCTTCTTCAACTATATCTCCACCGTCAATTTATCCTCTAAAAGTTTTGTTTAACCAATTTACCCCAATGACCTATATATATATATATATATATATATATATATATATATCAGTTATTATTAAATTTTTGGGAAGTGCCGTGGATAGAAATTGAAATAGCAAGATAATTCTTCCAAATTGAAATATGCAATAATTCTTCCAACACCAGTTAAATAGCAAGATAATTCTTTCAATTGATTGAGAGATGAGATAGAAATTTAAATAGCAAGATAAAATATAAATAATATGAAGGATAATAAATAAGATGAATAAGAAAATAATTGGAATAAATGATAAATATATGTTGTTTAAAATCATAATGTGCAATTTAAATAATGAAATAACTAAAATAAGATTTTATTTGAAATCTTACTTGATACAAGTGATTACGACCGGAGAGACTTATTGAAAGAATTAGGATACATGAATATCACAATTATTGATATCTCAAGTATGCTAAATCGATCTTTTGAAGCCTCTATTAATTGAGAGAATTGAGAGAATGAAAACTTGAATGCTGAAAATATGCTCTTGAAAAAAATGCTTTGCCTTGTCTGAAGGAGAAACATCCTTAAATAGACTTGACGAGGTCGACATGACCGAGTTGATTGCGGTGTTAATTGCGGAGATGATTGCAGGGATGAGCAGTCTGGCATTATTGGATGCCAGAGTCACGGATTGATGAGCTGTCTGGCATTATTGGATGCCAAAGTCACGGATTTAACTATTTTGGTTTTTACTGATGAATAGTAAAAAGTCACTATTTATGAATAGTAACCTGTCTGATGTAATGATTGATTATCCGTCAAAACCCAAATCGTATGGATCTTGAGAATATTGAAAATCTTCCCATCGTCACTTCTGCAAAGGGGATGATTTTGGTTGACTGGATGAAGATGCTGCTGAGGAGTTGGAAGTGGCCGGTTCGTCTGGAATCTGTTATTCTTCATTTTTCATTTGACTTGCCTGTAACATGAGCTGTCTAGCTAGCTCCTGGATCTCTGATTTAGTTTTTCCCTCAATTGAGAGAAATGATGAAGATACTCCTGAAACTGTCGGCTTTTCTGATTTTTTGACTGGAGGAAATTCTTTGTTAACCATATGGACAATTCGATCAATGTCAATCTTATCCCACCATTTTGTGTGGAATAATATGACCACAATGTCTGATTCGATTTTGGATTCCCATTTAACTATCCACAGCACTTTGTACTTCACCATGAATTGCAACAAGACTGCATGGGTATTGTTCTTGGGGTAAACTGTGTTGAAATACTTGATTGTGTCATGAAGTTGATTGGGGATGACTTCCCAGGAGGGGCCATGAGTGGTCCACCATTTTTGGAACCAAACTGAGAAGCTGCTTTTGAATTTTCTATCAAAATTAACAAACCAAGAGTGAGAGAAAGTGTCATTTTGATGCAAGAACACTTTGTACCATGCATCGATGTAATCGTAGTAATTGTATGGGACCTCTTCATTTGATTTGGGGAAGTGTTTGAAGTTGTAGGGTTTTGTTCCCCATTCTTGTTGATTGATGACCTGGAGGATGTAAATGGAATGGTAAAGTAATTTTGGGGGGTCATTTTTGTCATAAATGAGTTTAATGATGATGGATTTTGTGTGGAAAATGATACTTGTGTAATATTGGAGGTTCTTGGTAGGATGACTGGGGGCATAATGAAAATTAGGTGGAAAATAGGCTTTGACTAATTGTGAGGGTGATTTGAGGTGATTGAGACACTATTCGATGTAAAAGAGTGCATGGCTGGTATTCTTGGGAAAATAAGGTGATGATTGGGGTTTATAATAAGTGACTGGTTGGCCAACGGCTTGAATTGATTGGTAAGGATCATATGCAGTAACTAATGCTGATTGGTAATTGGTAATTGGGGTGTAATTGTCCACTTGTAGATCCAAGTGTTGTATATTTGTTGGTCAAGGTAACTTGAAGAGTTCGGTATGAAATGAGCCCTTGAGAAGAAGGACTCTCTTGTTTGATTTCTTTTTTAATTGGTGCTGGAGCCTTGCCAGCAGTTGATTGATTAGAGAGCCGTCTAAATTCCATATGTATTTCCCTATAGGAATTCCCTGGTAAGGAAATCAGGAATGCAATTTTGACTGCCTTGAATGTATTCAATATCAAAATAAAAAATGCTTAATATGGATTGCCATCGGACAAAAATCTGTTTGGATGCAATATTTGTAACATTTTTTTCCAAAACATATTTTGTACTTTTACAATCAACAAGAACTACAAATTTTTGATTTAATAAATCTTCTTCAAATTTGTATATACATAATACTATAGATAAAATTTCTTTTTTAATAGTACTATAATTATTTTAAAGCTTTTTCTATTTGAGTTATTTGATATGAGTTTACTGAATCAGATTCAGACTCAGTGTTGGGATTACTAGTATGAGTACTTACTACGTTGACTGAAGTGGATTCCTTATTTATTGATGAATTGAAATATGCAAGAAGGATATGTTTTTTTAACATTTGTTTGATGAAACTTGGAATATGTTCACAAGTTAAATAGCAATTCCAAATAAGATTTACTATGGCGGATGATTACTTTATTGAGTAATTATGTTATTTCTTTTTTACAAAATTCCATAATTTCTTGGCTCATTTGAATTGGACGTGCTTTTGTTGGAATATTTGTTTCATTGAAATTCTTAATATTGGGAAGTCTAACTGTGTGTTTCTTCCTGTGCCAGAAGGCAATGGGGAGATCAGAACAGAGTTCATTTTTTTAATTTTTCTTCAAATTATTGATTTTTTGTTGGAGAGTTTTATTAGTTAATTGTTGTGTAATTCTGTGATGTTTAATCTCATCTAATAAGTAATTAATTTGAGAGTTTTTGCAATTGATCATGTTTATTGATTTTGAAATATCACTTTCTTGCAAAGTGATGATATCTTTTATTGAAGGGTTGGCTATGAATGAAAATTTGACTTTTTCTCCTATAGGGTAGGTAACTATACCATCATGCTCTGTTGTGAATGGGTATAACAGGGCAATGAAGGGTACACCAAGAATTATTTCATTAGTTAAATTTTTAACTAAGACAAAATAAGTTTTGTAACAAAGATTATTTTGACAGACATGTGCTTTAGGGATTTCGTAATTAAGTTCAATTTTACTAGCGGTGGTGGTTCTTAGATTTTCAAATGTTTTTTCAAAGTATTTGCTGGGAATTAATCATTCTTGGATGCAGTTTAGATCTGCTCCTTTGTTAATTAGTGCGTTGGTGACTAATTCACAGTCCTGAGTTAACTATTGTTTCATTCAGGAGTTGGAAGATGCTACTGAGGAGTTGGAAGATGGTCGCAATTACATCATATTGGTTGTATCCAGTTGAAATAAAACCACTAACAAGAAAAGGTCTTAATGCCTCTATTCTATTGTGTCTTCGAGATGCTCGATTTACTAACTTCAATGATAGTATACTCAACATCGTTGAATCAAGCTTATGTAACGGTCCGATTCATTTCGATTGTTTTCCAGATCTCACAGTAAGTTTGAGTGATCCCCATATATTAAAAGCAGTAACTTTAAATATTAAAACTTCTGGTTATCAAGTCTTAGAAGGTGTCCAACCTTTAGACTTAATATACCAGATTTACTACAAATGCACCGGAACCAACATGAATTTTCAGGCCATTTGTAAAAGCCCAAAAGATCAAACTTTATTAATACAAGTAGTCAAGATGCCAATATTAAAGTCCCGCACACAATAAAATGGTCATATGTTAATTTACCCTCTAATTGGTTATTAACTAATGAAAATCAGCCAAAACAGATAAAAAATGATTCAAGCAATCTTAATTACATACAACAATATCTTGATGGTACAATTAAAATTAATTTTGGAAACCACCCTAAACCACCATCCCTTCAAGTTACAGAACACCCTAGTCAATCCTCCAAACATGCCAGACATTCCTTCACAGGGTCAATTTCCACTGAAGAAACTCATCAAAGAGACTATGATTTAGAGACTGAATTAACCAAATTAAAATTAAAAGGAATTAAAACATCTTCACAAATAAGTCATCATTGTTACGCCTAATCTGTAACGACCCGGACCAGAAATTTAATTATTTTGAGAATATGACAATTTTACCCTTGGTCGGTAAAGGGCATGGAAATCAAGTTTTGTTTCGGAACTTATTAGGCGGTGTTTCGGGTACCGTTGCGTAGGTCTCGAACTCACGAGTTTGTAGACAGGCGGCACGCGGAAAACGGAGTCTGTGTACAAAAGTTATGGGTCTAGATGTACAAGGGCATTTTGGTAATTTTGGCTTGGGAGAAGATATTTTAACCCCAATCATTTTACATCTTCACTTCATTTTCATCTTCATCTCATTATCACTCATCTCTCTCTCTGAAACACAAACACCCCGAACCCGTGAGAAAACACCCCATATCCCACAAAGTCAACTTTTGATTCAAGGCTTTAGCTTCCATCTTTGATCAACTAATTGTATTCTACTCCTTCCCACGATCACAACCGTACCAACCATCGAAAGAGAGGACCACGGGGGAAGCTGAACCGAGTATAGGAAGTTTCGGATCTTCCGATCGATTTTTTGGCTTACACAGGTACGTGTTTGTGGTTTTGAGGTCATATTTGGATTCTTGGGTTTGAGTAGATAGATTTAGACGTAAAATTTGTGAAAAATGGTTGAGTTTTAAGGAAGTTATAAAAGCTTGAAGTTTCGGCCGAAAATGGAGGATTCCGACGGAAACTAGACGGTGGCGCCAGCAGCCGGTCTTCTTCTCCGGCGAGTCACCGGTGACCGGTCGGGTCGAATGAATCGGTCGGGTTGAGTGAATCGATCGGGTCGAGTTGAACTGATCGAGTTGAGTGAACCGATTGGGTCGAGTTGGACCGGGTCAGGTCGAGCTGAGCCGGGTTAGATCGGTCCAGGCACGTGAACACTGTAGCAGGCGCGTGACCGGCGCGTGAGGGCACGTGGGCGGTGTTCTGACCTTCCGGTGGCGCGTGGCGGCGCATGGGACTGTTCCCGAAGTCACAGCGGCGCGTGACTAGGGTTTTGGGACGTTCCGGATAAGATTTTGTTGGTTTCGAGGCCATAGGAGTTCGTTTAGGGCCCGAATGGGAAATCCCAGCGGTAATGGTTGACCGTGGAGTGGGTTTTGAGCTCGGAAAGTCAAGGTAGTTGGGTCATTATTGTGCATGTGTTCCTTGGGCTAGAGCGTCCATGAATTTTCGGTTAGATGATATATGTGAGTGGACTTTTGTTTTATAAACTGAAATGCATGCATCAATGTATCTTTGTTTAAATACTGTTATGTATTGTGGCATTGAATTTCCGGATTTTAGAAATGATTACTAGACACATGTTTTCCACTATTTCAGTTAAAGTGTGATTTGAGAAATATCATGGTTCTTGGACTCAGTTTTGATATCGTTTTGACGTGGAAATTATTGAGTCCATGATTTGGGTTTTGACCCGGTTGTACGAGTTTATCGGATTTGGCCATATATTTGAGGGAGGCCAGGAACCGGGACTAGGATCCGTTATTAGCGGTGAACCCGGTGAACCTCCAAGATAAACATTGATTTGAGGGAGGCCAGGACCCGGGACTAGGATTCGTTATTAGCGGTGAACCCGGTGAACCTCCAAGATAAACATTGATTTAAGGGAGGCCAGGACCCAGGACTAGGATCCGTTATTAGCGGTGAACCCGATGAACCTCATAAATATATTTGAGGAGGACCAGGATACGGGACTAGGATCCGTTATTAGCGGTGAATCCGGTGAACCTCCAAGATAAATATATTTGAGGAGGACTAGGATACGGGACTAGGATCCGTTATTAGCGGTGAACCCGGTGAACCTCCAAGATAAATATATTTGAGGAGGACCAGGATATAGGACTAGGATCCGCTGTTGGCGGTGAACCAGGTGAACCTCCAATATAATTGGTTACTGTTTCTCCGACTAGCGCGTAGAGTTTTCCTCCGCTGGTTTGTTGAGTGCTCCGACTCTAGCATCGTGGAGTTTTAGCTCCGTCGGGTCGCGGGGATGTCTATGCGTAGTACAAAGAGTTGTGATACAGGACTAGCACACCCCAAGGGATACCCTGGTGGCTAGGGATATGCCAGTCGAGGGATATGCCGACTGATGTGATATGATAACCGAAGGTTATACCAGCTGATGATATGATATGATAGTCGAGGGATATGCCGACTGATGTGATATGATAGCCGAAGGTTATACCGGCTGATGATATGATATGATAGTCGAGGATACTTGACGACTGATGTGATATCATAGTACAGAGAATTGTGATATAGGACTAGCACACCCCAAGGGATACCCTGGTGGCTAGGGATATGCCAGTCGAGGGATATGCCGACTGACGTGATATGATAGCCGAAGGTTATACCGGCTGATGATATGATATGATAGTCGAGGGATATGCCGACTGATGTGATATGATAGCCGAAGGTTATACCGGCTGATGATATGATATGATAGTCGAGGATACTTACCAACTGATGTGATATCATAGTACAGAGAATTGTGATATAGGACTAGCACACCCCAAGGGATACCCTGGTGGCTAGGGATATGCCAGTCGAGGTATATGCCGACTGATGTGATATGATAGCCGAAGGTTATACCGGCTGATGATATGATATGATAGTTGAGGGATATGCCGACTGATGTGATATGATAGCCGAAGGTTATACCGGCTGATGATATGATATGATATATGATAGTCGAGGATACTTGCCGACTGATGTGATATCATAGTACAGAGAATTGTGATACAGGACTAGCACACCCCAAGGGATACCCTGGTGGCTAGGGATATGCCAGTCGAGGGATATGCCGACTGATGTGATATGATAGCCGAAGGTTATACCGACTGATGATATGATATGATAGTCGAGGGATATGCCGACTGATGTGATATGATAGCCGAAGGTTATATCGGCTGATGATATGATATGATTGTCGAGGATACTTGCCGATTGACGTGATATCATAGTACAAAGAGTTGTGATACAGGACTAGCACACCCCAAGGGATACCCTGGTGGCTAGGGATATGCCAGTCGAGGGATATGCTGACTGATGTGATATGATAGCCGAAGGTTATACCGGCTGATGATATGATATGATAATCGAGGGATATGCCGACTGATGTGATATGATAGCCGAAGGTTATACCAGCTGATGATATGATATGATAGCCGAGGATATTTCTAGCTCTAATATGATTTGACGACGATTGTCATGTGCTTAATCAGCCTATGAAAATACTTCGTCATCCGGGTCTGTGGGTTGGTGTGGGCAGTGACCCAGAGTGACGAATTATTGTTGGTTCACAAGTATCTGACTAGTCGGTTGTCTTGTGGTATTCCAGTAGAGATGTCAGCAGTGTCTGACCTATTGACATTTGGTGTCAGAGGGTATTCCTATTTGGACCACCACTATTCCGAGGTCTTGGCTTTGACCTGTATACTATCCTGCGTCTGACAGGTAGGAGTGGTCAGTAAGTACAGAGGTTCTGTCGGGAACCCTGTAAGGTTTACTAAAAATTATTTAAGGATAAAGGGTATTCCTAGTATTAAAATTTTGAGGTAAAAGAGCTGTCAGACGGGATAAGGGTTCTTTCCGGGTTTCAAGGGGAAATTCGGGAAGGGCCCTTACATAATCTAGTAACACTAACAAAGAAATAGAAGAGGAAGAAAAACAACCTTCTCCCACAACCACTGACTTTGAAGTAAACTCATCATTTGACTCACAATTATTCGTCATCTCACGACCTTTTGAAATTAATTGGAAACACCTCACCGAAGACATTAATGTTGAAAGCAACATTGAAAGAAGAAATCAATATCGACAAAAATACACTCCAGAACAAAGGAAACCAATATGGTTTGCTTGGAAAAATTTTATGTTACAAATTCAGTCAGAAATATACTTCTTTGATTTTGTAGAACAACACTATCAAGAAGAAAAATGAAACAAGCAATAACTACAGAAATTTGGAAAAAACCAGACAATACCACAGCCTCTTCCAGTCATCTCCCTGTAGAAACCATAATTATTCAATGTTTAATCACAATAGGAAAATAATTGGACAAAATTGAAACCAAAATTGATACTATCCCGAGCCAACAATCCCCACAACAACCTTTAATTAAACTTCCAGAAATCAAACCAGGAACCAGTCTTAAAACACCAACTCTTTAAAAAATTGAACAAATGTTACAAGAATTGTCATCAATAAAGAAGGAATCCACTTCATTCAACGTAGTAAGTACCCATACTAGTAATCCCAACACTGAGTTTGAATCTAATTTAGTAAATTCAAATCAAATAACTCAAATAGAAAAAGCTTTTCAAAATCTTCAAGTAAACAGAATCACACATAAAAAAGTTAACCCAACCTGTCTCACAAAAAATTGGTATACTAGGCGAACTCCTCATGATCTTCAGTATGAAGAGAGAAGTACCCAAAGTCAATTTTCTGTTTCCTCTGATAAAATATATGAATGGAATATAGATGGTTTATCTGACAGGACCCTTCCCGAATTTTGACTCGAAATCCGCGAAAAGCAATGCTCCAGTTTGACAGCCTTTGACCACAAAAGTTAATACCTGAAATACCCTTAATCTTTGGAAACATCAAATAAAATTTACAGGGACTCCAACAGAACCTCCCATGTACTTGATTACCTTTTACCCATCTGTTAGATGAAAGACAGACCAGTAGTTCACAAACTACCCCGGAAGACCTCCTCCGCAATCAAACAAGACAACTGACATGCCACCCTTATGTGGACCGTCAACAACTCGTCAATCTGGTTTACCGCCCACACTACCCACTGACCCTGATGACGACGGTACCCTTGCCACAACTCCGGCATTGGTCACACTTCGGAGCTATCATATCGTTGATTTAGTCATTACTCTGTAGTGAGGTCCTAGATATGCCAATCTAGTCAAGCGTCCGTTTCCCTGAACCCTTATAGAAGTCTACATATGCCTTACTGATTTGATTCAATTCAATATTCAAGACTTGGTTGAATTGAGTCTCACTGACTTACCCCGAGTCGTAACTCGATATCCTGACTCATCCCGAGTCGTAGCTTACTAGCCCAGCTCATCCCGAGTCATACCCGATATCCCGGCTCAACTTGAGCCGTAGCTCAATATCCCGGCTCATCCCGAGAGTATGATGGAATCTTCCATAATATACCTCATATCATTCATCATGGTCAAAACCCAAATTATAATCCCGGTCTGAAGCCCTAAAATCAATTCATAAGCCTCGAGAGATGGGTAGTGATAAGACATTCTATAAATCCATTTAAACCTTAAGCTTAATTTCCGAGCCTCGAAAGGGTGCTAATATATATTCCCACCACTCACAATCCGTGGTATGACTTAATACATAGAAATACACATGCCTTGCAATTCCGGAAACTCAGTCCGTTCACAGTACATCCAAAGTATTGACTCAAGAATGCCCTAGCCCCAAGGAACCCTTTGACATACCAATAACCAAACTCCCTTGACCCCCCGAGCCAAATCCCGCCCCGTGGTCGTCCATTACAGCTGGGATTACTTAAACGGGGCTCTAAATTGACTCCAACGACCTCAAAACTGCTAAAACCCGATCCTGAATGGTCCAAAACCCTAGGCACGCGTCTTCGTGGTCCGGGAAACAACCCCACGCGCCGTCACGCGTCGGTAGAAGACCGGACCACGCACCCCCACGTGTGTCTGCACTGTCACGGTGGAATATTCCGTCGCTCTGACGGAATCGAAATCTTCCGTCCAAACTAACGGCGTTAGGGTTCCGTTCTAGCACTGTTACATTTTGATGGAATATGCTAACGCCGTCAGCATATTCCGTCAAACCCTAACGGCGTCAATTGACCCGATGGTCAACTAACCGCTGACTGGACCGCTGATTGTGCTGCCACGTGGCAGCTGAGTCATCCGTTGACTAGTAGCCACGCGGCTCCACGTGGCACCACTTGGCTGCTAGGTGGCATAACACGTCAGCACACCGCAGTTCGAACCAATCATCGGAGTTCGTCGGGTACTACGATCAGACCACCGTCATCGCCGGTAGTCGGAATCTGGAATCACTAGTCGAAATTCGCCATTAACGGCCACGAGCTCAAGTTTCCCAGATTCCTCCAAACCACACCATTTGTCATGATCTAAGTGTCTATAATCATCTACTCCATGCTAGGAACTCAAATTCGAGCTTAAAATCTAGAAAACTTTCCTTGATTGATCGGAAAATCCTTGGAAAGATTCGGCCCAAATCGCCTCTTCAATTCGCCGCTTTTGGTGATGCCCCTATCTCGAAAACACCATCATCCAGCTCGTGGGTTTGTGGGGATTCGATGTTCGGCCTCAACTTAGCTCAAACCGGCCTCCTACAGACTCACCTCTTTTGAGGTTTGTTTATTTTTCCATGGGAAAATGAGAGGGAGTTCGCGGGGGAGAGAGAGACTGAGTGAGAAGAGAGAAGAAGATTGTGGAAATATCTGGAAAATGGGGCTTATGACCTTGTCCACCTATCTAAATTACCAAAATACCCCTAGGCTTTTAGACCTGTATCTCTCACATATGGTCTCCGTTTTTCGCGTGCCGCCTGCCTACGAACTCGTGAGTTCGAGACGTATACAATGACCCAAGAAAAACTTCCAAAAGTACTTCCAGACAAAAAGTGACTCCTGAACACCTCCGAAACCGAGGGTAAAATCGTCATTTCCCTAATTAAAATCTCAAATTACATTAATTTATGGTCCGGATCATTACATTATCAGAACAAGAAATATTAAAAAAATGCAACACATGTCGATGGTTGTTAACAGTTACCTCACCAATCACAATCTTAGTCAAACAAAAATTGTTGACCTTTTCATAACAGGGTTTACGGGAATGTTAAAAAACTGGTGGGACAAATATCTCACAGAAGATTTAAGATCACAAATCAGGCTAGCAGTAAAACATGATGAAGAATGTATGCCCTTATTCGATGAAACTATCAGATTAGGAATACCCGATGCAGTTAACACATTATTCTTTACAATAATTGAACATTTCATTGGTACACCCAGTAACATTGTGTCTAGACTTCATGATCAACTTAGTAACCTAAGATGTCCTATCTTAAGTGATTTCCGCTGGTATAAAGATGTCTTTATATCAATAGTCATGTTAAGGGAAGATTGTAATCAACCATTTTGGAAAGAAAAATTTATTAATGGTCTACCAAATCTATTTGCCCATAAAATTAGACAAGTTTTAAGTAATGGAAATAATATAATAAATTTTGACCAACTTACTATGACAGTATAGTAAGTTTCATTCAACAAGAAGGACTAAAAATGTGCATTGATAAGAAAATAAGCAAACAAATAAAAAATGAAAAGAAAACGGCAAAATATGAAATGGGTCATTTTTGTGAACAATATGGGCTACCTCCTATTGCACCATCACAAAAACACAAACGAAAAGAAATTTATCATAGAAAAAATAAATATCATAATTACAAAACTAACAACCAATTTAAACCCAATAAATTCTATCAAACTAATCATAAAAAATACAAATCCACAAAACCTTTTCGTCCTCATAAACAATCCAAAAATAAAAGTGAAATTACTTGCTACAAATGTAATAAGAAATGACATTATGCAAGAAACTGCAAAGTAAAAAAGACTATCAACCAATTACAAATTTATGATAAAGAACAAGAAAATTTAATCAGAATTCTTGAAATAAAATGTATTGATTCTAGTGAGAATGAAGAAAAAAACAATAATGATTGGAGCTCACACTCTACCACAGATACTGATAATCAACTGTCTGATTCTCTAGACATAAATTTTGATGTAACGATAATTGCTGTAAAACAATCAATGTCCTAAATAGTAACATAATTAATGTTCTTACTAAACAGGAAGAACAAGAACAACTTTTTGAATTAATTAACCAAATAAATTATCCGAAAGTCAAAACTCAGTATTTAACTAAATTAAAAAATCTCCTTAATGATCCTAGCAGTTTAACAACACAAAAAACTAACAATATCAACCTCAGCACAACTCTTGAAAAATTCAACAAAGTTAAAAAGAACATTCACACTTTAAGATCTCCAAACAGAAGTCAAAACTTTAAAAAATGAAATAAAAGTTTTAAAACAACAAAATCGAGAAATAATACAAGATGTTGAAACACTAAAATCAACTCTTCCAGTTCAACAAATCACTAAGGAAGAACGTCAAAATCATGAAGTCTTTCTCCTTTGTATTAACCGATTAAAAAAAATCAGAAAATGATATTCTAAATTAACCATTAGAGTAAAAGATTTTGAATTAGTCACCAACGCACTAATCGACACAGGAGCAGATCTAAACTGCATCCAAGAAGGATTAATTCCCAGTAAATACTTTGAAAAAATAATTTTAAAATCTAAGCACCGCTACTGGTAGTAAAATAGAACTTAATTACGAAATCCCTAAAGCACATGTTAGTCAAAATATTGTTTATTTAAAAACTCATTTTGTCTTAGTTAAAAATTTAACTAATGAAGTAATTTTTGGTCTACCCTTCATTGACCTATTATGCCTATTCACAACAGAGCATGATGTAGCTACCTACCCTATGGGAGAAAAAGTCAAATTCTCATTCATAGCCAACCTTTAAATAAAATATATCAGCACTTTGCAAGAAAGTGCTATTTCAAAATCAATAAACATGATCAATTGCAAAAACTCTCAAATTAATTACTTATTGGATGAGATTAAACATCACATAATTAAACAACAATTAACTAATAAAACTCTTCAACAAAAAATCAACAATTTTGAAGAAAAATTAAAAAATGAACTCTATTATGATCTCCCACTTCCTTCTGGCACAAGAAGAAACACATAGTTAGACTTCCCTACATTAAGAATTTTAATGACACAAATATTTCAAAAAAAGCACGTCCAATTCAAATGAGCCAAGAAATTATGGAATTTTGTAGAAAATAAATAACATAACTACTCAATAAAGGAATCATTCGCCATAGTAAATCTCCATGGTCCTGTGCAGCTTTTTATGTTCAGAAAAAGGCTGAATTAGAAAGAGACACTCCTCGATTAGTAATTAATTATAAACCATTAAATACCGTCCTAGAATGGGTTAGGTATCCAATTTCAAATAAGAAAGACTTAATTAACAGGTTAAGCCAAGCCGTAATCTTTTCCAAATTTGACATGAAAAGTAGATTTTGGCAAATACAAATTCATGAAGAAGATAAATATAAAACAACCTTTGTCACACCTTTTGGTCATTATGAATGGAATGTAATGCCATTTGGATTAAAAAATGCCCCTAGTGAATTTCAAAATATCATGAATGACATATTTAATCCCCTTAGTCATTTCTCCATTGTCTACATTGATGATGTCCTCATATTCTCGTCATCCCTTGAAGAACACTGGAAACACCTTAATACATTCTTTCAAACAATTAAAAACAATGGCCTTGTAATTTCTGCCCAAAAATTAAATTATTTCAAACCCAAGTTAGATTCCTTGGATATAATATTCACCAATCCACAATTACCCATATTGACAGAGTCCTTCAATTCGCTGATAAATTCCCTAACAAAATCCTTAATAAAAATCAACTTCAACGGTTTCTTGGATCCCTTAATTATGTTGTTGAATTCTATAAAAATCTCCGCCAAAAATGAAAACCATTATTTGAGCGAATCCAAAGCAACCCACCTCCGTGGACAGATATCCACACTTCTATAGTCAACGAAATCAAAAAACATGTCATTAACCTTCCATGTCTTGGAATTCCAGCAATCAATTCTTTCAAAATTGTTGAAATTGATGCCTCTGAACTTGGTTAAAGAGGTATTCTCAAACAGAAAAGTCATCCAAATAGTCATGAGTTAATTGTCCGTTTTCATTCAGGTGCCTGAAATTCTACTCAAAATAATTATAGTACTATTAAAAAAGAAATTTTATCTATAGTATTATGTATATGAAAATTTCATGAAGATTTATTAAATAATTTTTTTTTAGTTCGTGTTGATTGTAAAAGTGCAAAATATGTTTTGGAAAAAAATGTTAAAAATATTGCATCCAAACAGATTTTTGCCCGATGGTAATCCATATTAAGTGTAAAGACCCTTCCCGAATTTCTCCTCGAAACTCGGAAAGAACCCTTATCCCGTATGACAACCCTTTTTCCTCAAGATTTTATACCATAACTACCCTTTATCTTTAAATAATTTTTAGTAAACCTTACATCGTTCCCAACAGAACCTCTGTACTTACTGACCACTCATACCTGTCAGACGTAGGACATCATACAGGTCAAAGCCAAGACCTCGGAATAGTGGTGGTCCAAATAGGAATACCCTCTGACACCAAATGTCAGTAGGTCAGACACTGCTGACAACTCTACTGGAATACCACTAGACAACATACTAGTCAGATACATGTGAACCAATAATAATTCATCCCTCTGGGTCACCGCCCACACCAACCCACAGACCCGGATGACGAAGTATTTCCATAGGTTGATTAATCACATGACAATCGTCGTCAAACCATATTAGAGCCAGAAACATCCTCGGCTATCATATCATATCCTCAACCGAAATAACATTCGGCTATCATATCACATCAGTCGACATATCCCTAGCCACCAGGGTATCCCCTGGGGTGTGCTAGTCTTGTATCACCACTCTATGTACTATGCATAAATAGCCTCGCGACCCGGCGGAGCCAAAACTCCTCGATGCCAGAGTCGGAGCACTCAACGAACCAACGGAGTAAAACTCTCGATGCTATTCGAAAAACAGTAACCAATTATATTGGAGGTTCACCGGGTTCACCGCCAATAGCGGATCCTGGCCCATATCCTAGCCTCCCTCAATCAATGTTTATCTCGGAGGTTCACTGGGTTCACCGCCAATAGCGGATCCTGGCCCAGATCCTAGCCTCCCTCAATCAATGTTTATCTCGGAGGTTCACCGGGTTCACCGCCAATAGCGGATCCTGGCCCAGATCCTAGCCTCCCTCAATCAATGTTTATCTCGGAGGTTCACCGGGTTCACCGCCAATAGCGGATCCTGGCTCAGATCCTAGCCTCCCTCAATCAATGTTTATCTCGGAGGTTCACCGGGTTCACCGCCAATAGCGGATCCTGGCCCAGATCCTAGCCTCCCTCAATCAATGTTTATCTCGGAGGTTCACCGGGTTCACCATCTCAGTGGATCCTAATCCGGATCCTGGCCCCCTCAAATCGGTATTGTTTATTTTGGAGGTTCACCGGGTTCACCGTCTCAGCGGATCCTAGCCTGGATCCTAGCCCCCTTAAATCGGTATTGGATCCAAAATCAAGTATTTTACAATCACAAATACGGTTTCAACTCCAAATCATGGACTCAAATAATTATCGCGTCAAAACAATATCAAAACCGAATCCAACAACCATGCCATTTCTCACAACACACTTTCACTGAAATATTGGACAACAATTGTCCAGCATCATTTCTAAATTCCAGAAATTCATTGCACCCATACATAACAGTATTTAAATCAAAGATACATTTATGCATGCATTATAGTTTATAAACCAAAAGTCCACTCACAAACATCATCCAACCCAAAATTCATGGACGCTCTAGCCCAAGGAACACATGCACAATAATAACCCAACTACCTTGACTTTCTGAGCTCAAAATCCTATTCAAGGTCAACCATTATCGCTGGAATTGCCCAAATCGAGCCTTAAACGAACTCCTATGGCCTCGAAACCAATACAATCTAATCCGGAACGTCCCAAAACCCTAGTCACGCGCCGCCGTGACATCGGGAACAGTCAAACGCGCCGCCAGGCGCCACGGAAGGTCAGAACACGCGCTCATGCGCCCTCACGCGCCGGTCACGCGCCTGCTACAGTGTTCACGCGCTTGGACCGGTCTAATCCAGCCCGGCTCGACCTGACCCGGTCCAACTCGACTCAACCCGACCGGTTCACTCAACCCCGATCGGTTCACTCGACCCGACCCGATCTGACCCGACTCGACCGGTCGCCGGAGAAGACGATTGGCTGCCGGCGCCATCGCCGAAGTCTGGCCTGAGAAGATGACCGGCAGCCGCCGTCTGGTTTCGCCGTTTTTCATTTATTGACTGTTTTTCACGATCCACACATATAAATTCATCTACTTTTCACCAGGAATCCAAATATGAGGTCAAAGTTTCGAGATCGTACATGGTTTGGCCAGGAAACGACCGAGAAGATTCGGTCCACTTCCATCCTTCGTCCGTCGCCTACGGCGGTGCTCCCGCTCCGATGATTACACCAAAAGACTCGTGGGGTCGCATGGAAGATCCTCCCGGCCTTAGTTTCGGTCAAATCAGACTGAAATTCGTCCGATGAAAATGGGTTTTGGTGTTCTCACGGGGAGAAACGGGTAGGAGAGTGAGAGACTGCAAAAAAAATATCTAGACCCCCCCCCCCCTTGAGGAGAGAGAAAATATCTGATATATAATTACAACTGTTCCAAAATTACCAAACTGCCCCTGAAACTTCTAGACCCGTAACGAACTCACCGGGTCTCCGTTTTCCGCGTGCCGCCTGTCTACGAACTCGTGAGTTCGAGACCTACGTAACGACCCAAAAAAAATTCCCAAAAGTACTGCCAGTCAAAAAGTGACTCCCGAACCAGTCCAAAATCGAGGGTAAAATCGTCCAATTCTCAAAATAATTTAATTTCTGGTCC